>LPNX011188122.1:131006-161880 GCA_001517045.1 Pseudotsuga menziesii
GGTGGTGTCGCCATGGAAGTTTTCAGATTCTCCTTATCGACTACACAACTCATTACCAGGTAGGTCAACCATTGATTCTACCCCTTTAGTTGAGTTTTGAACTAGGGTCTCGTCCATGGTTAGGTTTTTTTTTTCCCACTATGGTCGATGGGAACATATGTTTATGGGTTTATCAGCATATATGTAGTTCATTTTAATAGTTAGTGAATGGGAGGGGGTTCTTCTCGTTTTCCTTAATGATTGTTGTGGAACCGTTATGATTTTGCGAACCCTTTCCAACTGTTTAGGAAACTGGTGCAAACAAACATTATGCTATCTGCACCAGTTTTTCTAGTTTGTGTATCGCCGACTGGGGCAGGAATTTTCCCTTTCTTTTGCAGTTGGTAGGTGTTTACCCTAGTTTTGTTTGAGATACTAGAGGGTTTGTTTTTTGGTGATTTGGTTGCTCATGTGTTTGGTACTTGGGTAACCGTTTTAAGGATATGCCTCATTTTGATGGGATTTATTTTGAGCACGGAATTAGGAAATTTTTTTTTGAAGACGATAACGCCGAGGATGTAGTTTTGATTAGACTAGTTTCTTTTCCAGGATAAGTTTTACGATGTGAGTAAGGTTATGGTGTCTTTTGTTAATCTTTATTCATGGGCAGGATCTAGGATTTTCGCAAACCTATATTTTGCAAAAGGATTTGATAGTTATCCCTGGTTCTATATTTTACATAGATTTAGCTATGGCAAACATGGCTCAGGTAAATGCTTATATAGTTTTTTCTTTGTTCTTTGAATATTGGTTGAACAGCTCAAAAGGGCCTAAAAGATAGTTTGTTGTATGACAGGGCAGCTTTTCTGAAGACAAGATGTCAAAGAGGTAGAAAAAGAAAGCTCTTGTAGTTGAAGAGGAACCTAAGGTGGAGGTTATCACAAAGGTTGAGTCCATTTATGAAGAGACTAGATGCACCACCGGGGTAGAACCTGAATACAAGTGGGGTAAAATTTACAGACTAATTTCACACCAGGAAGTGCCTGACACCAGTTTTGAAGAAGTAACACTATGTGCTAATATTGAAAAATCTTCCTTGATGAAGATAGCTACCAGGCTTGAGATTTTCCCATGCTCAGAAGTAATTGGATGGATTCAGGCCAATATTTCCAACAAGGGCTATGTTGCTTACAGCCTTGGTTATGTATCATTAGCTTACCACTTACCAGAAGCCTAGGTTTACCTAATTGAAGGTTGGCTGAAGGAGATTAACCTAGACCTGGTTGAAACTATAAAAAGAATGATGGTACCTAGTAAGAATTTCTAAACCAGACCATCAGGAGAAAATGACACAGCTACTTTAAGAACCCCTTACAACTTCATTGCGCTAATGCTAAACAGAATCTTTGGGAGAGCCCACGGAAGGAGTTTCAAGTTAGGATGGGTTCCTATCATTTTCTATGTATCCACCGAAGGTACTGTGTTCAACTGGGCAAACATTGTGTCAAACAGTCTCTCAGCTTGTATTTTTTCAGCTCTAGGAAGAGTATCTCAGAAAAAGTCTAAGTTCTACATGAGCTCCATATTGATTGATTGTATAATGTGCACCCAGCCATTTCCTAACCTAATGTGCATATGGGACAGTGACAGAGCCCCTATGTACATGGCCTACAAACCATTATGGGAACACAAATACTAAAATAATTATAGAGAATTTTTTGAACAATTTATCATGCCCTTGTATACATTGATTTTCTTAAAAGAATGCAACTGCATGTATGAAGAAGCACTGAAATTCATTGAGGAGTTTGAAAATTACTACTTGACTGAGGAAGGGATGTATATTAAAATGTATGGTTGTTCCAGGGCACCTTTGTTGCTTCCCAAATATGCCACTAACTATGTGGTACACAAAGAAGTAGTCAGGCAGGTTTTCTTGGATGGTATAGGGAGTTTTTTGTTCAAGCACAAGAAGGCAACTTATCCTCCCATACTGTTCAGATTGGGAAGGTATAAGTTTTCAAAAGTTAAAAAGGTTGATGAGTTTGTACAGGAACTAGAGAAATTTCACTTTGGAGAAATGAGCTTCCATAGGAATGATTCTCATAGCAAAGTGGCAGAGCATTGCAAGGAAGCCAATGTTCATTTTGAATATACGAACCATTGGGATAAGGATGAGGAAAATTTGAGAAATGCAGAAAATATGACTGTATTAAAAGGAAAATCACCACTAAAGGTGGTAAGGGCTAGGTTGAGTAGAAGAAAGCTGATGAAGAAGAGGCCAGGAAAAGAGAAGAAGATGCTAGGAGACTAGCACAGGAGGCTGAGAGTTGGCTTAAAAGTGAAGAAGAAGAAGGGAAGAAATCTTAACAAGAAGTAGCAAAGAGTGTAGAAGAACCTGCTAGGAGGGAAGAAGAAGAAAGAAAAAGGAAAAAGGATGAAAAGATAAAGAAGCAGGAAGCTGAAAGGCTAAAACTGACAGGGTCCACAATAGATCAACAAACTTCTAAACCTGCAGACACTCAAGAAGTACAAGATCACGATTGTTCTGACTCCCAAGAGCCTACTGCAATTGCTGGCAGTAGTTTAGGGCAGGTTGTTATTTCTGGATTAAGGCTAATTCCTTTTGAACAAAAGAAAGGGGAAGAAGTTCCGGATTTTAGTACCATCTTTTGTGACAGAGAAAAGAAAATAATTGTGAATAGGACTGCGAAGAAAGTTGAAACTAGGGGGTAGTTAGGGAGGATGATAAATGATAAAACCTTGGTCCATGGGATGGACAAGGACTTGAGACTGACAATCTGAGTTGGAGCAGCATTGATCCATGCCTCTGAAGATAATGTGGATCAAATAATGACAGACCTTGAGCAATCACGCAAAATCGCTGCCCAATTAAAAGACACTCTGAAAAGGAGAGAGATGAAGGCAACAGATTAAAGAGAAAGTTCAAAGACATGCTGAATGAAGTAAAGTATTCAAAAGAAGAGTTTCAGTTCCTCCAAGCAAACAAGATGTCTTTAGAAGTTGCTATTGAAAAGCGAGGAGAAGATGCTCAGGATAGCTTAGCAAAATTGCAACAGGAATATCAGGATCTAAGGATAGAAACGGATGGACTAAAAACAACAAATGAAAATTTTCATGCAGAAAGAGACCAACTACAATTTAAAGTTGGGGAACTAGAAACACAAAGGGCTACCATGGAGGAGACAAAAAAACAGTTTCAGGTACAAGCATTAGATTTTAAGGGACAACTTGCTTCACTAGAAGCATCTTTGAAAGAGGCTAAGGAACAACAAACCAGTATTCAGCCTTTCAAAGAGCATGTCCTAACATAAAGAAGTAAAATGCACCAGCTGTAGGTGTCCATAGAAGAAGAAAGATGCAAAGTTTTGCAGGCAGATAATAGATTAGAAGAAATTTTGGAGACATCTTCATATTTTGTAGATAGGTCCTAGGACATTTTGGAAGTCCTGACGAGAGGAATAGGAAGGTTGGAGGCAAATGAAGAGATTCATACAGACTTACCAGCAAAAGATCCACAAGGCTTAAGACAAGGTTATGACTTGTTGGAGTTTGCAATAAACACAACAGAAGAATTCAAGAAGGATATAAAGAAAATGAAAGGGGCTTGTACCGAGTATTGCAGAAGGCTACTGATCACTTACAACCAATGCTATGTGACTGCTAAGCAGAGATTGGATGCATTTCAAGAACATGACCTATTCATAGAAATGTTACAAAGAAAATATCAAGAGGATGAGCAGAGGATTCAACAGTTCAAATTCTTACACAAACATATCTTGAAGGATGAAGTGGCCCATTCACCAGTCAGTGTACAGTTGCTGGAAGATCAACTACGCCTGAGATCAGCCAAAATCAAAGTGATTAAAAATTAGGCTACAAATTTTAATATTAATATTCGTTTTCTCGAGCCTTCTTTGAGAATATCGCATCAGAAGCCCAAGCATGGAAAAAGTTCCTAAATAATTAAGCAGGGCCTTCCACTTAAAGTTCTTTATTAGTTAGTTCAAGTGTAATATATTGTAAATTGTATGAGCTTTCAATAGAAGATAATTTTGGGAGATGAAACATTAGGGAAGCCCAGGAGTCATTTGGGGCAGCCCAAAAGTTTTGCCTTTTGTATAAGTATAGGATAGTTAGATAGAAAGGGGGAAATTTTCCCAGTTAGACTTGCGAGAACACATTGTAAGAGGAACTATTTTGTTTTGCAATATATAATTACAAATTTTCCTATTGGAGAAAGCTTTGGTGGAATGTTCAAATGATGTTGAATGGATGTGGTTGAAGGGGAACTATTTCGTTTTCAGCTTTTATTCATTAACTGTGAGATAATTCTAAGTTTTTGAACCTATGTTCTTTTATGAATGCTCTCTGGTTTATTTCATGATAATTTCCACTATTAGTAATGGATGTTTTCATAGAAAATGAGCTATCTTGTTGTTCATCTATCTATTCATGTTTATGTGTTTTGAATCAAAGAATAGCTATATGTCATTTTTCTTAATGCATGAATAGTAATACATTACTCATTTAATGATGATCTCACTCCCTAAGGATAGCTTAGTTAGTTTTATTTCCTTCTGTGTGTGGTTTAGATGCGAGAGAGTTGAAGATGAGAGGTAAGAACCTGCGCATCACATTGTGACCGCTCCTTGTATTCTTTATCAAATCTACATTTTAGATAGGCACTTGCATCTCATACTTAAAGTTAAAAAAAATATATATATATATGGTGGACCAGGATGCAACCGGTAAAACCCTTTATTTTTGTTACTTGACTTACGGTAGTTGAACCGCAAGCTGGATGGATTCCCCATACCAAACAGTCATGGGCTAGTTGGGAACATTGACTAGGGAGAATCCCTTGCTGTTGTTGCCTGTGATTTTCTAGGCCTCGACAAATGGGTTAATGAATATAGCTTAACTAAAAATAACCTAAAATCAATAATCTTGCTTACCCTTCCTCCTCTACCCAGTCATCACCCTTCGGGGTATTCTGGGATAAGACGAAGGGAACAACTCATATAGTAATAGGCCCTTCACCCAATTTTGTTCAAAACCACTAAAAATGGGTGACTTGGAAGGTAGAGGGGGTAGAGAAGGAGGGCTTTTCACAATGCTAAGCGTCCTCCCTGTTGATCAACCTTGCATCTGAGAGGTGACCTATGGATCTATGGATGGGCTTAGTCCCATTGTGTTGAGAGCCCAACACCTTCTCCTGGTTGAACAAGAATATAGGTGTAAGGTAGTCACCTAGTTAGGTTATCACAATTTAGGGTAAAAAATGGTATCTATCTAAATTTTTTTTGTTTATTTACTACTTTCAACCACAATATGATGAACTCTACAAAATATTCATAAACCATTTACAACCACAAGATAACAGAAAAAAGAAAAAAAATACATACACACCATACCATGTAAATCAACCCAACTCAGTTCATGACGCTGAGAGAGCCACTAAAATTTATAAATTTACACTAAGTTCAAAAATATGAAGTATTTGTGGACATAAGTCCCTGAATTCCTTAACCATGGGAAGTACTTGGGCTCAACCTAGACACTCAATGTGAAAAGTACCACAGGAACCCCAAAGTCGTTGGCTGCTGAGAGGAATTGCCAAGGGGAATGGGAAACGACCCCCACCGATTGAGTAGAACGCCTATGAGGAAAAATCCAAGTGTTGTCTTCTAGTAGTCTTGGTGGATGAGTGACCACCTAGAACTGATAGGAATCCATTGAAACCAGGGTCCAAAAAATGATTTCCACTAGTTTGATACACAAATCTAACACAATTGATCCCTCACGCTCTTCCTCACGCCTAAGACGCAAACCACCACAATTCAGTTCATTGAATCGACACCATTGAGACCATTCTTGATGACCTTTCACACCATCAAAAGGCCACACAACCTCTGATTTAGATTCAGACCCATATCAGTCTAAACCAGACCTACACACTGCACCATTAAGGCCCATGGTTGGTGCAAACTCGGATCCATTTTTCGACATAGCAATCGCTAGTGGACCCATGCCCACACCACAAATTATCACCAACAACCCTGTAGGTGGCCCCAGCACAGTTATGCAAACTATGATTAGTCAGCTACCACCACCCATAGTAACCACTCAAGCTGTCCCACCTGCAACACATGGGGGCAGTGGCCCTTCCACCTACACTGCCCCTCCTATCACACATGGGGGCAGTGGCCCTTCCACCTACACTACCCCTCCTATCACACATGGGGGCAGTGGCCCTTCCAACTACACTACCCCTCCTATCATAAATGGGGACAGTGGCCCTTCCACCCACACTATCCCTCACACCACACTTGGGGACACTGACCCATCTATAATGGAACCACCAATACCCCCATCTATGCAGGTACATTATGCACCTGTAAACCCCACCATCATACCTTCTCGATCTCACATCAAACTAGGGTCAAATATTCCTTTCATGGCTCATCTCAAATTGCCTAATTTGGCTCAATTGACAAATGAACCCATCCACCATCAAACCTTTTGGCCTTGCATGCCAACCAAAATTCCCTCAGACATTCCCAAGTTTGAAGGGAAGGCAGGGGAGTGTCCCCAAAAACAAATCATGAAATTTCATCTATGGTGCTCATCAAACAACATCGTAGACAATTCAATCAGGCTAAGACTATTCCAACGTACCCTCACAAGGGATGCATCCAAATGGTACATTGAGCTACCACAAGCCAAGTACCCAGATTTCAACTCCCTGACTTTCATGTTCCTACAATATTTCCAACTCATCGTCAAATATGATGAAGGGGCAAAGATATTGTTATCTTGCCGCTAAAACACTCTGACCCATATAACTGATCACATCCATGAGTGGCGGTGATGGCGCTATTTGTGTAAGATCCAACTTGATGACAAGATCTTCTTGGATTAGTTTCTCAAAACCTTACTCCCACCCATAGCAAAGGGTGTCGCATCCTAACATCCCCAATTTGAAGAGGAGGCCATACTGAAATCCTAGCAGTTTGATATGATCTATGCATAGTCTGGATACCTTTACACTGGCATTCTAGATGCTCCCCAGGTGATTAACTCCTTCCAAGATGCACTGGGGGCATCCCATGTTGTAGATGTCATCATAGGCTCAGTCTGCCAACAACTAGAGCACTGCTAGTGTTTCCTACCAAAACCAAACTCCAGACTATGCAAGAATGATGTCCCATTCATAGCAACAACTTCTTACACACAACCTGCACCATCGTAGTAGGCTCAGGCCTTGGTGTGGCAAACACAAAAATACATGGGGAAAATGCCAACATGTGTGGCACTGCCACCCACCCAAATTTATTATGCACCACCAGTGCAAGGAATTCAAGCCCCTACCTCTACTTCATCTACTCCATTGGGACAAGTATTTGTACAACAAAACCGTCCCAACCAGCTAGCAACCAATAATCAACAAGGACAAGCTAGGAATAATCGACCCCAGAACCAAGCGAATAATCAACTGCAAGGAGGCGGTCAACAACCAAACCCTCCCAATAATGCCGCAGCAAACCGACCCACCCAAAATCCTCCACGACCAAATGCACTGAGACGCAACACTCCATTGCATACAAACCAACCATCTAGACTGTGAGGTCTATGGGCACTACACATTCAAGTGTCCCTTCATGGGTTGTGCGAAGCAAGACATTCGAAATGAGGTTCAACATGCCACCAACACAACGGACCAAGCCCAACCAAACCTGTCACCACAAGGACCTCCTCCTATGGTGCTTTAGAACCCATTACCAGTCCAAGGATCAGTGGGAACTACACCTGCTCCCCAACCCAAATCCAACACTCCAAGGGCACCTCCCACGGCCAAAACAGGTGTCCACCACCTACTAGCCATGACGATTGAAGAGGTCAACCTGCAAACCAGAAATAATCAGTATGGAACAACCACCGAACCCGCTGACAAATTAGCAACATCTACATCCAAATCGGTTAATGCACCTCTCCAATTACCACCTTTCCCTCACCCCCCCATTCGTTGAGTTTCCAATAACACCACGGATATAGCTATGGTAAGCTATAGCATTGTGGATGATTTTTCCCAAACACCAACATCCATGTCTGCTCTTGAGGTACTTAAAATGTGCCCAACATAGCAGAAAATATTACTAGCCACCCTTGGGGTCGTAGACCCGTCCGACTCCAAGTTGATCACATTCAACATGGATAATGGAGAACCGCACATGCCATCAACCATTGCCTTTCAAATCTTGGTGTTTATCTAGAATTTGGTTATGCACCAGTGCATAGTGGATGAGGGAGCATCTATGTGCATTATGTCTACCCTAGTCTGGCAGAAACTTCGATCCCCAATTCTGCAACCATCCTCCATAACTCTGTGGGATTATGATGGCCATCCCACTAAATCCTAAGGAATCCTCCCCCATGTCCCCATCACATTATCTAGGAAGACAGTTTTGATTAACATAGAGGTTTTGAATGCTTAACTAGACTATAACCTTCTCCTTGGAAGAAGTTGTATGTACACCATGAGAGCTGTCACATCAACTGTCTTCCACCTCATGATGTTCCCCCATGAAGTGAAGATCATGATGGTTTATCAGCTCACTTATCATGATTCACAAGGGTTAATGGAACATGCCAATGTTATCCCTACCATCAACACCATTGAGCCATAAGGGACAACCACACACGCCAATGTTGTCCCTGTAATCAACACCATGGTTGATAACACACTATCCTCCCCATTGTTGAATGTGGGTCATGGGTTGTTTGTCAATACGACAATGATGGCTCATTTCCCCTCAGTATCACCACTATCGACACAAAATGAGACTGTGGATTTGTGAATGCTCTCATCCAGCACCACTGCACCCAAACAACAACCACAGCCATAGCCTCAACCACAACCACAACACCATCCACAGCCGCAACATCAACAACATCTGCAACATCATATATAGCTATAGCATTACGTGTAGCCGCAACCACAACCGTACCCCCACATACAACTAGCAGGGATTTATCTGGGATCCTCTCGAGTCCATACAATTCCCTTCATGATTTCCCCACCTAGTGTCATGAGCAAGCCGGTAATGGCCACCATGAACCTACCTAACTTTACATTGGGAATTCCTGTGTGGTATCTTGATCCACCAACTCAAACATCAATGCCCAGGTAGTCTTAACACTTGTGCATCCCATTACAGTCGAGTCCCATCCTCCACCCGGTCTACAAAAACCAACCACCACACCCACACCAGCACCGTCCCACCCGAAAAGGGAAAGGGGCAAGAATGCGAAAGCTGCTGTAGAACCTAGGCCGATCCCACCTTGCGCCATCTGTGAGCATCAGGGCCATCCAACTCAAAATTGCCCTGAAATCCCAATCATCCATCCACATTTGGATGCCATGAATACAAACAAAAACCTCCCTATGGTTGAACTCCTAAGCGGGATAATAGTTACAAACAAGTCATTGAGAACAAACCATGTATGTGCCCTTTGCAGACTGTATGGACACTATTCTCACCATTGTCAAGACTTTCCTGAGTTTTGAATTGCTTTATCCAACCTTCGTCAAAATTCCCTTGAATCTGAGATCAACCTGATCGAAGAAGTCCACCCCCCACCTCCTTCTTCGGACACCATGTCCATCTAGATGATGTCTAGTTCTACAGACCCTCTTGTCTCCACCACCAACAATGGTCCATCAAACCGGTCTCTTCTATTGTTTCCACAACCGCAGCCACAACCTCAATTGCAACCTCAACCTCAGTTACTAGGGAAATAGTGGGGTTCATTCCCAATCAACATGATCCTTTTCCTTTTCCTACCATCCAAGATCATGAGTAAGTCTGTCTTGGAAACCCGTAATCTACAGGATTTCACACTGGGAGATCCTGTGTGTTACCTTCAACCACCTACCCTACCTCTAAGGCCCCAGGATGTGTTGACTCATGTCCATCCAATTGAGATGATGTTGCACCTACCTCTAGGTCCATCAAAGACTCCTCTTATCTCCAGGATTGCCCCTCTTCGTCCAACAAAGACTGGGGGAAATGCCATAAAAACCACAACCAATACCATTTACATGATATCTAGCACCATTTTCCCTTTTGTCTTGTTGGTCATGGATGATATACCTGATCTATCCCGGCACCACTTACACGATGATGGGGAGATCTGTAATACCACCTCTGATTTTACCCCATTCCCTTTAAACCATAGTGTGGAACCAGTTCTTTCCATAAAAGACCAGATTCTGTCACCCCTCCTTGCCAATGACCTTCGTCTCGGCAAGGGGCATACCTCTTTGCTGACTCAGATGGTCAACTCTTGAAGAAGCCATGCAACAGGATCCACCTCAAGAGAGTCTATGCCTAATATAACCACTATCAGTCCCTTATGGCATAGTTTTTCCCTTTCTATTTTTCAACATTTTTTCACCACAAGTCAGGGGTAGCACCATTAGTTTCCAGTTCAGAGTCACCCCAAGCCTGTTTGAGACACCTCTCACATCTCCAGGCTCAAAATGAGACCATCGTCTCATGTTTAACAAACAAATTTCAGGACTGCTTCCTAGAAGTTACCTCAATCTATGAGCCACAGCATGGCAATATGAGTGTCTATGGACCTATACTTGTATCACTCTTGCCTACCGCTACTCATGTAGGTTTTCAGAACATAGCCCATTAAGGAACACCATTTTTATTTTTGTAACATATAGTTGTCGACTTCATCCACTGCACCTGACGTGGATCTCTGGACCTTTGTCCAGAAAATGATTTATTTCTCTTGCATGTATTTGGCATATAACTTCCCTTGGACTTGCACTCACATCACATGTAGTAATGTCCATCCACCGCAACTCACACACAGCTCTCCTGACCTTTGTCTGAGAGCCACCTTAGTTTGCATGCCTCTACCGCATCAACTCACGTGCCTCTGATGTGATCTATCCCATGCATGTATTGGTATGCTTGAGATCCATCTACTCTATCCATATTGCGCAGATGACCTTTGGACCATTGTCCACTGTACTGACATGGGGCATCGCCTATGCCATTGAAATCGGTTGACTATATTGTAGTTTCATTTAAGCTCTTTTCTAACTCCTAAAAACAATGGAAAGATTTCTGAGCACAACTGTTTCCTTTCCCACTCGTTAAAGTATAGAAAAGGGCATCTACATCGTCTCATTTACCTCCTTTTGTGGACCATGTAGACCATCAAATGAAAAAGGACCACCTTGACATATTCAATCCAAGACTGTTCCCCTCTGCATACTTTTATGCTTTCTTGGGAAAAGGGACTGCACTTTATGAAAAAGCTCACCATGGGTTGTCGTTAAGCTCTTTTACAGCCTTCTCATCAAGAAAATATTACCGAGCAAACTTGGTTTCGTTCATGCTCATAAAAGTATCTGAATTACTGTCCAATCAGTATAGATTTAACATTTTTCGGCCTGATTGAACTACCAATGGTAAAGAAGTCTCTCATCCCCTATGGGATGGGCGATCTCTCCTATGTATACTTTTATCCTTTTTTGGGCATAGGAGACTACCAACAAAAAAGAGCCCCCACTGGAGTCTTCTTTGTGCTTTCAAGCTCTCTAAAATTGAAATCACCATTGAGCATTTAATTTATTGGGCTCGCCAAAAATCCACGAGATCATACAACAATGGTGTCTCTAGAGACCATCCCATAGAAAATAGTTTAGCAGCATTCCCCTTTTGGGTAACCTATGTTTAGAGTATTTTGCAATGTGTCTTCCTTGGATCCTATCAATATCAAAAGTGTTTACCTCCCCCAAGTATTTACCATCTGCAGTGACATTCCTGGTATTAGAACTATGATCCCATTCCCATGAGCTAGTTTCCTTTGCTTCCTGGTCTGCCCTGCTATCATACTCTGAATAAAGGAAGTTTGATTCTACTACAATTGCCCTATCCCTGTTCAATTCTCCACCCCCCCATTCAGTGGGCCAATCCATAGATTGTCTCACATCTTTTGGTTATCTCCCTCATGCCTCTGGTCAAGGAAACACCAATGCCTTGACCTGGGGCAGGTCTCCCTCTGTCGATGACAACACACATATTCCATAGGATAGACCCAAAGGTCCCTGTATCTTGGTTTCATTAAACTCATTGATGAGATCCTTGGACCACTTGAGAGGATTCCTTAGTGCCTCTCGAGATGGTTGTTTCTCACGCACTCGACGCCAACTACATTATCACACCATTGAGATTCATATAGGGTTTGGTCCATGTAGTATTTGATCGAAGACCCTAGATGTCACCTAAATCTATCACATTGATGAGTCTATTGGAGGGACATAAACAGGTTGTGTCCCTTGTGATTTCTGCGTTGCGTTGGAGACAATGCTCAAAATCCCTAGCAGTGCTTCTATATAGATTTATGGTTGATGCAGCATATTTGTACCACAGAGACTCTAAATTTCCATTAGTGAGTCCATACAACTATCTACCATTCAAGATCCAGCAGGTCGTCAGTCATGAAGATATATCATTCCATGAGAATCCCATGGGTCCATTATAGCAATTTATTCGGATCAGTATTGTATTTAGCCTCTCAGTGAGGCAACCACTATGTATCATCAGTTGTATATTATCGGATCTTGTATTATAGAGCATAGATCACATTATTCTTTTGGCATTGTTATGAGCATGGGGATGCCCACCTCATACATATACATGTCATGCATTATTTGTATCTCACCCATTGATGGGAACCATATTAATACAAAAACCAAAAGCCACCATGCCCCAGCCTTGGAAGCACCACCTCTCCACAACAAATCCTATGATGTCCATCGGCCATATGATGAGCTCCTACCCTCACACATTAGGGGGAAATCTGTTAACCCAAAAAATCCCTCACTCAGCTCTACATGGCCTATACCACTCAAGGACACCCATGCATGACCTTCATATCACCCCATTAGACCTGCACACCCTCAAAAAGGCTTAAAAATGAGTAAAAGGGCTCAAAAACAAAAAAAAACAGAGCCTAAATAACTCTCCTAGGGGCTAAAGCCTCCAAAAAGGGGCTAAAACCCCTCAAAGGAGCCTAAAACCCTAAAAGGCATTAAAGTTAGGGTGAAAGGGGCTAAAAGCTGAAAAAGGGGCTAAAGCCCTGACCAAGGGCTTAGAACCCTAAAAATGCTATAAATAGAGGGGTGGGGGTCACTCTCAAAACACTTCTCCCTTGCATACTATTATGTTGCCCGTGGATTCCTTGAGATCCTTCCTCTCTCAAGCCACCCACATCCACCCTCTCATCCATTCATTCTCCCATTGATGTACAACTCCTCCATTGCTAAGAGAGAGAGAGAGGTGCTTCTTCTAGCCAAGGCATGGTGGCCCATTGCACAAAAGAGAAGGTATACCATTGTTTGCTCACATATTTGCTTTAGTAGCTTAGTTGTTTTCTAACCCATATTTGCTTGCAGGTTTGTTCCTTAACTTGTTTTGCAAGTCTTTTGTTTCTAATAGCTATTTGCAGGTAGCTGGAGTTAAGCCATAACATTGTTTGCAAAAGCGTTTCCAGTTGTTTCTTGTCTTTTTGTTCTTTCTTGCTTTCTATCCATTTTTTTTTTCATTTCCAAATAAGAACCTACCCTTCTGTCCTATAGACGGAAGGGATCCTTTCGTACCTTGTAGCAAGGGAGAAATCCTTGCTACAGAGAAGGCTTCCTCCAGCAATCCCAAAACTCAAAAGATAAATCAATTACTAAGGAAAATTTATAAGATGGAGATTTTGGGAAGGGAAATAAAGAAAAATAATGCTGCATTGACCAGCAGGAACAAGCTGCCACATAAGGTCTTACTTGGAGTAGAGAGAAAGATACATTTTCTTAAAGCGGATGAATACAAGGTACCTAAAGGACAATACTAGATTGTACAGGATGATTAGGCTCCAAATACTGCAGCTAAAGGAGGCCAAGGAAAAACCTAGAAGCCACCCCACATTGGAAACCCTAGCTAAAGTTGCAGTTAGCCTTTAGGCTCTAGAAACTAGAAAGGTTATTGTTAACCCTCCTAGCATAGAACCTGCTGAAGAGGAAAGATGAGGAAACAAACCTAAAATGACATTTTTGGAAAAAACTAATAATATTTTGGAAAACAGGGCTTTCGACGGCTTAAGCAGACGCTGGGGAAGTTCATTAGCCACCAAAATCGCCACTTTCAGTAGCTAACGGTTCTGATAGTCTGTCCTCTTAACCATCGAAAGAAGACAGAGGCTTAAAATTCAATTTTGGCTCGCAGGATCAATTTTGGGAGAATATAGATGGCTTAGGGACAAAGTCTGAAGATGAAAGATGTAGAAGAAAGCATCAGGAAAGGTCTGTTTTAGTCTTACTATGACATAACAAGTGGAAAAGGTCACCAACACCTAGCTATCAAAAGGAAAACAATGACTTAACTAGCAGAGGGCCAATAGCAGTTATTTCTAGCAGCTACCCTAGTTATCTAAAGGTTCATACAGTGAACTAATTATTCAATTAGTTAGACAAGTAATTAATTAGAGTTTTTTAACCTAGTTTTCAAAAAACTATTACTTTGTTTATTTTTGTAAAAACAGATCCAAGTTTTCAAGATCTGTATATTTTGTAAAGGCTATAAAGCCTAAGAGTTATTTTATGGGAAGGGTTTGACTTTGGGAACTTATAGACCTCTACTATTGTCAGCTTCTCATTTTGCTCATGATTTGATATAAGCTCTTTTGTTATCATTTGTTCATCTTCCATTTTTTTCTTTTCTGTGCTTATGCTTGAATGTGTATTCAGGTTAAATTCAAGTTAATTAATGACTAATAGCTATCACTCTATTTGCATTTTGATGTAATTTTAATTATAAGTACCATCCTTATCATGATTTAGCCATTTACATGTATCTGTTTTGTGTGTAAATCTGCCATCCTGATGAGTTCTCCATCCTTGCACCTTATCATCAACCTCTGAACAGTGGTAACTAAAATCCTTATACTTGATTGAGTTTAATGAATGTCTTGAGAGTGGAAGGTCATATAGGTCACCTTACTTTATCCATATTAGAAAACCCCGAGAACATTGTAAGTTACCAGGAATCCTTGAGCTACAACCTAGAGGAGTTTCCTGGAGTGATAACACCATGCAATTAGTGATTGAGTCTAAGTATGCAGTCGCTGATGAAGCATTCCTTGAAATAGGGAAGTACACCATGAAAGTTTTGGAGAATTGAGCTAAATATGGAGTAAATGTTTTTGGTGAAGAACACTTTCCTTCGGTTTCATGTGCTTCAACATACCCATCATGCCTCAATTCCAACAGAGAGGTCTATGTGGGAAGGAGAAACAACCTTGATTAGGCATCATTCTGATATAGGGACATTTATTGTCATTCTTATTTAGAGTGGTTTTCTAGTTTAGGAAGTCACTGCCCTTTCTTAATTTAGATGTGTTTTTCTAATTTAGTTTAGATGCTTATATTTAGTTGAATTGCAGTTCCAGTGTCCATGTTTGGAAAGTGGATGGATTAGGGAATCTCTACAATTAGGAAGGGTGCTACCTCCTAGATTAGAAGGTGCATGCATATAACTAGCCTTCTCTAGAGGGCACTCTTATTTAGGAAATTGTCCATGCAAGTTGGGTGCATTATTCTAGGAAGAATTAGGATTAGGGTTTCTATTCTTAGCTTAGGCATACCAGAGGGATGGGCTAGTTTAATTTTCATAACCCTATTTTCTCTTGATCTATAAAGAGAGACAGGCTACTCCATAGTAAGGACAATGAGATGGGGATAATATTTGAGCTAAGTTTTTCTTTGTAATTCTATCTTTTGATAGATGTGTGATTGAGTGCTGCAATCATTCTTTATGTAATAATTTACAGAATGCATAGTTTGTACCAATAGTCTGTTGTTATGAGTTTTTCCATTTAATGCAGCGTCTGCACTTGTGAATTTTACAGTTAAAATATTCGAGTCTCAACAAACTATTTTGAGAACAGACAATTTTTAGATAGGATATTTTTCACAAGAAGTGTAGATCGTGTATCATGAATTAAATTTCAACCTTTAGATCCACAGAGAATTTTCCTCCGTATTTCATCATTGGAAATCACTCCCAGTTGCACAATGACATCATTTAAAGAATTCTAGATTGCATCACAAATGTCCCATTGTCATCTTGTTTTGCAAGGATGGAATTGACCTTTATTGTTCTTAGCTTGGGCTTAGTTGTAACCTCATTGTTACTTGTTGGGCAATAGGGCAGACCCGGGTTTTACACCTTTTACTTCGCACCAACAAAAGACCCACAATGTTGGCCCTTTCGGCAACAACCTGCGTGTAGGTTGCAGTCTCACCTGAAACAGCTATGGGGTGCCGCAGAATCAAGTTTCTGCAAGCAGAAGAGGGATATTACTGTACCTTAAGCCCTTAATAACTTATAATTGATTAACACAGAGCTCCAACATTCATATATATAACTTCGTAGATAAATAAACAATAGTGACTTGCTTAACCCTTTACTGGGATTTCACAGCAAAGCTATTCGTTAGCAATGATATCACTTATCAGATATATATATTTATCAATGCATAAAGAACATAAAAAAAATAACACAAGAACCAAAACACCGGATATAACGTGGTTCACCCCTAGTGTAGGGTCTACGTCCATAGAACTGCATTTTATTCAACTCTTTACAAAATCACAGTTCTGATCTGTGCACTTAGCTGCAGATCCCTTCAAGTCCTTAAAGCCGTGCACACAGCTGCAGGCCTCTGCACACACAGCTGCAGATCTTCTAATCACTTACAAAAACCCTATATGCACACAGCTACAGAGGTCGTCCATGCACACAGCTGGGACTTAACCTTTTCTTACAAAATAGCAATTCATAGCAATTCAGTGTAGTTCATAGCAATTCTGATAACCGGGGCAGGTACTTCAGTTGGTCTGCACTTTCGTATGATCTTGCATGCTAAGAGTTCAGCTACGAAGTGAATGTGATGTTCATGAATCATGGAAGTGTGATACCCACATTTTCCCTTCGTTAAGCCGAAGCATTCCTTCATGGTTTGTGCGAGCTTCATATCCTCATGCTTCGAGGGAAATTTGGTCGCTGGATCAGGCCCTGCTATTGGTAAGCCAGTGATCCTTTGCATTAGAGGAAATTTGGGGTCTAAAATGGGCATTATAAGAAAATGTGCCAAAATAATTTTTTGTGAGTTGGAATTCAATAACCAATAGAATTTCAATAAAATAAGTCAACCATAATGGTTGAATTGACATATTTGTCATTAAAAAAAACTACTTTTTTTGTTCGTATTTTCGACATATCTCATTGTGTTTTTACTCAAATTTCGATGGGGAGAGCTCGTTGGATGCGGAATTTGATTCCGCATCCAACGAGTACACACACTGCATACTTTTGATGGACCCCGCTACCCCAAAAACAAGAAATACCTGAAAAAAGTGATGATGATGTCATCATCATGTTTTTCCAGGTATTTCTTGTTTTTGGGGTAGCGGGGTCCGTCAAAAGTATGTAGTGTGGGTACTCGTTGGATGAAAAATCAAATTCCACATCCAACAAGCTCTCCCGATTGAAATTTGAGTAAAAACGCAGGGATATATGTTGAAAATATGAACACAAAAAGTAGTTTTTTTCTTTCTTCCTCCAAAATTAATCAATATTATTTTATTATTTTAACTATTATTTTATTATTTTAACTATTATTTTATTATTTTCCTTAGGAGGCCCATTTTAGACCCCAAAATTCCTCTAATGAATGAGCTCGCCATTGATAGGATTTTTCTTGTCTCCTATCCATAGGTGGCCGTCATGAACTAGTGCTAGTAGCTACTTGACCACTACGATCACCTGTGTGCCATGACCAAAATGGGGAATGTTGAGCATCTTCAGCAGACCCACTTGATCCAAGCCGGCAGCCCACCGTTTGACTTCTAATAATGTTGCCCCGGTCTCATCGTACTTGACAAAGTGCAAATACGTTCCTGGTGCAAACTGTGGAAACTTGCCACGATCGCTTGTATCATGGTCAGCATACTTAAGCCGGTCTATCTTTCCTGTCATGATCCCAACCAGCTGCACACCCGGTGGTAGTGAAGGGGTGTGTATTGTGAACTGCTTGTTCTGCCAAGGTGGTTTAACTCCTAGTCGAAGAGGCGGGATATATGGTGGACACCGTGGTGCAATATTCTCCTCTCCTTCACTTAGGATTTCTACTGAACCAGGCGGATCCATTCCGGGATCCTCTGATGTTTTCCCAGATTATTTGTGTCAATATTCATTCCGCTTAGAATGAACTTCAGGCTTGAACTGTTTCCTGGCAGACCGTGTTTGCATTGGTGGACTCGGTGCTGGTAGAGTCTCCTCATGTGCTGCAAGCGCAGGTGGGGGGTGAACAATGTTCTATAGACCTATCTATTCAAATTCTCTCACTAATTCCTGAAGTTCTTAATTGCCGGACATAGGTTCAATTGTGAAACTACAGAATGTGATTTGGCCATACCCAGGTGTCTTCTTATACAATCCATCGAGCAAATCGGCCATAAATGTGCATTGAAGGCACCAAATCTGACTGAGATCCTACTTCCACGGCACCAAATTTCGGCGGATATCCTTAGGACAGGCAATTAAGGCAATTAAAGTACCGGTGCCACCAAACTGGTAGTGTTCCAATGGTTGGCTTTTGTGGTGCGGCGCAACCAGTACCATAGTTGTGTCGCAATAAGGACCTTCGTCATGATAATGACCTTTGGCATATGCAGGCAAGTTCTACGACCACACTATGAGCTTCACTCCCTTAGCGTTTTGTGCCATCCAGCGAGGGTGGGACTAGGATATTGCTTTATCACTAGACACATTATTGTGCTGAGGCCCAACCTCTATGTACTGGTTTTCAGCTACAGGTGCCTGGATATGGACAAATCTAGGTATCCATTATGTACGAAGTACAAGCTTCCAAGCTCCATACCAATGCTCCAAGTGTTCCTGTAGTCTACTCTGCCCATTGAACCTGCTACGCGCCCTCTAGAGCGGATCCTGAAATCTCATGCGAAGGGAGGTCGGACCAGTTTCCCAACTAGGAAGGTATTTCTGATGGGCAGTCCACCTTCTAGCTGTGGTGACTCCAAATGCTGAATCCAGAGTCTTGAGTTTCTGTGGCTCCAGTATCTGTTCGAAGAATGGCACAGTAGACTCCTCTAGGTCTGTCTAACCATCAGAAGCGGGTAAGGTTCTTGTCTATGAACGGAGCCATCTGGGGGACTTGGTAATTCTAGCGCATCTATGGCCATGTAGCTCATACAATCGGTTCTACCAGTTATCTAATCCATCATCAAAATCCTTCATACAGGAGCTGTCACGCTCCCAATCCATAATACCTTCGACAGAAGGGTCAATATAATCTTCTTCCTGCGCTGTGATGTTATAGATGTGCTCCAGAACATCCTGGTCTTCATCTCTAAGTGGTTCTGTGTATCTTTCTCCTTGGGAAGCGTCTAGGGGTATTATCACTCTCAAACCATTTCCTTCGAAGGTCATCTGTCGCTTCTTAAGGTTAATGACTGCATCATTTTCCATTGCCCATTCAATTCCTAACAAAGTTGGATAGGGGTTGTTGTCATCAATGATCTCAATAACTTCAAAGTCTGCCAAAGTATTGACCCCATCAATATCTATTGGGACTCTATGGAATCTCCCTAGGGGCACAATTCTTTGCTGATTGGCTAACCTCAGCTGTATAGGGGACCAAGCAAGGGCAGGTTTCCCCATTTGCTCCCAGGTTTGCTTGGTGAGGACATTGAATTCTGATCCTAGATCCAGTATGACATCAGTCATATCATACTCCCTTATCTGAACATTCAATCTCATTTCCCTACCATTTCTTCGGACACGATTAACAGTTTTCTCCTTATCAACTCTTCTCTGAGGTTCACAGAAAGCAAGAAATTTTTGCAATTCCTTTAAATAATTCTGATTCATCAAGAGTTTCATACAGCTCTGTAAAAAGGAGGACATTGTACTTACTTTATCTGTCGAAGCTTCTTGCGGCTGCGACTCCTACTGATGTTGCTGGATGGGTACTAATGCTGTGCTAGGATCAACAAAATCGCGCATGGCCTCCATGACTATCTCTTGTTCTCTTTCACTATCAAGTGCTGGGACTTTCTCGGGGGCCTTACAAACCCACGCCTCGACAGGCTATTTCTCCGTATTCTGTATGTGCGTCGTAGCTCCACTCCATGTAACAACATTGATGGCTATAGCAGGTCTTTGCTCGACAGAAATCAACTGAATATTCTGGGTAGGGCCACTGTTTCTTTCCTGAATCTTAGCTATCAGCTGGGGGCACTGCTCGATCACATGATCTACTGCACGACAATATCAACATGTCGTAGTGGGATTCCGATAGTCCTGAGCTAGATGTCCGGCTTGGTTATAGTTGTAACACACCACTTGGCCTCTGCCTCATCTTTCCATACCACCATGACCACAGCCTCCAAAAGCACCCCTACCAGAGGCACCACCCCGGTAACCATAGCCATCATTACTCTGTCCCTCATTTTGCACCCGGTAGGCGTCATAGGTGCGCTCTCTCATAAGGTCATAGTTGCGACACTCCTCTTCATTATGCCCTACTGACTTACATAACTTGCAGTAGGGGTTCTTGGGGACTTGTATATACCTCTGGAGAAGATGGAAGTTTTCAGGTCGATGTTGGCCAGTTGTCCGACAGATCTCACAATATAGAACAGCGGGGTTGAATGGGTTTGGCGCACCAGTATTCAGGTAATTTCTGACCACAGGGCATTGGTCCCTGTTGTGACCTTCTGTCCGACATTGTGTACACCAAACATCTTCGCGACCAATTTTTCCTTTCTTCATATCATGAAGCTCTAGAGCCATCTCTGCCAACTGTGCTTGGATTTGGGCGATACCAGAATTATCGTCGATGGGAGCAGTCTCAAGCTTCATCGTGATTTCCAGAGCCTCTTGCTGGTCAGCAACCTTCTGTTGCATGAGTGGAGTTTTGATATGTGGTAACAATGCTACAATAAACCATTCCTCATGCTGCGCAGGTCCAATGGTGAAATTGACTTGGTCCAGTAGGACTTTGAACCTCTGGTCAAAGTCCCACACTGATTCACCACGCCGCTGCTGAATCTCTTTCAATTCAGTAATACACTGCGACTCTGATTTGGGCTTCTTAAACTCTTTGATTATTGATGCTTTAATATCATCTAAAGCAGGACTTTGAGTACTGGAGAATTTCATGAACCAGGTCAAAGCTCGGTCCCTGAAAGAAGTAACCAGTTGCGCTAGTCGTACATATTGATCGGTGATGTTCTTAGCATTCCACATTGCTTCACATAAAAAACAGAACTGCTCGGGATCCTCGGATCCAGTTCCTTTGAAAATAGGGAGCTTAATATCATCAATCATGTGGGCCATTGTAGATCTAGGGGGGTTTGGAGGGGGACAGAGAGTAGGTAGGGGGCGATTTACTGGGGTAGACTGACCTGAGACAGGAATTCTCGGGCTATGGTGACTTTCAGACTACGACGGATTTGCAGGGATAACAGGGCTGCGCTACAGGGTTACCAGAGGGGTTCCAATCGAAGGATTTTCTTCAGGGTCTGATTCTTCGGGATTTACAGGGGAAGGCACGGTATCCTGACCTAAGGAATAGGATCCAAAATCTCTCTTATACCTTTTTCCACTTCGCAGCAAACCACTTTGCTCGGCAAAGGTGTTGTCACTTGTAAACATATGTTAGTAATACAAAATCTAACATTCTGATTCAATCAGTAATATTCCTTTTTCAGCCAATAGCATTTTAATTCTCAAACTAAATGAATTCAAAGCTTACCCCTTGGTCCTTGGAAGAACTGTCGCTCGGCTTCACTAAAGGAAGTGCTCATGTCGATGGCGAACTCCGTCACGAAGGCCTCACGGGTCCACATGGTCCAGAAATCAACCCCGTGGGATATCTCGTTGTTCACCCTTTTCAATATATTAACTCTTGTGGGGTTCCAAGCAGGAAACTCCCCTTCACGGAATTTTGTCCTTCTCTCGGCCAACCTGGATAACCACTGGTGCAACTCTATGTGGATACTACCAAAGAAAATTTCATAAGCATCACAAAAAACATACCTTTGTAAAAAGTCACTTGCACTACGACGCGGATTCTTTTTCTCTTTCTCAGTGAAGTTCAGATAAGTCTCATCAAGCTAATCACCGATTTCCTTTACAGAGGGCCTCCAAAACATATCCCTCGAGGTACAACGTAAACCCCTCTTAAGCAGATACTGAGTTCAACCGGAAACGAAACCAATTTGTTGGGAAACAGGGCAGACCCGAGTTTTACACCTTTTATTTCGCACCAACAAAAGACCCACAGTGTTGGCCCTTTCGGCAACAACCTGTGTACAGGTTGCAGTCTCACCCGAAACAGCTATGGGGTGCTGCAGAATCAGGCTTCTGCAAGCAGAAGAGGGATATTACTGTACCTTAAGCCCTTAATAACTTAAAATTGATTAACACAGAGCTCCAACATTCATATATATAACTTTGCAGATAAATAAACAACAGTGACTTTCTTAACCCTTTACTGGGATTTCATAGCGAAACTATTCATTAGTAGTGATCTTACTTATCAAATATATATATTTATCAATGCATAAAGAACATAACAAAAATAACACAAGAACCACAACAACTGATATAACGTGGTTCACCACCAGTGTAGGGGCTACGTCCACAGAACTACGTTTTATTCAACTCTTTACAAAATCACAGTTCTGATCTGAAGACTCAACTGCAGATCCCTTCAAGTCCTTAAAGCCGCGCACATAGCTGCAGGCCTCTGCGCACACAGCTGCAGATCTTCTAATCACTTGCAAAAATCCTCTGCGCACATAGCTGCAGAGGTTGTCCACGCACACAACTGGGACTTAACCTTTTCTTACAAAATAGCCTTAGCTTTGCAACAATTCCTTATACATAAAAATCCTAACCTGACTTATTTACAAGAGTGCCTATTTATACAGTGCACTATTACAAAACCATGGACTTAAACCATGGGCACCCCAAACCCTAAACCCTGGACTTAAACCATGGGTTAATTACAAAAAGATGGCTTTGACTCACCCCCGACACCCCTAAGAATATTTTGAGCCATAACTCCACTTACAAACTCTTTCAACCCCGCGGAGTTACCCACCATAAGGACCCTTAGTGTGCGCGCCCCAACATTACCAACTTGTAGGAATTTGAGGAGATTTTCTAGTATAGAAGCATCATTGTTTCCTCTAGTACACTATCTTCTTTTGAAAGCATCAACATGCATCTACAAGCTTGCTATTATTTTTTCAAAGAACACGGCATACCTATCACAAGAAAGGCTTGTTTATGGATATCTTACTTGGATCTCAACAAAGGAATATATAAAGGAGTTGGTTAAAAAGCTACCTGGCAAGAATGTCTCATAATTTACCAAGAAAATTATTGACATTAAATGTTGCGAAGGTGGGATGTTGCAATGTTTATGTGTTAAGCTCACCAAATTTATGTTGTAAGTACATTGAGCAGCGGGTTTTAAAAGTTGTCACTGCTTCATTGGATTTCCAACTGTTTATCTTGGGTTTAAGATATATATATATATATATATATAATGATTTATTTAATGATTGGTCTCTTAGCAATTTCACAACATAATTCCAACATGTGCACTAGAAGAATGGCTACATGAGTAGGTGCAAGTGTTAACTAGGCGTGTGTGTGGGAGATTAAGATTCAACATGTCATAGAAATGGATTAAGAGAATAAGAGAATAATATTTTGAAAAGTGCTTGAGTATGTTTGTTAGGTGAAAGGAATCCACAATACTTTGTGCTTGAAATGTATCAGTTCATCCCTACAATAAATCACCACAATCCATCCTAAAGAGAGTTTGAAATTGCTCTACCAAGCCACGATGTCCACTCACCCCATTGGTTTAAAAGAAAGTATTTTCCATGGTTTAGCAAAGTATAGGCTAAGAATGGTACAATACGGTTTGAATCCCAAGGGCTCATCCAACTACAATGCTCCATAGTAGATAAGAATATTAAATATCTCACATAAATGGAAGTGTGCATGTGTAAAAGGAAGGGAACACTATGACTTTCACACTTTTTTTCAATCCGAAGTTATATGTTTTTCTTGGCACTTTGATGCACATGCCTCATAGCCCTTGTTTGAGAAACATGAAAATCTAATGCATCTATCCATAAGTTTGTTCTTCCTAAATAAGGATGAAAGTTATGACATGTAATTTTCTATTTTCTATTCTCATTAGAGTAAATTTCGGGTCTAAAACGAGCCTCATAATAAAAGAGCCATTGATGAGTTGGAGTTCAAGAACCAATATAATTTCAAGAAAATGAGCCAACGATAACTTTTGTTGGTCTAATGTGATAATCCAAGGAACATGTGCCAGTATAATGTGATAATTCCTCTATACATAAATTGTTCCTTGTGTAGTCTTATAACAATGTGTACTATGAAATTTCTTTAACAGAGCTTTTAACTATTCTTTGTTGTGTTGGTTAATAGAATAGACCTCGTTAAAGGTAACATTGAAAGACTTGAATCTTTACAAGAGGAATAGATGGGCTCCAAGATCCTATCAACTATTCTCCTCTCTTTTCCAAGCATGTCATCGCCTTCTTAAAGTCCTCACCACATCATGGCAATAAGGTGATCAAAGTACATAAAATAATATACATATACAAAAAGATAACTATCCACTTTGATATCCACCTCATCTCCCCTTCAATGTCACTGATGTCATTTTCCCATGTCTTACATTATACCAAGCCTCAATGATCCCCTTTAATAATCAGTCATATCACTAACTCCTCGTTTGCATTGAGCTTGCAACTGATTGTTTAATGCTAACACCATATTAGACTGTTGTGATAAACATGTAGATGTTGTAAGACTATTGGTTATAATAATTTTCCAATGATAGAACCCATCAAAGATAACTAACCTCAGTGCAAAAATTAATTTATTTCTCCCTTATCTGTTGTTTTAATCACTGCTATCACTCGAACTATTGATTAACCAAATAGATTTCACCAAGAACTTATCGGCCTACATGCATATGATCTAATAGTAAAGGCACGGCATATGAAAGTTTATTAAAAAGGAAATTAAGAGCAAAGTGTAATTGCCAACCTTACTCTCCTTAATGGCCACTCGCATGCAATTCATGCTAGACAAATAGGATGAAGTTCCTAATAAGAGAAACCTCGAAAGTTATGAGATGCATGGGAAAGGTTAAGGAAAAAAATAGAATAAGATAAGGTGTGTTAAAGATAGTAAAAGTGATGCTTAATAAGGAACACCCTACCTCATTTGACCTGTTGTTCTGTAAGTTAGCATAATTAAGACGTTTTTGTTGAAAATATTCTAATACTTCTACAGGAATCCCAACTTCGCAATGCAATTTTTCCTCACTTGCATGTTCTGAACCTAGAAGATCAGACTCCTTATCATAAACATGCTAGATGGAAGATGCAACATCCACTTTATTTGATATACCTAAGGATCCTACAGAATTTGTTTTGAGATCATCAATGCTTGGGGCACTGATTTAGGGAACTATCCTTTATTTCTCATTATCGCTCAGAATTTCTTGTAGAATGCACATGTGGGAGGTAGGGGCAGTCTGTGTTGATTTGAATATACCTCAATATTAGAAACTCTTTTTACTGCTGCTAATTTTTGTGGGAAAATTTCCAATAATCAATATCTGGATCAATGATTTCTCTTCAAAATATCTACATACTAAACATGGTAAAATAACCTCTATGAGCTCAATCTATGTGTTTCCCCTAAAAGTTATGTTGTTGGTGTTAACTATGAATGTCTTAAACACTGGCCCATCCTCAAATAAACACTCCATAATTGTACCCTATGGATGTCACTAATTTTATCATCACTAAATTCATTGAAAATACCACATACAACACTTCCTCCATCACTATCAGAATCCATCTATTCAGAGAGTCGATGAAGGGGGCTGTAGTTCCTCCTATTTGACACTCAGCCCAGAAAAATTATTGTATATGGTTGTTGCACATTCTCCTCGAATGTAAATGAGAAGAATCCAGCATGAATAAAAAGGTAATAATGAGGGAGAGCATATAGAAAGGGTACTTGCTTCAAAATGTAGAAAGAGGCCAAGGCCTGTTTTCCAAATCAAAATTTTATTTTGGTGTTAACTACTTCAGGAATTCTTACCAAAGGGGGATTTAATAAAATAATGATGCACAATAAGAATAACTTAAAAAATGAAGTTAATGAATTGAAAAATGAGTGAAATATCCAAAGGTTTCAAGAAGGGATATAGTTTTTTCTGAAAGCGATTGAACATGAAAAATCCTTTTAATCATCGAGAGAGTGTGATGATGGCAAGTCATGATAGGAGAAATGAAAAAAAGTTATGGATGAAGCAGGTCCTTATAAAAAGGTCATTGGGACATTTGCATATAGGGAGGATAGATGGAAATAGATGGAGGAGAAGATGCAATTCCTAAAGAAATAATATGCAAAGGTTGGCCAAACAATATGCAGATGCAGAGCCACAAAGGAAGGCCGGCACAATACAAATAAAAAAATCAAGGTTAGAAATATAAAGGATAAGTTAAAATATTTTTAGGTTAAGGATGCATAAGGGATACATGTGTCATCTAGCTCATGTGATGAGTTCCTACTCACAACCTTCTATTGTGTATGCTGTGTATCTTAAAATTCAATTCATTTCTCTCTTGATTAGGGATTTTGTAGCTGATTGCATGTGTTTTGTGGAGACTAAAGACCAGTTCAGGCTACCGTACCACGTTTGTACTAAAGAGGATAAAAAAAAATTGTGTGAATCTTATCTTCACAATCTATTAGTACCTAATGTTGGTAATTGAGATCCCAATCCCTTGGTTGGAGATGTGTAATTAAGAGCCTTTTTCCTTCATGAACAATCAAAACACATGGTACAAAGGTTTATCTTTTGTAATGAACAGGGAAAAGATGGAGGGAATACATTTTAGGCCTGGACATTCTCCTCAAGACTTGTATGAGAAAAAGTTGACAAAGATGGAAGAATAGGATTTTATTTCTATTTTTTAACACTAATCATTCATAAACCATCTCTTATTGTGAAAAATAGATTGGCATAAATAGGTTGCAAATTGTTCTCTCTATTTAGAGTAGAGAATTATATCTTCATAATGAACAATGCAAGAGAGATCCATTATCCACAAATGCTTTTTATAGGGCTCTAGATAGAGTCCCTAGGTGCCTTAACTACTTGAAAACACTCAGGATAAAATGGATAGGCCTCATATTTTCTTTTCCAATATTATGGGAAGATCCAAGAGAGGAGGGAGAATCAGGATACTGGGAAGACATCATTGAATTTTTGGGCTTCAGAAGAATTGAGGAGCAGGGACAAGAAGATAAGGACTAGATTAAAACCTACTTACTCACCCAACTACTAGAGGAGAATGATCTTGAATCTTTAGGATCAGTTGCAGTAGGCATCTTCAATCCCTTCAGTTGAGGGAAGATGTCGGGCTCAAATATTACCCTCTTTTTTAGTGTTGATATTCAATATTCCTATCGATTTTGTGTCATATACCATCGGATACTACAAAAACATAGGGTGGATTAAGACTATTGATCACAGAGGACTTAGGGATTAGGAATTACTAAAGATAGGAACCATTCAAGCATCCAAGTTAAGATGATCCATAAAAGGAGGGAGGGAGGAAAATCCAAAGATATATATATCAACAGAAAGGAATAAAATAAGGATTATGGTAGGCCTCTGAAATAAAGGTAGTAATCCTAGATTCCAATATCTTTATACGTTGCTTCGAACACCTTGTTCAAGAAGAAATATCTACAACAATACATATTTATATAGATATTATATTGGATAGGGAAGTGAAACTTTCATATTTTGAACAATGAAGCTTAAAGGTAGTATCTCTTACTGTAAGGCAGTCTCTAAGGTCGGTCCTCCATGGAACTAAGTGCATGGACTAAGCTTGTGTTTGTTTGAGGGCTAATTGCCATGGAATTGACTGTATGGCTTTAACTCTACTATGGCATAGGGGCATGGTACTAAGGCTAGTCTCTTAAGGCTTTTGTTTTCATGGCACTGGGGAATGGACAAAGATAAATCTTGTCTCTGGTTTTAACACTTTCTTATCTAGCTGAACTAATACATATAGTGAAATATCTCTCTTATTGTTCTATCAGAATGATTTAGACAACAAATTAGCTTTTTGCTAAGTACCACTAGAGAGATAGAGCTTTTGTTCTCCTAGACACCAATATCTACAGATACTTTTGGAAGGTTGTACAGGCTTTTAATGGAGGAACTACTAAGGTACTTATTTACATATAGCTAGTGCACTATATAGAGACTATACTTTGTTTTATTGAACACTTATCTTACCTGAGAGCTTAGGAGACGATTTTTCTTATTGTCTTTTTAACAGGGGACCTAAGGTGCACAGTGCTCTATTAAAGATCATACAGAGAATAGATATAGAGAGCTAGAGGAGGATTTATATTTTGAAGTCAATGAGCTAAGAAGAACACTAGAAGAATATAGAATAAATAGATAGAGAGTTTGTTCTCACATGTATGTACCTACACAAACTTTTTGGAGGAAGTTTGTGCTTCTTTTTTATTTGCATTGATGAAAGTTGACTTACAAGTTGTTGCACACTATTTAGAAAAACTAGTGTACTATTTTTTGATACCTCACCCACACTAAAGATTCATCTATAGTGGATGTATTGTGATTTATTATATATTTATTTCTCAGATCAAATGGAAAAGACATCTCAATGCGCTGGACCACTCCATGAACACAATAACTTGAACAAGTCACATAGAATATCTCATCTCTTTTTGAATGGAACTACACGACAACATAACCACCTTTTCTTCACTAGAGTAGGATGTTGCTCTATGACAATACCATGCAACCTATATGTATGAAAATCAATCTGGGAAAACTCTTAAACGAGAAACATTTTGCCAATTTATGGTTAGATAGAAAAGCAACCTCAGTGAGCTCAATATTTTTTCTTACCCTAAAATTTATGTTGCTCATGTTAATTATGAACCCCTAAAATGCTAGACCTAGCCTCAAATAAACACTCCACAGTTTTACCCGATGGATGTCACTGATTTTGTCATCACTAAATTCACATAAAATACCCCATACAACACTTCCTCCATCACTATCTTGCTGCTCTATGACAATACCATGCAACCTATCTGTATGAAAATCGGTCTGGGCAAACTATTCTATATGAGAAACGATCTGCTAATTTCCTGTTAGAGTAAAAAACATGCTATTATAATATCATTTAAAGAATTATTTTTATTTAGTGTGAACCCTCATGAACCACCCTGATCGCATCATGGATCTTCTTAACCAAAAATTCTAGAATTATATCATCACTCTCAATTTGTATTCCTTCATTAAATCATATAAAAGAAATTGTACCAATAGAGGAAAATCATTCTAACGAGATGAAAATCCCAAACAAGTTAGTCTAAACTTTACAGGGTAAAAATCATTGAATAAAAATTGTTGGGTATAGAGGATGGAAAAAATCCCTCTATGCATTATAATGTGGGTTAAAGGAGATACAGAAGCTGAGAAACTAAAATTTGAAGGACAGAATGACAAACACATAAAATTCACTAAGTCGTATCTGGTTCTATGGAAACTAACCTATGAAAAGACTATATGTGGCAATGAACTTTGAATAAGTGCAAATATTTTTCACTCGACCACTGCCAAATTGATTTCCAGTCAGACATTGTAAACTTGTAATTGAAATCAACAAAAGATTATGGATTTTTACATGGTGAATTGTTGCCTCTTGCGACATTATATATTGACAAAATCATCTCCATTTTATCAAATTATCAAATTGTTCCACGTTTTCCCCAAATATGGGCCCTTTTGGAATAAAAAAATCTTCATCTAACAAATTTAATTGAAAAATTCCTAATTTACCATGAAATACAAAACGAAAAATCACCATTCAAACCTCCATTAATGAAAATTGATAGCCAATATAGGTAGAAATGTGAATTTTAGGTTGAATCCAACCCCATGGTCTGTAATAACTGCTTCACACCCTCAATTAAAGGGTGAACTAGCTGATATTTTCCCTATGGTTCAGAAATAGTGGGTAAATTATTTGTTACTTCCTCCATTACTGGAACAATACATATCTATTACCAATGGCAATGACCTAGATGCCTTGTAAAAAAAAGGATAAACCAACTAATAAACCTTGCGGGGAGATACCTATCCCACTTCTAGCAAGACATAATGCATCCAATCATAAATGGAATGATGCGGTAAAATGATTAAAATGTGAACGAGCCTCCATTACTGAAAAATGATGGAGAAATACTTGATTTTTTCCCTCTAGTCCACAAAATTGAGGGTGAATTAATTGGTATTCCCTCCATTACTGGAAAATCGAGGTGAACCAGTTTTTCTTGTCTTACATTACTGGAAAATTGGGGAAAAATAGTTTTTCATTGGCGAAAATAAGGGGGGAAAAATCCTAATTGTTGGAGCAGGACCCCGCAGCTACAGAATAAGCTGCTAATTTTGGAGGAGAGAGAAAAGTTTAGCAGAAAAAGGACAGGGCAGAGCTACGACGGCGTAGCACGTTTCCAGCTGGAGAGCAGAGCCGGAAACCATGACTTTTGGGATAGAAAAGTCAAGGAGGCAA
>LPNX011188122.1:180024-207449 GCA_001517045.1 Pseudotsuga menziesii
CTGTTTCTTCATCTTGGGAAAAAAAAACTCCTTTTTGATCATGGTGATCATCTTCTAGTATCAAGGATGTCATGAATAAGGTCATTTATGTAACTCATTCATGATTGTTAATTTGATTTCTGTTGTATTTGGTATGTACAACCTAGTTTTAGGCAACATTAATCCTCTTCTATTAAGTATAAAATCTATTTTCATCTAGTTCTTTTCATTTCCAATGGTTTTTTTTTTAAATTTGGTATTCTTTATCATAAAATTATGCACTTAAGATCTGATTTTCTAGATCTGATTCATAACTGCTGCTTGCGAATAGTAAATTTGTGTGACGGTTTAAAGCATATACAACTTTTTTTTCTTTTCTCTTTATGTGTTTTATTTCAAGGTCATATTCACTTAAAAAATACAGCCATCTCTCCTATCTAGTATTTATATCTTTCAGCTCAAATAAATATTTTAAACTCATGTTATATGACATTAGCATAAATTTCCTTCCGATGAGGTAATGTCACGACATCTTTAATGTGTAAATAATTGCACAAATTTCTAAGTCTTGTGTAGCATAATTACTATCATGTTATGTTAATTTTCTAGATTCATAATCCATGACGTAATTCTCTTGTACTAATACCATTCCCAATCCTTCCTTACAAGCGTAGGTGCATAGGACGAAATACTTAAAAGGATCAACCATTTTTAGGATAGGGGCATTAGTTAATAGATGTTTTACCTTATTGAAGATTTCCATAGACTTTTCAGTCCAGTCAAACTTTTTAACTTTCTTTTGCAGTGAACTTATGGGGTAGGCTATCTTAGAAAACCCTTCTATGAACTTTCAATAATAACCAATAATCCCCATGAACGATATTATGTCTGTTACATTTTTAGGAACTGGCCATTTAGTAATAGCCTTAATTTTTTCGGGGTCGACAGAGATTCCATCCTTGGACACCATGTGTCTTAGATATTGAATCATTCCTTTAAAGAAGCTGCATTTACTAAACTTAGCATACAATTGTTGTTCTCTTAATAATTGTAAACTTATCTTTATATGTTCTTCATGTTCTTGTTTATTCTTCAAGTAAATCAATATGTCGTCGATGAAGACATCTACAAATTTATCCAAATAGTTACTTAGAATATTATTCATTAAGAAAAGAAAGGTTTCATGTGTGTTTGTCAACGCAAAAGGCATTACAACAAATTTGTAATAACCATAACGGGTCCTAAAAGAGGTTTTAAAGATGTCTTCATCTTTGATCCGCACCTAATGGTATCCAGACATTAAGTCTATTTTAGAGAAATTTTTTTCCCCTTGGAACTGATTGTTTATCCAAGGTAAAGGATATCGATGTTTAATAGTCATTTTGTTCAGTTGTCGATAGTCTATACAAAATCTTAAGGTTCGGTCCTTCTTCTTTACAAATAAGACCGGTGCTCCCCAAGGGGAGAAACTAGGTTGAATATACTTTTTGTCAATCAATTATTTTAATTGTGAGTTGAGTTCTATAAGATATATTATGTTCATTCATTATGGATATTTTTATGCTGGTACCTCTCTGTGTATCAGGTCGATTGTAAAGTATATGTCTCTTTTCGAAGGTAGTCTAGGTACTTATTCCAAAAATATTTCTTTAAAATACTTTAATATAGTCATATATTCTATTTTAAGTTTGTTCTCATTATATTTATCATCCATTACATAAAAAACTAATACTTTACATCCCTTACATACATATATTTTCATTTGTATAGAAGATATCTCTTTGATCATAACCTGTCTAGGAATTCATTTTACTTTAATTGTGTTTCGAGTATCATCTATCCATGTAAAGGTTTTGTCGTAAAAATTTAACATTAGTTTGTGTTTTTCTAGCCAATCCATTCCTATCAACATATCATAGAAAAATAATGGTAAAATATTCAGATCAGCATGCATATTGAAATCATTCATTAATATTTCACTGACTTTTACAAAACTAGTGAATTTACGTTGAGTACCTGTGGCTAACTGTGCCATCCATGACTTCTCAAATTTTTATCGTACTAATTTACATAATTCAATGATTCTAGGTGATACATAACTCAAAATTTCACATGAATCAATTACTGTGGAAATATGTTGACTTTTATCATACCTTCGATCTCGACCTTTGAAGTTCCATGGTTTGCTTGTCGATTCTCCAATGTTGCACTAATCATGGGAATTGTCCTTGCCATGTCTCCCATTGTAACAGCTTCCTGAATTGAGTGAACATTAAATTTTTACTTTCTTATCGGACAGTATTTAAAATAATGTGGCTCACCACATTCCTAAAATTTGAAGTGTTCCCTATGTGCAGTGTTCTTAATAAAAGTAGTGGGATTTTCTCTATCTTTAGTTGTAGGATTCTATGGTTTAACACTTTTATAGTTACTTCCTTAATACCCTCTGTAATTATTCCTTGTATTTTTATGAAATTTATTATTCTTGTTTCTTAGATGAAAGATATATCTCCTTTTAGTCTTCCAAATTGGTACACTTTCTCCTTTATTTTTATTCAAGTCGTAATATATATTTTCTTTTCTTATTTCTTCTTCCAGCGTCTTCGGATTGTCATACTTAATCCATTGTTTAAACATGATAGGAAAAAAATGAGAAAGTGATGTATCTTTGGTTTTTCATCTATTATATATGGTACATAATTATTTTGTTCTTTTTATTAAGAATATTAGGCCATACGACTAAGTTTGGGTCATTGTTGTAAAGATTCCTGAACCATACATGACAACAAAAGGAGAGACCAAGTGGATGGGCTTAAACCCATGAACCTTTGATGTAAAAATATTATTGCAATTCAAGGTATAACCTTGATCCCATTGTTATGTTTAAACATGTAAAAGGATCCAACGTCTAGATTTGGTCCTCATGTGCATGTGTTAACACTATGTGACCTTGAAAAAGTATAATATTTATATAACACCATGTTTTCGTTTTGCACCAAGGTTGGTCTTGGTATATGTTAATAATTTGTTGCTTTAAGTGGCAATGTTTTAATACGTTAATTGATAAGTGTATTTACCATAGTTTTAATATTGGACCAATGCAATATTGTAAGCCATGATGGTTTTTGGTTGTGAGTTACGATGGTGAAAAGGGTTATACCTTGGTTGATTTAAGGTTTATGGGTGTTTTCCTTACTGGAAGTTGACAGTGCAGCCATAATTTTACTACTTTACTAGGAGTGCATCTCGGCCGTACACATGTACAACATAATGCAAAGTTCCTAACATGGTTTAATTTTTTGTATTTCTTGTCTGAACTCTTCATTACCTTTTCATTTGGTCTCTAATGTTTCAAAAGATGAAGGTATGCTCCATTAACGTAAATCTTTTAAAGGGTTTTATGGTGTAAATAATTTTCATGGTTTTGATGGAATTATGTTTGGCTTCTTCCCAATGTGTTCCTTCATTTCCCATGTCTTCCACAACTACCTGTAGCATGTTGTTTCACTTCCAAAATATTCAGACACCAATTCCAGCTTCAAAGCTTCCCTTTTCTAGGTACAAATTCAACTATTTATTACCTGCAAGGTTTTATTAAAATTTTAAGTGATCTAACTGTATAAATTGATACTAATTTGTGTTTTGGTGCAGTAAGAAGAGGGATAAGGACATCCAAGAGGAGTCGACCCCTGTCCCTCTCTTCAACTCGTCTAACGTAAGAAATAAAAGGTTTTAATTTCTTGTTTACGTAGTTCATTTTTATTATGGTTATTAACTAAGGCTTACATGATTTCAAGTTGAGAGCACTAGCGAGGAAGGTGATAGGATCACCTCCTCCTAGGCCCATGTTTTAAAATACCAAGGTAAAAATAACTAAACTCTTACTCGCTTTGTTCTCTAAAATCCGTTAAACATTTACCTTAGTCGCTAATGGTTTCACTTGGTTATGCTGATAGCTTTGTCAACTATGGAAAAGGATGCATGAAGGGATTTTTAGGCTCTATTTTGAGAAATAAAAGTTATAGTGTTCCTAATTTTTCCTTTTGGGTTTAAACCCTAACAAACAGAGAGCTTTCAATCCTCTCTTCTTTCACATTCCTTTATGATGTTGGTTAAAAGCGTTATAGCTTGTTGTAGGATTTAAAGAATTTTTTTGTGTGAGCCATCAAGGATGGTCTTACCACCACCTGAATCTTAATAAATTTAATGGAGTTCTTATTTAAACCATATGTGGTTTCCATTTGAATGTGATTACAACCATAACGTTGTGAAACCATATTATTTTAACCTTGTCATTGTTTAAATTTTAATTCCTATTACGACCCATAGGATCTTGCGATTTCTTTGGAGTAATTTGTCATACATTAATACTGTGGTTATATGATGTAATGCATGTGTTTTGTTTTAGATTATTTTTAGATATGGTTATTATACTTTATTAATAATTGGCTACCATGTATGATGGGATTGTTACCAATCTTTGGAAAGGAAAGATTCACTACTACACATAGTTGAGCATCTTGATTTAAAAACTGTAATGTGGATTATAGAGGTTACCTTAAATTTCAGCTGTTGACAACTAATGTAATATTTTAGAGAGCATATTTACGAATCCATGACTGATTTCTTCGATAGGCTATGCTTACCATAACTTATATAATCCTTTATTTGTATATGATGATTTTCCTTGCTTATCATATAATATGTGTATCATATATATATAAATATATACATATAAATATAGGGTATATACGATTCTTAATATGACAATTTAGCTATGTTGTAAATTGTGAATTTTTTTCATATCTAGTTTGATGATTTTCATAATTAAGATATCTTATATATTTAAATGTATCCCAATGATCTCAATCTAACAATCTTTGTTTTGAGTAGGGGATTAAGAAATAATTAAATGATATATTTGTAGCTTAATGCAATAGGGGATACATCCCGTGTACGGTAATTTCAATTAATTGTTTACAATTTCCCTTCTATAATGCATAATATGTATATATATGTGTGTGTGTGTGTGTGTGTGTGTGTGTGTGTGTGTGTGTGTGTGTGTGTGTGTGAAAATAGAGTAATTACAGTGATCATGATGGATCCTGGTCTATCAACCTTGATCTGTAAAATTTGGATTTGTAATAGAGTTTTTAAATAGTATGCATTTAGTATTTTAAGATTGTTATATTTATCTACCTTAATTGGAATTTAACTAGATCTATTTTAAGATATGACATAAGGAATAGTTAACATAAAATAATTAAAAGATATTTAATTGATTAAGGAAATGAGTGTTTGAAAAGAAATTGAATCTACAATAGACAATAATAACTAGCAATCCTTGAGTCAGGTATGGATTCCCAATTCAGGAAGACTTAAAATAATTAAATCTAGCATTTCACATGTATAACCAAAATATATAAACAAAGATCTAGAATCAATACATGATAGATAATCATTCTATAAGAATGAATAAAACATTTATGCTTATGAATATAACTGGAAATATAGGTTTAAGATAAACATCCTACTGTAACTAGAAAATAGAATAAGAACCCGACATCACTGCTGGGAAAATAGAAATGGAATCATCTTTCCTCCCAACCAACTCCTAGAGTAGCCAAATTAATTTCTTTCTCCAGAAACCCCGAGCGTGTTAACTAAACCACAAGAGAAAAATCCAATTAATGCACCATCTCTTGCATTATAAGATTCAATCCTTGATCAATGCTATCCTCATGCTTTCTAATGGACATACTATTACATAGTATTTTTCCTAGGACTTGGACATTTATGAGCCTCCTATTGGTTAGCACTCAACTAGGAGTTATGACCTCATTTTATGGAAGATGCCTCCTACACCTTGAGTTCTCACTTAGTAGCTACATCCACTTCTCTTTTCCTCTTGTGGGTTAGCAAACACTGTTCAAAAAATATTCCACTTATGTCCCCTTTAGTATATTTTATTAATAAAATAATAATTCATTACATTTGTTTTATTTTTGACTTTATGTAAAATTTAGACTAATAAAATAAAATTTCTTAGCATAAATTAATAATAAATTATTAATTATAGGTGTATTACATAGAGCTGCTCTCAATTACATTATTCTTAATGACTTGGCCCAGTCTCCCTCTGCCATGTCCTCTCTAGAATTCCTGAGAACTCTTCCTCTACAATGCAAAGCCTTGTTATCTACTTTAGTGGTTGTCAAACCCTCTTATTGCAAGTTGTTTACTTTCGAATTTGATCAAGGAGAACCTCGTATGCCTTCATTCATAGCCTTCAAGGCTTCTGTCATTGTTAAGAATTCAAACATTTATCAATGTATCATTGATGAGGGTGCATCCAGTTGCATTATGTCAACCTTTGTTTGGCATAAGCTAGGATACCCAACCCTTCAACCCTCAACCACCTCCCTATGCATTTACGATGGATACATTGCTAAAAAAAAGTATTTCTCACAAATTTACCCATTGAGTTAGTAGGTAAAACTTTGTTGATCGACATCAAGGTTGTGAACACCTAGCTAGATTATAACCATATCCTTGGACTCAATTACATGTATACAATGTGAGTAGTTTATTCATCTGTCTTCTAACTCATTGTTAGGTCATGATTTTGTCTTCCTTAGTTTTATGCTTTTATTTATGGTTTTGAACCTTGCTAGTACTTTTTTGTTTCTAGGAAATTTTTTTTATAAAGATAATTTTGAGTTCAAACTTTTAATTTTAATGATTTTGATTTTTTAAGGCTACTTTTATAAAAAAATTGCTTTGATTTCATTATTGAAGGGTTTTACAAGGCATATATGGATTAAATGGTTTTAGAAATGACACTAAGGTCGAGATTAAGCACATAAACCAAGTTTTAAACCTTATTAGTGACCTAATGATGTGAAATTATTTGATTGGACTTTCTTGTAGTGCAAGAGAAAAATTAATACACTAGAGCACTACAAGAAAGTCGCGAATGCCAGAATCATCATTTTTTTAGTCTGATTTTTTTGGGTGTCTTATCTCTGAGGTGTTAATCACATCATTTGATGCATTTGATGCGTGTCCTACATAGTTTTATCATTGAAACAGGTGGATGCTCATCATAAGAAGTAGATCGTGGTGATTGCATGTAGAGAAGGGTGAATGATGACAGTGAGTAGAATGATATATATTTTTCGGGAGTAGGTTTCTTATCTGAAGGACACGAAGGATATTGAAGTTCGTGGTGAGAAGACACTGCTGAGAAATTGGGATTTTTCAGCTGAATGAGGAATTAGGGCTTTCCAGCAGCGACTGATTGAAGTGGTATGGATAGTTAGAGACACGTAGAATGTGAAATTTGACACTTAACCATTGAAGTGATTCCATTCCCGTGCTCATACTGGTCTTCTCAACAGGTACCCTACATGTAATTTTTAGGGTTTTCTTAATTTGGGGCTTTTCTAATAAAATCCTGAAAGATCAAATTCGAAGGATAAATATGAGTTGCTTACCTAATACACTGTGAATGATGAATTATTAACAAATATATTCAGAGTATTCATAATTTAAAATAGTAAATTTCAAAACAAAACTTGTTGGAGTTCCCTCAACTCTGTGATTGGGTCAGACAGTTGTAAGTTGGCACAAAAGATTTATGAACTGTGTGTTAGGGCAGACTGTTATGATTTGAACATGGATAGACTGTGGGATATCAACATGTGCTATTAAACCATACTGAATATGAAGAAAAGTGGAAAAACAAATAGAGCTGAGCCCACTAACCTAAGATGGGTAGAAAATTTTCCATAATGTGTAGAGTTATTTTCAAATGCAGGATGGTTGACATTTTTCAAAAACATTGATGGATATCATGCAGAGGTGTCCCATAAATTTGCTCAGTGCTATGATAAAGACATTGTGTCGTTTGATACTTTACAATTCAAAATGACTAAGGAGTTGGTAGTTGAGACAACAAGCATCTTGAATGAGGGACAATTGACTTTTAAGAAGGTTCCATTCACCTTCAATGCACAAAAGTACCTACTTCCTGGTGTGATTGTAGATTGGGGTAAAGGTGTACCAATTCATAACTTGAAACCTGAATGGATTGAGCCCCTCAAAGTTTTACAGAGTTATATTACCTGTGAGGGTAGATATGCCTTTGTTTTCAAATACCACTTCATATTTCTTCAGCATCTCAATAATGAGTCCAAGATGAACTTACCCTTCTTCTTTCTAAAGATTTTGCAAAATATGTCAATGCAGAGTTAAGGAGCACCAAAATCATACAAGGCATTCCATATTCCATCATGGACTCATTAAACTTATCATAAACACTATTTTGCAGAGTAGGGGAAAGACTTGGGAGTATTTCATTTTCTAGTCAGGTTTTCAAAATGGTCAAGAAGGACAGTCTCACAGAAGACAAGCTGATAAAGGGCGGACTTTGACTAGAAAGCTTAGGAAAAAGGTAAAGGTCAAGGATGAATACAAGGTTAAATTAAAGGAAGTTTGAAATCATGCAAATGAAGACTTTGAATCTAAACAGTACCTTAATGACAATGAGAGCAAAAATGTATAGTCAAATGTTAAGGAAGCTGAGGATTTTGAAAATGATGTACCTACAGAGACAATTTATGCTGAAAATGATGTACCTACAGAGAAAATTTCAGATGAGAAAGAGCATATTGAAGTTCAAAGACAAAGTCCTATCACAATTCTGTCAGAAGATGAGAAATGCCTATTTGATGATGATAAAGTCCCCGTCACTGATGCAACTAGGGTTTGTACTAAGAAGGAATTTCACAGCTAGGGTGATGAGGTAGCATTACCAAAAAGAAAGAAACTAAAAGTTGTTGAGTTTGCCTCGGTTCCCCATCAGGGTAAGACTCTCAAAATGTTCAGGGAGATTGCTCCTGTGTGGAGACCAAAAACCAGACCTAGAAATAAACTCATACTAAATATGACGAAGTTGTTGAATCCTAAATTGAACATAGAAAGAGTAATAGTGATAGATGATTCTTCATTTGAGGAAAAATTGAATGATGATAAAGGTGACAGTAAGGGTAAAAGGCCAATGGAATCACAAAGAGAGTCTCTTCTAACTGATACTAAAATATATGATATATTTCTGGAGGTACGAAGTCAGATGTTGCAGGAATAGCAAGAAGCTTAAATAAAGAGTTCTTACTCAAAAAAGAAGGTGACGGTCGAGGAAAATATTCCATGTAAAGCTAAGAGTGAAGAACACCTAGGTTTTCTTGAAACACCTACATAATTATTGCCAAAAGATGAAGAAATCTATAAGAGATTGAATATTCCATGGCTTCCAAATGAGATGCAAATCATACCAGGAAATAAAACCTTCGATTCAAAATAAGAGAATTTATAGAGAAGTGTTAAACAATATAAGTATAAGGTTGAATACATGCAGGAGACGAATGATGGTTTGGTCATGGCAAACAGAATACTCAGAGAGGATTTGGAGGAGGTGAATAGCCACTATCAGGAGTTGATTGCAGTTTCAAGAGAAGCATTGAAAAGGAAGAGGAATACAGAAAGCCAATTCACAATGTCAAAGCAAACCATCCAAGACTTGCAACAACATAATGAAGAACTAACGACGAAGATTTCAAATATGGGGGTAGATCAGTTGAAAGCAAGAAGAAAAGTTGAAGCCCTAGAAGGGATTGCTTTATTAGCTGAGGCAACTAAGGATCTGTAAAGTGTGTTAAGATAATCAGTTATTAGTTAGGTTTGAAAGTTACTTTATTTTTGTAAATATTATTTATATAAAATTATTCGATGGGTAGACTAAAAAATAGTTAGGGTTCATTTCCTTAACCAATTTTGGAGAATAGTATTAACGTAAGTCTCAAAGAGGATTGATGGTTCGATTTTTTGGATAGCAAGAGGAGGTCTTCAGAATTGTTCATAAGCTAAGTAAATGACTCTTATGTGTATTTTAAAGACTGATTATGAAATATAATCTCTATTTACCCTTCAATTTGTTCTCTGGATTCATTTATAACTTGTTTTAGTTACTCAGTTGGTAATTGCAATGCTGGTTTAACGTTTTTATACTTGGAATGCTTGCCATCTGTGGATGAACCTTAGTGTTGTTTTCTATTGGATTATAGTTATTATTTTATGCATCTCAACCTTTCTATGATTATGAGTTAGTGTTTATTTGGATTTATGAATGCATTCCCTCTTGTCATCAAACTTCTCAACCAAAAAACCTTGAAAACCCTAAAAACCCTATTTTGTTTTATTGAGATTATTGAGATTGTGTTGGCTTGTTATCTTTAGTCATAAGAGGAAATTTCAACTCAAAATGGGCCTCCTAAAAAGAATTAATAAAATAATAGTTAAAATAATAAAATAATATTTATTAATTTTGGAGGAAGAAAAGAAAAAACTACTTTTTTATTTGTATTTTCGACATATCTCGTGTTTTTACTCAAATTTCAATAAGGAGAGCTCATTGGATGTGGAATTAAATTCCGAATCCAACGATTACCCACTCGGCATACTTTTGATAGACCCCGCTACCCTAAAAATAAGAAATACCTAAAAAACGTGATGATGATGTCATCATCACAGTTTTTCAGGTATTTCTTGTTTTTGGGGTAGCGGGGTCCATCAAAAGTATACCAAGTGGGTACTTGTTGGATGAGAAATTTAATTCTACATCCAACGAGCTATCTCGATCGAAATTTGAGTAAAAACATAGGGAGATATGTCGAAAATACAAACAAAAAAGTAGTTTTCTTTATGATACCTATCCCCAAATTTATATTAAAAAAGTGTTTAAGACCTATATGGTATTTCAAATTTAAAGCAATTCCATTGGCTAACACATGATGACATGGAATTTGAATCAAAGTTAAAAGGCCCATTTTGAGTTGAAATTTCCTCTAATGCTGGGAACAATTTCGGGCATAAACATCTTTAGCGCCGTTGCCGGGGAATGAAGTTGAAAACATATTTTTCCCTGGGATACTTATCATTTCACTGGTTTTAATAGGTGAAATTAAACCAACAAATCTTAAAGACTACTTTTCACTAGTTTGTCACAGTGGCTACTAGGGGAATTGGAACAAGAAACAGACCTATCTCACCTTTGCAGTTGGGTGTTTTAGACCCAGAACAGATACTGAAAACAGCAAGGAAGATCAAAAGGTATCAGTCATCACCAGCCCTATATAACCATGATTAGTTGGATAGTTCTTCACCCCTGATTAGTTGGATAGTTCTTCACCTTTATCTGTTTTGAAAGAAGAGGAATAAACTTCACCTTGGTTGAAGCCTATAATTCTTGTCAGTAACTTTCAAGTTTTCACTGATCCTCAATCCTTTAAAAAAAAAAACAGTATCTACTGGTAAAATTCCTCTATTTCATCTGAAAGTTGGAAAAACCCATTTTTAGCCAAGTTCCAGTCAAATATCTCCATCACTAAAGTCAGTCAACCTTAAAATGGAAGCCCAAAACCAGCCTATAGATATGATGGATCGAATGGTTGAAGCTAGGTATGCACCATTAATTTTTCCTCAACCTTTGAATGCACTTCCTGGAGGTGATTATCATAAATACTTGCCTAGGTTTAATGGACAGGGTGAAACTACAGCTGAAGAACACTGGGAAGCCTTTCTCAGTTATGTTGATAACTAGAATATTGAAGCTAAGGATGTATGGATGAGGATGTTTGTGCAGTGCCTTGATGGAGATGTTAGAAAATGGTTTAGGGAGTTTCCTGCAAATTCTATCACCATCATAGAAGAACTTCAGGACCTCTTCATGAGACAATGGGGTGACACCAAAGATTATACTTATTATATAACTAAATTTGGAGCCCTTAGGAGAAAGAAGAATGAAACCATTGCAGATTTTTTAAAAAGATTCAATAAAATGTATGGCAGAATTCCCGCGGAGATAAAACCTTTAGAAAAATCTGCAAAAATCACATATGCAAATACTTTTGACCACGAATTTTCCTTACTATTAAGAGAAAGAAGACCTATTTCTTTACTGAACATGCAGGATGCAGCATTAGAGGTGGAGTCTAATATATTGGCTTCCAATAGATTAAAGAAGGAAACAACTCAACAGATGTATGACAGGAAAGGAAAGAAGGAAGTAGCTCCAAGGGTTTCAACATCCCATTATGCAGAAGGTAAAATTGATGAGATGGCCAAGCTAGTTAAGATTTTGACTGCAAAATTAAACAACTTAGAACTAGAAAGAAATTCAAACAAACCTATACAAGAAGGTGAAAGAAACCCTAACAATCAAAGCCAATTTAGAAGACAGTTTTCTCCTCACTTCATACCTATAGAATGAACAAATAATGATATAAAATGAAAAAGTAGAGAGACTGAGGATCAAATGGTACCCCCCCCCCCCCCCCCCCTCTCTTCAAAACAATGTTGTTGATGAAGAAGAGATTGAAGAGGAAGTGTTATTTGAAGACATAGATCAATATATGAACTATTTTGGAGAACAATTGACAGAGGGTTTTGTCACTAAAGAAGAATTTTTAAATGCAGAATACTATGATGCTGATATGTTTGAGACAGAAGATGATTTAAATCTGAAAATGACTGCTGTAACTGCTGATGTCTATCAGAATGAACCAAAGAAGAATTTGAATTTGAGGTCAGGCCCAAAAAAAGTAGTACAAAACCCAAAGAAGAAGGTAGTTGTACCTACTAGAGAACAATCTGATCCTGTGTCAGAGAAAAAACAAATTCAGGATAAGCAAAAGAAGAGTATGGAGGTTGAAGAGGTAAATAAAACTGTGCAGAATTTTAATCTGGAAAATGAATTACGAGAAATAAAGATTCCTATGCCTTTTGAATTAATTAAAAATCCTTCATACAAAGAATCAGTTCTTAAAATGATTGGTTCAGCAAATAGTCACCCTCTTTTTGATACAGTGAATCTACAGGAAGAAAATCCTAAAATATTTATTGGATTAACTTTGGCTGAAAAAACTGAGAATGAAGTTGGTGCTTCACCTCCATTTTACATTACACTAACAATCCATGAACAAATGATACATAACTGTATTTTAGATTCAGGGGCATTACATAACCTAATGCCAACGGCTATCATGGAGGCTTTAGGTTTGAGTATAACTAAACCCTACCATGATCTGTATGCTTTTGATTCACGAGCTGTCAAGTGTTTGGGTGTGATTAAAGATATGGTTGTTAGTTTGGCTCAGTTACCAATGAAAAGTGTGATCATGGATGTGGTAGTAGTAGATATTACACCTAAATTTGGATTACTTCTCTCTAGGTCTTGGGCAAAGAAAGTTGGTGGAACTTTACAAATGGATTTAACATATGATATTATTCTTGTGTTTGGAGGATAAAACAGAAGGCTGTACAGAGAGCTTCAATTTGCCTATATTGCGACAGATGACAAGAACCCTACAAACCATCCTCTATATGTTGTTGATAAAGATTTGGGTACTTGCAGGTTAAATTTTAGCGATGATGATAATACTGCTGGTTTGTTATAGCTTGAAAAGGAACAGCCAGTTAAATACAGTAAGGAATAAGAAGATGAGCTTTGGAAAATATACTTTGATGGATCATCTTGTAAAGAAGGAGTTGGAGAAGGGGTTATTCTCATATCCCCTGGTGGTGAAACAGTAAAGCTGATGTATAAATTAAAATTTATTACTACAAATAATACTATTGAATATGAAGCTTTGTTGTTAGGTTTGAAGGCTGCTAAAGATTTGGGCATTCAGTAGATTTCTGCATATGGCGACTCTGAGTTGGTTGTTCAGCATGTGAGGAACAACTATCAAGTGAAAGAGGATTTGCTGAAAGTATACTGAAATGAGGTATGGGATATGATAGAAAATTATTTTGTAGCTTTTAACATTACCTATATTCCAAGGGATCATAATCATACTGCTGATTCATTGGCCTTAGCAGCTACACATTTTAAAATTCCCAAAACCACACAGTTGAGGTATCTCATTGAGGTTAGGTACATACCTTCTGTACCTGATAATGTAAAGCAGTGGAGAGTGTTTGAAGATGACATTGAAATTAAAATATTTTTGGAGCTTACACATGATTTTTCTAATTCCCAGATTGATCAAGAAGAAGATGATGAGGATGAAGATGTTGAAGAGATTGCTGAAAATGAAATGGCTGGAAACAATATTATTGAACTAAAAGGTAATTTCATCCCAAAAGGTTTGGTACCTTTAGAAAGGATATTTTCAAAAGATGATACACCTCTAAAACCTATTATACAGTCTTCAGAAGAGAATGTGGTGGATTGTAACATTGGTACTGCGGAACATCCAAGAATTGTGAAGATTTCAAAAGCACTCATAGCAGAACAAAGAAATAGGTACATTAAGTGGTTAAAAGAACATGTTGAAGTCTTTTCATGGTCTTATGAAGAATTGAGAACATATGATACTGGTATTATACAACATAAAGTACCTTTAAAACTGAATGTTAAACCCTTTTGATAGAAATTGAGGAGGATTAATACAGCCTTGTTTCCTGTTATTGAAAAAGAAGTTAAGAAGTTATTAGATACCAAGATCATTGTTCCTCTTAGGTACTCTTCATGGGTTGCTAATCTAGTTCCTGTCAGGAAAAAGAACGGAGAAATCAGACTGTGTGTTGACTTTAGAAACTTGAATAGATCTTCACTAAAGGATAATTATCCTCTGCCTAAAATTGAGCAAATATTCAAAGAAGGTTGTCGAGACACAAAGGATTTCTATGGTTGATGGCTTTTTAGGATACAATCAAATTTCTGTGCATCTTGATGATAAAGAAAAAACAACTTTTACCACTCCATGGAGAACTTTCATGTATGATAAGATGCCTTTTGGTATAATGAATGCTGGAGCAACTTTTTAGAGGGCTATGGATATAGCCTTTGTTGGGGAAAAGGACAAGTTTGTGGTAATTTACTTAGCTGATATTACTGTATTTTCACAATCATATGATGAACATCTAAAACATTTGAAACAAACTTTCGTAAAATGCATAAAATTTGGTTTATCCTTGAATCCAAAGAAGTCACACTTTGTTGTACAGGAAGGCAAATTATTGGGTCATTTAGTTTCAGCTGATGGTATAAGGATTGACCCAGAAAGGGTGAAGGAAATACTAAAGATAAGTCTTCCAAGGAGTAAAAAATATGTCCAATCTTTCATTGGTAAAATCAACTTTCTGTGCTGGTTTATAACAAATTTTGCTGAGACTATCAAATATATTATAGTTATGCAAAAGAAGGATCAAGAAGTCAAATGGACCACTGAAGCAAAGAACTCATTTGAAAAAATTAAGATGGCTCTTACTGAAGCTCCAGTATTAGTAAGTCAAGATTTTACCAGGGAATTTCTAACCTTTTCCTTTGCATCTAGAGATACATTGGCTGTTGTTTTGTTGAAGAAGAATAAGGATGGTCTTGAACAACCCATTGCATTGTTTATCAAAACTCTCATATATTCTGAATTAAAATACAGCATCTTGGAAAAATAGGATTATTCTTTGGTAAAAGATTTGAAATTATTCAGAATCTATACTTTGCATTCCAAAGTTATTTCATATGACATGCCTAATGTTGCTGTAAAAGATGTTTTGACAGAGCTTGACAACACGGGAAAAAGAGGCAAGTGGATTGCCAAAATCATGGAGTATGATGTAGATATTAGACCTACCAAACTAGTAAAGGGACAAGGTTTAGCTAAGTTGTTGGCTGAATCAAATTGCCAAGCTTTAGGATTGCATTTGATGGCAGAGGAGCCAGCACAAGAAGAAAATCAAGCATAGCTGGAAAAGGAGAAGATTATGGATTTCTATTCAGCATCTACATGGTATGCAGACATTGTATATTTTCTATTGTATTTGCAATGTCCTAAACACTTAGATAAAAAAGTTGCTAGGCCTTTGAAGCTAAAAAATACTAAGTACTGTTTGGCAGAACAACATCTATTTTGGAAGGATCTAGGGGGTATTCTGCTCAGATGTTTAGATAAACCTGAAATTGAAGGAGTGATTTCTAAATCTCATGAGGGTGCTTGTGGAGGTCACAATTATTGGAAGGCAACTGCATATAAAATACTAAGAGCTAGATACTATTGGCCCTCTTTATTTACAAATGTATATCAGCAGGTAAGAGCATGCATCTTTTGTTAGAAATTTGCTGCTAAACAAAAATTGTTATCATTACCTTTAAAACCACTTGTAGTAAGTGCCCCTTTTTAGCAGTGAGGTCTAGAATTTATGGGAGAGATAAATCCTTCTTCCTCAGGACAACACAAGTGGATTTTGAATGCAACATATTTCTTTACCAAATGGGTGGAAGCTATCCCCATAAGGAATGCCACAGATAAAGTGATTATGGAGTTTATTGAAGAAAACATTCTCAGTAGGTTTGGGTGTCCTTAGAGAATAGTAACAAATAATGCAAAGGCTTTTAAGTCTAAGGCAATGTGAGCATTTTGTGAAAAGAATGGCATCTTGTTCAAACATTCAAATCCTTACTATCCTGAAGGTAATGGTTTAGCTGAGTCCTCTAATAAAAGTATCATTCAGAGTATCAGAAAATTGTTGAAGCATAATAAGAGATCATGGGATTCTATACTGAAATATGCATTATGGGCTGATAGAACAAGCAATTGGAACTTCTCCTTTCCAATTAGTGTATGGTACAGATGCAGTTTTTCCTATTCAGTTGGGCATCCTAGTGATGAATTTTTTTTAGGATTGTCAAGGAGAACCTGATGATATGCAGAGAAGGATTTATGCAATGATAGAGCTGCAACAGAATAGAGAAAAAGTGGAAGAAAAGGCACAACTATATAGATTGAAGATAAAAGAAAGATTTGACAGGAAAATCAAAGATAATACTTTCTCAATAGGAGATATGGTTCTAATATTGGATGCCAGGAAAGAGCAAAAAAGGAAACATGGCAAATTTGATAACCTCTGGTTTTTCCCTTTACTAGTATCTAAGTTTTTGGAAAATAACACTTTTGATCTATAGACATTGGAGGGTGAGGAGTTGTCAATTCCAGTTAATGGACGATTCGTCAAGCATTTCTACAGTTTTTGAGGTGAAATTTTAGTTTTCATTGTATATACCGGTGTGAGTAAAACACAATAAGGACTCCATAACCCAATGGAAATTTTGCAGATTAGCAGGTAGCAGTACATAAGGCACTAGTCTACAGGTTCTAGAAGCCTTGCAAGGAGGACTTCATCCCACAGCAGGAGCGAGATGTTAGGTCATGATTTTGTCTTCCTTAGTTTTATGGTTTTTTTATGTTTTTGAACCTCACTAGTACTTTTTTGTTTCTAGGAAATTTTGTTTATAAAGATAATTTTGAGTTCAAACTTTTAATTTTCATGATTTTGATTTTTTAAGCCTGCTTTTATAAAATTTTTGCTTTGATAGAATTATTTAAGGGTTTTACAAGGCATATATGGATTAAATGGTTTTATAAATGACACTAAGGTCGAGATTAAGCACATAAACCAAGTTTTAAACCTTATTAGTGACCTAATGATGTGAAATTATTTGATTGTACTTTCTTGTAGCGCAAGAGCAAAATTAATACACTAGAGTGCTACAAGAAAGTCATGAATGCCAAAATCATCATTTTTTTAGTCCGATTTGTTCGGGTGTCTTATCTTCGAGGTGTTAATCACATTATTTGATGCATTTGATATGTGTCCTTCATAGTTTTATCATTGAAAGAGGTGGATGATCATCATAAGAAGTGGACCGTGGCGATTGCATGTAGAGCAGGGTGAACGATGATAGCGAGTAGAATGAGATAGAGTCTTTGGGAGTAGGTTCCTTATTTGAAGGACACGAAGGATATTGAAGGTCATGGTGAGAAGACACTGCTTAGAAATCAGGATTTTTCAACTGAATGAGGAATTAGGGCTTTCCAGCAGCGACTGTTTGAAGTGGTTTGGACAGTTAGAGATAGGTGGAACATAAAATTCGACATTTAACCATTGAAGTGATTCCATTCCAGTGCTCATATTGGTATTTTAAGTAGGTAACCCCCGTCTCATTGCTAGGGTTTTCTTAATTTGGGGCTTTTCTGATAAAATTCAAAGGAGAAATATGAGTTTTTTACTAATACAATGTGAATGATGAATTATTAACAAATATATTCAAAGTATTCATCATTTAAAACAGTAAATTTCAAAGAAGAACTTGTTGGAGTTCCTTGAACTCTGTGATTGGGTCAGACCGTTGTAAGTTGGCACAAAAGATTTCTGAACTGTGTGTTAGGGAAGATTGTTATGATTTGAAGATAGATAGACTATGGGATATTGACAGGTGCTGTTAAACCATAATGATTATGAAGAAAAGTTGAAAAACAAATAGAGCTAAGCCCACTGACGTAAGTTGGGTAGACAGTTTTGTAGAATGTACAGAGTTATTTTCAAATGCACGATGGTTGACATTTTTCAAAAACATTGATGGATATCATGTAGAGGTGTCCCATAAATTTGCTCAGTGCTATGATATAGACATTGTCTCTTTTGATACTTTACAATTCAAAATGACTAAGGAGTTGGTAGCTGAGGCAATAGGCATCTTGAACGAGGGAGAATCGTGGTTTAAGAAGGTTCCATTCACCTTCAATGCAAAAAAGTACCTACTTCCTGGTGTGATTGCAAATTGTGGTAAAGGTGTATCAATTCATAAATTCAAACCTGAATGGATTGAGCCCCTTAAAGTTTTATAGAGTTATATTACCTATGAGGGTAGATATGCCTTTGTTTTCAAATACCACTTCATATTTCTTTAGCATCTCAGTAATGAGTCCAAGATGAACTTACCCTTCTTCTTTCTAAAGAGTTTGCAAAAGATGTCATTTAGAGTTAAGGAGCACCAAAATCATACAAGGCAGTCCATCTTCCATCATGGACTCATTAAACTTATCATAAACACTATTTTGCAGAGTAGGGGAAAGAGTTGGGAGTATTTCATTTTCTGGTCAGGTTTTCAAAATGGTCAAGAAGGACAGTCTCACAGAAGACAAGTGGATAAAGGGTAGACTTTGATAAAAAAGCTTAGGAAAAAGGTAAAGGTCAAGGATAAAGATAGGGTTAAATTAGAGGAGTTTTCAGATCATGCAAATGAAGACTTTGAATCTAAACAACACCTTAATGACAATGAGAGCAAAAATTTACAATAAGATATTAAGGAAGCTGAGCCTATTGAAAATGATGTACCTGCAGAGACAATTTCTGCTGAAAGTGTTGTACATGCGAAGAAAATTTTAGATGAGAAAGATGATATTGAAGTTCAAAGACAAAGTCCTATCATAGTTCTGTCAGAAGATGAGAAATGCATATTTGATGATGATAGAGTTCCTGTCACTAATGCAACTAGGGTTTGTACTAAGAAGGAATTTCACATCCAGGGTGATGAGGTAGCATTACCAAAAATAAAGAAACTAAAATTTGTTGAGTTTGCCTCAGTTACCCATCAGGGTAAGACTCTCAAAATGTTGGGGGAGATTGCTCCTATGTGGAGATGAAAAACTAGACCTAGAAATAAACTCAGACTGAATATGAAGAATTTGCTAAATCCTAAATTGAACAAAGAAAGAGTAACAGTAATAGATGATTCTTCATCTAAGGAAAAAATGAATGATGATAAAGGTGATAGTAAGGGTAAAAGGCCAATGGAATCAGAAAGAGAGTCTGTCCTGACTGATACTAAAATATCGGATATATTCCTGGAGGGATGAATTCGGATGTTGCAGGAACAACAAGAAGCTGAAATAAAGAGTTCTTACTTAGAAAAGAAGGTGATGGTTGAGGAAAAGATTCCATGTAAAGCTGAGAGTGAAGAACACCTAGGTTTTCTTGAAACACCTATAGAATTGTTTCCAGAAGATGAAGAAATCTATAAGAGATTGAATATTCCATGGCTTCCAAATGAGATGCAAACCATAGCAGGAAATAAAACCTTTGATTCATAAAAAGAGAATTTACAGAGAATTGTAAAACAATATAAGTATCAGGTTGAATACATATAGGAGATGAATGATGGTTTGGTCATGGAAAACAAAAGAATCAAAGAGGATTTGGAGGAGGTGAATAGACACTATCAGGAGCTGATTGCAATTTCAAGAGAAGCATTGAAAAGGAAGAGGAATATAGAAGGTCAATTCACAATGTTGAAGGAAAAAATCCAGGACTTGCAACAATATAATGAATAACTAATGAATAAGATTGCAGATATGGAAGCAGATTAGTTGAAAGCAAGAAGAAAATATCAAGCCCTAGAAGGGATTGCCTTATTAGTTGAGGTAGCTAAGGATCTGTAAAGTGTGTTAATATAATCAGTTATTAGTTAGGTTTGAAAGTTACTTTATTTTTCTAAATATTATTTAGATGAAACTATTCGATGGGTATACTAAAAAATAGATAGGGTTCAGTTCCTTAACCAATTTTGGAGTATAGTATTAATGTAAGTCTCAAAGAGGACTGGTGGTTCAATTTTTTGGCTGCCAAGAGGAGGTCTTCAGACTTGTTCATAAGCTAAGTAAATGACTCTTATGTGTATTTGAAAGACTGATTATGAAATATGTGCTCTATTTACCCTTCAGTTTGTTCTCTGGCTTCATTTGTAACTTGTTTTAGCTACTCAATTGGTAATTTCATTGCTGGTTTAAAGTTTTAATACTTGGAACGCTTTCCATCTGTGGATGAACCTCAGTGTTGTTTTCTGTTGGATTATGGTTATTATGTTATGCATATCAGCCTTTCTATACTTATTATTTAGTGTTTATTTGGATTTATGAATGCATTCCCTCTTGTAATCAAACTTCTCAACAAAAAAATGTTGAAAACCCTAAAAACCCTATTTTGTTTTATTGATATTATTAAGATTGTGTTGGCTTGTTCTCTTGTAGTCTAGGAACAATTGCTGGAATAAACACTCATGATGTTCCCTTGTGATGGGAATATTTTTACCATTGACCAATTTACTTATTATGACATAAAAGGACCGACCACTTCGAAGCATGTCCTCCCTACCATCGACACCACCATCAATAGAATATTCATCCCCTCCCTTTTTGTCATTGGTCCATGATTATTTACCGGTTCCCCTTTTACTAACACCTTTTTATGCCTACCACCTCCTCCCTCTATGAATAAAATATACAATTTTGTCATGATTACATCAAGTAAACTTCCAACCTCATCACAACCACATCCCTATTAGCAACTGTAGATTGCGCCCACCCCTACTATTTCTCAAGGGAATTATTGGGGCTTGTTATCAACCTAAATGACACATCTCTGTCCGAGTGTTGAAATTCATTATGTTAGTACACAAAAGGACAAAATAGGATTGAAGTGGCCAAAACACTTTAGATGTGCATGACCATTGATGCATGATCTCCAGATCATCTTGACATATTTTTATTCTGAGTCTAGGGTTGCACACACTCCTTTTTGCATTGCATCTCATGTGTCACATGCGAGTATTGGCATTGCAACACGCATGTACATTGAACATGCGATTTTCCTTCGAGAAACAAGCATGCGATACGTGCCTTACTTCTATATATACTCGCATGTACCTTGATTCAACACTAAAACATATAAATAATGATTAGATGATATTAGTTAGGCCTCAATCCAGAACTATCCCAACTATCTCAACCATCCTAACCTTCGAAGCCTCTCTATTTCCCCATGTATAAATAGAGGCCTTGGGATGGGGCTAGTCAACCAATGCTAGGAGAGAAAATTTATGCTGGTGGTATTTCTTCAAAGTCTTGAAGTAGCAGAACTTAGTGTCCATGGTTGCAAAGGATTCCTTGTGTTAGAATCTGGGCTGTATTCTTACCTATTCATTGTTTGTCAATAAAGAGAATTATTCTTACAATCTTTGTATTGTGCTTTTCTCATAAATATTGGTTAATGAATGACTTAAATTGTGATATTAATATTCTTTTCATCTAACCTATGATATATATATGTATGAGATATTGCTTGAATAATTGTCTCTTTGAAAGTGAAGAGAAGCATCCCTAAGAAGCTTTGGAGAATATTGAAGAAGGAGAAGACAAAGCTTGGATCAACCATCACAAACCAGGTAATCCAAAATCTCTTCATATTCCTGTTTCATTCTCTATAAAATTTGATTGTCTGTAAGTGTCTTAGTAAGTTGGTAACCCCAGACTCTAGGTTACAAGGGTGTATTGTACTGTACAATAGAACTGGCGACTCCACAGGGGAGTCCATCCTGATGTGGGTCCATTATGTAGGCCCTTTTTACCAATCTTTATTCTGATTCGAATTCTGAGTGTGATTATTTTATATTATCTTTTGATTTACAGTGTAGTATGCCCAGAATTCTTTTCTAGTCTTTTTTTTTGAAAAACATTTTAGTAGTACACGCAGGTTTCTTTGTGCACAATCGCATGTGTGACCTTTCACACGCAGGTTGTTGTCTAAGGCTATCGCATGTCGTATGCATGTTTCCTGAATACACAGTCGCATGTGTCCTGTAGCAGATTCTAAGTTGGATAGGGTTTTATTCTCCCTGTCTCTATGGATTTTGAGTTGTTTTGGAAGTCTTCTGTTAATGGCATGACTCTGTGAGTTTGAAGTCTGTCTGTCACACCATTTTCTTATTTATCAAGACTTTGAGATTTTTGTTTGAAGTTCTTTCATTTTTGGAGTGTAGGTGGTCCTCCTTCTTGGTCTATGGGTAGAGTGTCTACGTGTAGTTGTTGCTAGGAATTTTGCACCTTCTGCAAACATAAGTTGTTCCTCTTGTCTGAATGGTTCAGATCCAGAACAAATGGTTCACAATAAGGTTGGAATAATTTCCCTAGAAGCTATAAACACCTCGAATGCAATATTTTATGGAGTGACATGGTTCTTCTCTTATGACAAAAGGTCTCCAAGAAAATAATTGCAAAAACAAATCAAACACATAAGAGATCAAAGATTCCAGAACATCATCTATAGATCTATGTCAATGACTAAGGAATCTTACAATAACATGCAAGATTATAACATAACAACTATATGGGAAATGAACCAACTTTACATTAATAAAATGAAGAAATAATTTACAACCTATGCCTTAGTGTTGATATGGTCTCTCACAAAACCAACATCTTGTCCCCTACAGCTCCAACTTGATCCCTAAAGCTCTCTTGAATGACTTAGGCCAGAATATCAAAGCAACAACATAACATTACTCTCTCCTCAACCATGGAGATTGAGCCTACTTTTATAGGCTTGGAATGGATAGGGATGGTTGATAAATTGATGGGTGAGGTGGCTAGGAGATCCTACAAGGATGGATCTCAAACCTGAATGACCCTAGTGATTAGGGATAAGGGTGCCACAAAGCCTTCTTTCTAGAAGCTTCATGAGAACCTCTCTTTTTCACTTTTTACCAAGGGCACCGCTCTTTGTTCACATGATAGAGTGGTTTTGGGAAGAATCACACCTTTCTTAAAGGGTAAAATTAGTGCCACTACTTACTACCAACACATTATAGGTGGTGCTAAAGAAGGTACCCTTTTTTTACTAAAGGGTAGAAGCGGTGTTGGATTTTCATATACAAATTTGATGTCTGAACCAATGTTCTTGGCTTCACAATTTGGGATTGATGGAAACACTAAAGTTTGGGATATTATCACATGCTAATGACAAGATTTAGGTATAACATAATCCCCCGTAAAGCATGAGTCTAGCAGGATACGATAGGCTAGAGCTTTGAAAGAGCAATTTATCACTTCGAGGAAAGAATCAGCTTGATCAAATATCATCAAATAGGCATCTGCAATACATCAATACTTTTGACTCATGAGAAAAATTTGTCTTCCTCATGGCTGCATACCAATACAAGGAATATCCATGAGAGAGATAAACAAACATGGATACGAGAATACAGAGTAGATCCATGTGATAGAGGACTCAAACTTTGACATAGCTACTGGATATACAATGTATATCTATGTCATACAAATGCAAATTTGAGCATAGCCATGACAATACAAATGTGGATCCATGCTGGTACTTCATACAATATATCCCATCGCAACCTGAGGAGAAGCTATGAGTGCTTTCAAATAGATACCCAGGGTCTTCATCTTGTTTTCAACAAACTATGATTCTATCCATGCGATTACAATGATTTGAAGTCGGACATGGTAGAAACCACTTGATTTCCGATCAATGATGTGAACCATTAACAAGTGCGAGGGAGATCACCATTAATGTCAATGATTCCCAAGGCACCCTAGTACAATATACTAAGTGTGAATAGATGTTTTGATGTCAAAGTCTTAGTCAAATCTCTTGATCAAAGGTCAATGATGTGAACCTATGTCAAGAGTGATAGAATCTTTAATTGAGGCATATATATCCCAAGGTACTAAACTTGTTTCTAAGACTAATTCCTGGATGATGAGCTGATGTCGACATGAATAGTCTCATCAAAGGAGGGCCATGAGGAATCCCACATCAATGACACAAAACTCAAAACAAAGTTTAGGAATGTTGTAGATAATGTAACCATCAGACTGACTCAAAAGGTACCGACATAAAGGATGTTTTAGCTGCAGAGGTAAAATTCTAACTTCCCTTTGAACATGAGGTAGCACAACAAAAGACTTGGAAGTATCAACTCGATGAGGCAGAACACAAGACAACATTGGACAATGCATTATTTGAAAGAATCAAATGAGTGACATGACTCATGAAAGTGGATCGACTCAGAGACAAGCTGATTTACCCAATTGACTAAATGAAATGTAGACAAGTGCCATCTTTAAAGTTGATGACAAACTGCCATTTTATTTGCAAAATGAATTGATTCCCTTCCCTTAATTTCCCCATCTCAATTTATGAGTGCATATTTTCATTTTTACAAATCCAAAGAGGGTAACAAACACTCATTGTAGATTATCAAAAGACAAGTCCATTCTCGTACATTTTATGAACCTAAGAAAGGAGGGGTTTGTTCCCAAAAAAGGGTCTCTCACTATTTAGTTTAACGAGTCCAATGAAATTTAACTCGGTATCGCTCATGTTTAGAGAGTCTGAACGGAGAAAAAAGAAGACTCCAAAGGGTCATTTTTCATATGATTTAGTCTCTAGAAACCGAAAAAGTGTAAAATAATACATAAGATAACTCTTCCAGTCATGATTGGCTGGAGTGTTCCTTTTTCTTAAATAGTCCATCCAAACCGAAAAGGAGATAACCTACCATCGGAGAGATGAATCTTCAAATACTTTTACGAGTATGAAGAAGACAAGTACCAATCTTTTCATATTTAGGGAGTCCGAAAAGAGTTTAAAGGAGACTTGATTAGGTTTCTTTTCACGATGAAGAGTTTTACGAGTCTGAAAAGAATCTGAAAAAGACTCATAGCTTTGATACTAGTTTTTGAGAGTGTGATCAAAGTATCGAAAGGAACACGCGAGGACATTTTTTTCATTTTCAAAAGTATGAAAAATTCAAAGACTTACTGCTTACTTTTGTCCCTGCAAAACTTAAATCACCATTAGTTTCCCAAAATATTCATAAAAATGACTTTCATGAACTATATAAAAGGAAATTTGTATAAAAAATCTTTTTAAAACATTAAAAACCCTAAAAATAGGCTATAAAAGTCTAAGTAAATAGTAAAAAACAATTCATTTCACTATTTACCAACCTTGGAGAGCATTTGGGTAGTTTGGAGCCAAAATTTCGGTTGAAGATTCCAGGAGCATACCCCATTTTTTTTTCATACCATTAGTTCCAGGTAACATCTACATCCATCCTCTTTCCTTTTATGGTTTCCAATTTTTCATTTTCCATGGTTTTTTGAGCTCATACTAGATGAACCTAAGATTAGAAATGTGGGCACTGCTCCTAGCCCTTACGGGAAAGGTGATGCATGATAAAAACCATGTTTCTTTAGTTCTACACAGGTGGTGGCGCCTCCCTGTCTTAACTGGATAGAGGTGGTGCCATCCATGGGCATCAAAAAACTAATAGACTAACCAAGATAAAAGTTTAAAAGAAATTTCAGTAATGAGAAATGTTTCTGAATGGCTCTTAAATAGTTTTTGGTAGGTTTGTTGGATCAGAAAATGGTTATCTGTAAAGAAAGAAAAGATGACATGGATGATGCTGATGCCACCGGATATGCAGGTTGTGTGGCTGCCCTATAGGGTTGTGGCCTTCTGAATTTCTTCTAGACCCCATGCATGATTTCCCATCCCTACTTGCTAGAATATATCCTTCAAATGTGGAACCCGTAGTGGCAACATTTTGAGGTAGGGATTCATGTTTTGACCATAGAGGTAGAGGACATATTCTTCCTGATAGGGTTGTCTAGACGAGGGGCCCCTATCTCTCTTACTAGTTCCCGAGGAGGGACTATGACTACTCAGGAGCTGATAAATTGTCAGTGTCATCCTGGCACAAAAATGTCAGATAAGAAGATTTCGATTAGTGTTGTCATGGATATGCCACTTCACATAGTTTTGTTCATCATGTAGAGGTTGGCTAGAAACCAAAGACCTCATCAGGAATCGCAGGAACACATGATATATTCCCTAGAAGTTATGGCTCCTACAATTTATCATTCAACAGAAGCACCTCTTCATGTCTTTAAAGATCAACTAACAAAATGTCGGTAGGGAGTGCTAAAACAGTTCGGTTTTGGGTCCATTTTATGTTGTTTCTTGTTTAAGATGGTGCCTCTCATGAGACACTAGGTGATATTCACTCATCTTAGGGCTAGAGACCCATGCATTCTGAGGTGGGTTGAGGTCATGGCTCATATAGGTGGTGGCATATCCAAGGTGAAATTGGAGGCCGCTTTCTTCTATTGGGTCTGAGATCAGATCCTTATGATAAAGGACTATGCCTATGCAGGGACAGATTTCAGAGGTGACCCTGATATACCACTACCACCTGGTACCTAATGGGGAGATGTTGGTAAGAAATAAAAACCTAAAATGGTGATAATGTTTTTATGTTTTTTATATATTTTTTTTTTTATGTGTAGGAACAAGACCTAATGTTTACATGAAGATGTTGGTGGTGCATGACCTGGAGGATAGTCTCCTATGGATAGACAAGCTGGGGCTCAATTTGTTCATAGGGCTGATGATCATCTTACTAAGTTGGAGGAGAACTTAGAGTGGCTCACTCTTGAAATTCCTGACGTGGCGATATATGACCTCCCCATGAGGTATCAGAGACATATTGCAGGGGCGCCAGGCCATTTTAGTCGGCTTCTTCACAGGGTAGCACACGCTATCATGTGCTATCATGAGCATCACTAGATAGTGGACTGGATGATGTACTAGCTTCAAGGTTTTCTGTATGATTTTGTATTTCCTGAAATCCACAATGCTTTAGATGAGGTCTCGTGCCCACATTTTTGTTAAAAACACTATAT
>LPNX011188122.1:207731-217775 GCA_001517045.1 Pseudotsuga menziesii
ACCATGTTTATTTTACAAGTTATGAATGGGAAATATACCAGTCTAGGATATAGTTTGCTAACAAATCAGCAATCGTATTATCTGACCTAGGGGTAGGCTTGTAAGTGATACACTCGAATGACCTTTCTAATAAATGCACTCTCCAAAATAAATGAAGAAGTGTAGGGTTTCTGATGGTATAAACATGGTTTATATGACAAACCACTAATTGTGAATCCATAAACACTACCAAGTCATAAATTTCTTGAGATGTAGCCTTAGTCAGTAGACCTATTACTGCCTGATACTCAGTTATGTTGTTGGTAGCTGGACCAATGAAAAATTATTTTGAACTAATCATGTCATGATTAGTGGGATAGAGAACCCAACTAGCTGAAGTAAGGTTCAAGGTATGATGGCAAACACCATCAACAAAGCCGTAAAAAGCCATCCGATCTGCATAACCAAAACATGGCATAATAGTTTGGACACTAAACTCAACACCATACTGAATCAAGACACAACACAATGTAATTTAATAATATACATATATACAAGGTACCATACAAAAATGATTTAAGCATAGTACCTCTTAAAGTACAACCCATTGCGAGGTTTCCCAAAGGGTATCCTGACATAATCTACGAGCTTGTAAGCTCCTTTCTCTAAAACTTTGCTGATGAGAAAGGGACTATACCACATTGACTTGAACTTCCATTTACCTAGTTTATTGTGTCTATGATCATAGGTTAGAACTAGGTCACCTTCATTGAAAACCTAAGGCTGAGTAGATTTATCATACTGGGCCTTGACGCATTTCTTATGTGCCTTATTAGCTAAGGTGATATCTCTTCTATTTTTGTGAATATTAGTCAGGTATAGAAATCTCTCTTCCTTGATGGAAGTTTTTGGAAAAATTTCTACTACAAGTTTTAGTGATGGAATCTAGCATTGGATAGGAAGGATAGCTTCTAGTCTATAAACTAACTAGAATGGTGTGAAACCAGTCGTTGTTTTTACCAAAGTCTTGTAAGCCCAAAGGGCAGAAAAGAGAGTTAGGTTTCAGTTGGATTTATGATCTCCAACCATCCTCTACAACATGGTTTTTAAAACTTTGTTAATGGCCTCAACCTGACCATTAGCCTACAGATAGTAAGCTATTGAGTTTTCATGGAGAAAAACCAACTTAGTACTCAACTCGGTCATCATTTGATTTCGAAAATGTGATTTGTGGTCAGTGGAAATAGACTGTATGACTCCAAACCTAGCTATCATGTGAATAAATAAGAAAAGGGAACAAGTCTTACCATCCTATGCATACATTGGCATAGCCTTAGCCTATTTTGTGAAATAATCTATGGCTGTGATGATGTAACCATGTCCCCCAACTTAGGTAGGATTACAATGCATAAACTCAACTCCCCATTTGGAAAAAGGGCTGACTACAATGATGGGGTGTAAAGGAGCAGGGTGGGTGTGTTTTTTGGATAGAAATGTTGGCAGGGTGGGAAATTCTTAATAGCCTCGTGATAGAATTTGAATATTGAAGGGCATAAATAGCTAGGGAGAAGGATTTTTTGGGTTATACCCATCCTAGAAAGATTACCTCCACATGATCCAAAGTGTAAATAATTAAGAACCTATTCATCCTCTTCATGTGTAAGGAATCATCGAAGAATGGAATCGATACCACTTCATGGGATCTATTGGGATGAAATATTTTAGTCTGGAGATAAATGATTAAATATCCATACCATGGGTCAGTTTCTCTTATCAAGAATAGAAATTCACATGGGAATGAATTACTGGGCTCAGTATCCATCAAAGCACAGGTAATTTTACACATCAGCTCTGCAAAGACCAAGGATTTCTTTGAAGTGACCTTGGAAAAATCTAGGTCAAATTCCTATAGGATGACAATCCAATGGGGATATTTTCCCCCTAGGACCTGACGAATCAGGATGTAGTACATAGGGTTATGATCTGCAAGTACCATGGTAGCGCGAAGAAGGATGTAATGATGGAATTTCTAAATAGAAATTATAGTATCCAATGCTAACTTGTCCACACGCAACTATCAGGTTTCAAAATCAATAATATTCTTACTATCATAATATATCATGTGCTACATACCGTTGGAATCTTCCTTCACTGAAACCATCCCAATGGTAGTGGTGGAGGTAGCAACATACAATAGAAAGTCCTTTGAATAATACAGAGGGTATATCACAAATGAATGAGTCAGAGCATGCTTTAGATTATCAAAGGCTCGATGGGATTGGTCATCCTAGAAGAATGGAGCGTTCTTCTTCAGGAGACGCATATAACCATGCGTTTTCTCTGCGAAATTGCAAACGAAACAGTGGAGAAATTTTTCCTTGCCTTGCAAAATTTGTATTTGAACAAGATTTGTTGGGGCAAGTAGGGCCAATATAGCAACAATATTTAGTGGATCAATCTGGATTCCATCCTTAGAAACCACAAATCCAAGGATACGTCCCATCTCAACGCAGAAAACACATTTGTATGGATTGAGCCATATGTTATAATGACGACATCTTAGAAAAATGTCTCCAACATGCCCAGGGTGGTCTTCCTATTGCTGTGAATGTGCTGGGAGATCATCAAGGTATAGCTCCACAATGTTTTTAATATCGTGAAACACATAGTACATGGCACACTGGAATGTAGCTCCAGGGTTCTTGAGGCCAAATGGTAACTTCTTATAGGAAAAATTTCCCCATGGGAATACAAATGTTGTTTTGTACTAATCAGAAACCAATATCTCAATCTAATTATAGCCAGAAAAATCTATCCATGAACGAGAAGATGACACTTCCATCACAGTTATTGATAATCTGATCGATATGCAAAGTAAGAAAATTGTCTTTGGGACAAGCTTTGTTCAAGTCTCGAAAATCGATGCAGACTCTAATGGTACCCTAATTTTTGTTCGTAGAGACAATGTTATATACCCATTCCATCAAGGGTATAGGATAAATAAACCCTTTCTTTAGAATTTTTTCTACTTCAACTTTAATAGCCATAGCCTTCTAGTGATGGACTTGACACAGTTTATGCCTGACAGGTTTTGCTATGGGGTGGGTTTTAATTTCATGAACCATGATAGAAGGGTCTATCCCAGGCATCTCTTCATAAGTATAGGAAAAAATATCTTGCAATTCTTTTAATAATGCTCTATATGCTTTAGTTTCTTCTATTGAGCAGTTCTTCCATACGTGAACATGCTCAATGGTTCTGGGTTTGATTGATATGTCAATTGGGGCTGTTTTAGTAATGTTGCATAGGTTTCCTTCATATTCCATATTTTGCAACAATATAGGCATTTGTGGATGGGTGACAATATCAGTACTGATAAGTGATTCAAGGTCAAAACTTACTGAATTGGCGTTGGGAAGAAAAGAAGATCAATGATGATGATCTTCCCATACGGGTTTGCTCTTACTCATAATCTCCATGATGGACTCATCTGAAGGAAAATTTTGTGTAAGATAATATAGAATGGGAAGATAAGGTTCCATCCAATAAGGTAGGTGGTAAGGATCCGAAGCCATGAGATGAAGTTCATTAACTTGGTCATCGAAAATGGATTGGATAGAATCATAGATTGCTTCATGCAGGACAAGTGAGGGTGACTCAACAATTTCTTTGCCCTTGGTACTAAAGCTAGTTGTGAAAATCATAGGTATTGTCACCATTTATGTATTGGGAGGGTATGACTGAAACACACCCATGAGGTGGAGTATTTCACCATACCTATACCAATTGATTTTTAAGGACGAGGGGACTAACCTAGCATAGGGATGTTAGTCGTTGTGGGGGTTATAACATCCATCGTGCAATAATTAAGTTGATCGATAGTCACAATATTCCCCATATGTTGAAATTAGAGAGTCCTAAATACTGTCGAAGAGACAATGATCATAGTGTAAAATCAATTCCTCCCCGATAGGAGATTGTAATCTAACATTGCATCAACCACTTCCACCTTAATAGAAACAGTATTGCCCCCAAGCTCGACAGATAGTGCTGGAAATAGACCATGGAAGTGAAAACCTCATCCATCAAAATCTTTCAAGGCAATAGGTTATTTCATAACCTCAGGAGAACCAATGGCTCTCCAATAGGCTATAGAAAATAATGATTTCAAAGCTCCTTCATCCAGGACGGTCTGATGGACCTTTCTCCCAACTACTTTAGAAGCAATCTGAAACGTGAGTTGGTGAGGCGGTCTGGATTTATAGTTCTCTACATTGAAATGAGTCAAATTGGTATTTTTTGGGTCTAATGCCTCCAAATCTATTAGCAGGGTTTTACATTACGTTGGATAACTTTGGAGTACCTCAAGGGTAGACATCGCACAAGGTTCCTCAGCTAGATCTTCAACAACATTATAGAATTGTGCAGCTCAGGCATTGGGATTGAAAATAGACTTCCTGAGGGTACCCTTAGGTGGTCATAAAATTAAATCAAGATTAGGTTTTTTGATCATGAGAGGGCCATTAAACGAAGATGGGGGGAAACTAGTAGAAGGAACATTATCAAAAGAAGGATTTTCGTCCTTTTTCTTTACTTTCTTGTCATAAGATTGACTACGAGTACTAAAATTGACGGTCTTGGAAGACATCATTCTGATTTTTTCTGTGGAATTGGAGGTTCCCTGATTAGACATGTGGTCTATCATTTGTTGTTGAGAGAGAAAATGATCGGTAAGAAATCTTCGTGTGGGGTTACTTTTCAAAAATTTACCGATCTCATCATGACGAGGACATTCTTTTGTGAAGTGATATCCTCCACACAATAAGCAGGGATATTTGGCTTTCCTCTTCCCTTTATCATTCTTGTTGGTCATTGGTTTAGGATTCTCCTGTGGGTTCCCAGATTTCTTGTTTTTACCTTTCCCCTTTTTCTTATTGTTGGGTTCCTATGAACTTTGAATAGAATTCACCTAGGCGGAAACCGTAGTAGTCGAAGGAGCAGTGGTAGAAGCAATTGTTTGCTTGGTAGGTTTGGCTAATGATGAGGGATAGATTTAACCAACCACCCCATCAATAGGAGTTTCTCCTAGTGTCTTAGAGGGATCTGTGATGGGGCAAGGAGCTTGCATAATTCATTCATAAAGCGTTCCGGATTGGGAATAGACTAGATACAAATACTGAGCATGACTGATATCCTTCTCTTTAGTAATAGCACCACCCATAGCCACATATTGGGCGATAGGAGGAAACAATGACTTAGTAAACCAATAAGCTAGGAGTTGGTCCAAGATGGGAGCTTGAAGGATTCTTCTCCACCTTCTCCAATCATGGATATGATCTGATATGTGCATGGAGTTGTTCTAATGGAGTGAATTTAAACGATCCGTACTCATTTCATAATAAATGGGTAGTTGAAAGTGTGTAAGGAAAACATTTTCCATAGAGCTAAAGTCCACAAACGAATGTGGTGGAAGTTCAATGTACCATTTCGCAGCTGTATCGTTCAATGTACACTGGAAGAGTCTTAAACGAACAAAATCATCCATCAGGGAGTTGGAGGAACAACACAAATGGAAGGTCATAACATGTTTTTTGGGATCATCCCCCTACTTTCCATTGAATTTTGGAATGTCTAATGAAAACTTTACTAGAATCGGGGGCCATGAAGGGTTGTGTCGAATGGGATCATTTATCAATTTGGACAAATCAGGTAACTCCAAAGTTTCTAGGAAAGGTAATTCCCGATTGGGTTCCATATACTATTATTATTGCTAAGGAATGTATCCACTAGTAGGACCATATGTTGACTAGTATACAGGTTGTTGAAATGGATGATAAGATAAGGAACTTCTTGAAGATCCACCTGAAGAGGGATGACCTCTAGGGTTGAGATCACCAGGACCACTAGGACCACTTAGTTCTCTTGGACGTCTAGGACCACCTGGCCCACCAAGACCACCCGAACCATCAAAAGGAGGATCACCTAGACCTCCAAGAGGAGGACATATAGGAACTCGATGACCTCCAGTAGGAGGACCACCAGGACCTATAGGATATACAGGAGGAGGACCACCAAGACCCCCAGTACCACCAAGAGGAGGAAAGCTGGGCCCCCCGAGGGGAGGACATCCATAAGGGTGTTCTCCTGCACCTCCAGTAGTATGAATATATATTCCTCCTATTTCTAGCATGTAAGACTAGTTGGGTTTCCCCCATGATGTAAATGTATTCTTAGGGTGTGGAGTTCCAGTATAGGGAATTCTTGTAGGGGTACGTTGATAGTTCATATTCCCTATAGGTATTTGATTTGTTTGGTAACCATAACCCCATGAGGGTTGATTAACTACAGGTTGTGCTACTAAGGGCTGACCTAAACATATAGAAGGGTTTACCATATTTTTATTGGTGGGAGGAACATATACTACAGATTTTCCTATAGTAGAGGTATGTACATTATTAGCAACAATTCCACTATTAGGTAACATAGGTCATGTCATCGGTTCCCTCCCAGTGTTAGAAGGTACAGACACTATAGGAACTAAAGGTTGTCCCCTAGCCATAGAAAGTATAGGGTGACTAGAGACATACCTAGAATTCAAAACTGCAGGAGCGAAATTAGAGGTTTGACCTGGATTGCGAGAAACATCACCATATGTTGGATGAACATCAGTGGAAGCTCTAATTTCATACACAAGACAAGGATTCGTATTACAGGGTAATCTAGCCAATATAGATTCATTATGAGGTGCATATGTGGCCAAAACTCTGTCTAGCCTATGCATTCTCTCTTGAAAATCTTGTACAGGATGAATAGATGGTTGGACTTGTCTATATTATTCTTCATCTGGAGAAGTTTGTTCAGGAGAGGTTCTATTAACCCCAAATGAGGAAATGGCATAACCCATAGAAGTTCTTGAAAATGTAGCTTTAGGTCCATACTCAGGTGCATCAGGACTATTTGCATGACCTTCCATAGGAGTATGAAAGAAAGTATCAGCCATAGAAGGTTGTTGAACCAAGGGATTAATGAAAGAAGTGAATTGATCTCCACATTAGAAAACTATATTTTCTTCCTCATGGGAACTAGTTGCAGCTCCTTGGTCGACGGCTGCCATTGGAATTTCTCCTATAACAAGAGGAAAATCGAGTGGTAAGCCATGATTCCTTCTGGATTGTCTCAACTGAAACTCAACCAAATTGTATCAGTCGCTAAACCTAAACTAGGGTTTTGTTAGAATAATCAACCCATAGTTAGCTACCTTAGACATTAATTTAATTATTTTTGTCTTATTTTCCTAGTCTCATGATTCCACCTTATGCAAGTTGTCATTTACCTATCCATAGTGGTCAAACTTTCCTATTTTGACTCATGTAGCACTTGGGAAACCTCAAGGAATCAATTCTACTTTATTCCTGGTCTCCTAGGTGCCCTTCTGCTTTTTTTGCTTTATTGCCCGCTTTTTCAGTGCTTTAAGGCAATTGGGAAAGTTTGACTAGGTGAGGTGAACTAGTTTTTTGTCCTCCACATCCTCCACTCTTTTCTCCTATGGAAAGAATGTATGAGTTTTCATTCCATCACTCTTTATATTGCCTAAGTGCTTTTGCCAATTCATGAGCTCCATGACTGATTTGGAAACATCTTTTTGCACCTATGGGGGATTTGCTTAATTTTAGTAAGACTGCTTTTGAATAGATTTGAATTGCTCCTCATGCATTCAAATCACTTATGTAAGTATTTAATACAGCAACCTATTATGTTATAGGGTTGGCTATTGTACACTGAGTTAATACAGTTTAGTGTTCAGCTCCATATTCAGTCTCTTTTGTGAGTGATTTTGCATGTACAATTGATAATTGCTGTGAGTAAAATTAATCTATCACTGGGATTAATTTCTACATGGTATCCGATCCATTGTAGATCAATTTCTCTCCTTCAATTTTGTTTTACAGGTTCGACATCAGTGACTGGGAGCCTTCTACTGACAGCCGAGACAATTTCTGAGCTATGGATCAATCTCAGAAGATCATCTTGACTCCCTTCAACTTCTTTGAATGGAAAGAAGAGATGGAGATACTTTTGAGAGCGAAATGACTCTACAGGGTGACTATGGAAATAGAAGCATATCCCAATGCAGCTACAGAGAAGATTAAATGGCACAACAGGAGGGATGAGGCCTATGGTCTCCTGTGTCTGAGTATTTCCAGAGACCTCCTTTTCCATCTTGATGGATTGAAATCACCGAATGAAGTATGGGAGAAGCTTACTGATATTTTTGGAAATATAGATGAGATGAGGGGACATCAAATCGAAAATGAGCTGATTTCCCTGAGTCCAAATAGCTTTGAATCCCTGCAACTCTATTTCTCCAAGTTCAAAGCACTTGTTTTGCAGCTAAAATAGTGTGGGATCAAAAGGAAGGATGATCAGCTAGTGTTGGCCATTCTCTCAAAGCTTGGCCCTGACTATTCATTTATTGTTTCTACCTTCTATGCCACAAAGTTAACAGCTCGAACCTGGAAGATGCCTAGCCTTGCAGATTTCATGGAATCTCCCACACAAGAACAAGACAAACTGGTGATGATGGGCACCATCAAACCATCCAAAGACCAAGCTCTGGTTGCTGGAGATTCGAGGGTGGATTCAAAAAGAAAAAAGAAATCTAAAAAGCCACCTGAGCAAAAGAGAGACAAGAACAAGTCTCCGGAGGAGCCACAAGGTTCCAAGAAGAACACCCAGAAGAAGAAAAACTAAGGAGAAATGAGCAAGTGCGCATACTGCAATAAGGGAAATCACACTAAAAGCTCTTGTATGAAAAAGAAAATAGACATGCTGACCCAAATCCTAGAGAAGAATGACATCTCCCTTCTAGATATCTCAAAGAAGAGAGAAGGAGGATCAAGTTCAGAAGACAGAGAGAGAGTTCATGCATTGGTTGCTGGCACATCAAGCTCACCTAGGTTCATCATCGATTCTGGAGCTTCAAGACACATGGTTTAAACCAAGGAGGCATTCTCCTCACTTGACATGTCGAAAGGACCACCTATAGTACTGGGAGATGACTCTCTCACTGAAAGGTTGGACAAAGGGAGGATTGATCTTGATCATGGTCAGTTCAGCAATGTGTTGTATGTGCCTGGTCTTCCCTCCAACCTCTTGTCAGTGTACCAGATGACTCACACCGGGTCTCCAAAGAAAGTTATATTCTCATGTAATGAAGTTGAGATCACAGAGATCTCAAGTGGTAAAGTCACTGCAAAAGGAGTTGCAAATCATGCTAAAAAGGTATACATGTTCTCACACTTCCTACCCTACTCAAACCCCTCTGCTCTTCTGATTCATGCTAATGAGGCAATCAAGATTTGGCATGAAATATTTGGTCACCTAAATTACAAGTATATTTATGATCTTAGTGAAAAAGAGATGGTCATAGGGTTTCCCAAGATAAAATTTTCCAAAGGAATCTGCGAAGGTTGTATCCTAGGAAAACACCCAGAGCATAAATTTGAGAGAGCTAGTCATGAGAGAACCTCTGCACCCCTCGAGCTGATCCACAGTGATGTTGCTGGACCATTCCCTCATATGTCCATGATTCAGGCCAAATATGCATTGACTTTCATTGATTACTTTTCCAAGTATTGCTGGGTTTACTTCCTGAAGCACAAGTCTGAAGTTTTTGGCCTCTTCAAAGTCTTTAAGGATTTGGTTGAAAACCAGTATGGGAGGAAACTCAAGGTCCTCAGATCTGAAAATGGTGGTGAGTATGTCAAGTCTGATTTTATTAATTAATGTGCAGATGTAGGTATTCATATGAAGCATTCTATCCCTTACACACAACAGCAGAATGGTGTTGCTGAGAGGAAGAACAGATCACTGAAGGAGATGGCAACATGCATGATGGAGGCCAAAAATTTTCCACCAAAGTACTGGGATGAAGCTATAAAATATGAAACCTATATCTAGAATATGGTTCCTCATAAACATATTGATGGTATGACTCCTTTTGAATCATGGAGTGGGCACAAGCCAGATGTGACCCATTTCAGGATTTTTGGCTCAAGGGCTTGG
>LPNX011188132.1:0-26013 GCA_001517045.1 Pseudotsuga menziesii
ACAATGGCAAGTGTGAAGAAAATCTCGTTAAGGCCTTCGTTTTTATAGAACTCTTAGACGTCGCTATAGCGACGGAAAACATTGACTTTTGCGCCTTGGGTCAACTAAAAAGCCAAAAAATGTGAATGCCCTAAGTCATCTTCACATTGTCGTCGCTATAGCGACGGAGCTCCGTCGATACAGCGACGTTGAAGGAGGAAGGCGTCGATATAGCGACAGTCGTGATTACCATCGTCGATACAGTGACGAGTAAGCGTCGATATAGCGACGGCACGTTCATTTTGCTTCCGATTTTACACCAAAATGTATGAAACGTGGAAAACCTCCGTGGAAAAATCCGCGCTTTTGCATTAGTGAAATATTCCAATGTAATAATTTTTTTTAAACTTATTTTTGCATGTTTTTAACTTTTTACACTAAAATAAAAAAAAAGTTACAAAATTACTAATCAATGTTTAAGACTCACATATCTACACCATATGTGAATATCTTTTTACTAAGTTGAAGAATAAAAACAAAGTGAGAGAATTAATTAAGGTTTAAGATGGAGAGATATACACCATGTGTGAATTTTTTTTATCAAGTTGAAGATTCAAAGAATTATATTGTATGGTTTCTTATAAATGTAAAATGGAACATAAGATTGTATGACTGATTGATACGGAGAGATTGATGGGTTTGGTCAATATAGTAAACTTGTTGAAAATGCAAAGAATTATATGTTTGTTTGAATGCAAAATGAAGCACGAGATTGTACGAGCGATTGATATGGAGATATTGATGGGTTTGGTCAATATAATAAACTTATTTTTTCCATGATTTATTTTATTCTTATATATATATATATATATATATATATATATGAGTAATGGTATATTTTGTAATATTTATACTTGATATTGTTTGGGAGTTTCAAAAAGTTTCACTTATCGACCATAAATTACTGTTATAATATAATAGGTATTTGTGAGGTATTTATTGTTATCTAGGGAGAACTCCATCTCAAAAACTATACCAACCTTGAAGATACAAAACATGAAAAAAATAAATGTGAATGGGCTTGTGAGGGCGATATAATACCTCATCTTCCTAAGACTCTATCCAGATGAACATATCTTCTTATGAATCAATTACAACCCCTTTTCCTAGTTCATCAACCATAGAGTTGTTTTCTATGAAAACATATGCGCAGGAAATTTTTGTGAAAGGGGTCATAAGTTCAGTTATTTAATGAATTGCAACCTTTGGGAAGACAATTTCATTTTAGAAGCCCCCATTTATCCATTACAATACTTTTTAGAGTCCCAAAATTGCAAATTTTCATTATTGGAGTGACAATAAAAAATGACTAATTCATATTCTTCTAGCTAGTCATTTTTTATGTCGTGACTAAATTAGTCATTTTTAACTCCGTCACTTATTACTTAGTCATATTTCTTAATTGGTGACTAAATTAGTCATCAATTTTAGTCATTTATAGTTGAGTCAATCAAAATTGCTCATATCTAGTAGTAAATCACTTGAAAAACTTGTGGTGACTATAATTTTTAGTCACATAGTAGCTAATTCCTTATTTTGTACTAGTGGGAGTATTCACTAATTATTCAAATGACTTTGAGAGATTCTGCTTTTTGACTTTATATTTTTGACAGATCTAAGCACTCTTTTTCCTTTAAACTCTTAAAGGCCAAAAAGAAGAAAGTATGAGGTATTTTCCAACTCTTTCAAATTATGACATGTTAGTAAATTTTCTCTTTTAGGTTACTAAGGAAACATTTTCTAAAAAATGAATTAAAGAAGTCATTTGTGTATATTACAATTTTTCAAAGATTCTAATATAATCCACAATTGTACCACATTGGGATAATTTTATCTAGTTTTCCTAAATAGTAAGTGTCACATTCAAAATAATTATAAAGAAAAAAGATTCATAGTACAAGTTGAAAATTTAATAAAAAAGAAAAAACCTGTTGATGTTTAGCCTAGTCGTTCTTCAAGCATCAAACATACTCCACTGTTTTTTTTTCCCTTTGTGGGTTCTAAAAATATATATTAAAAAAAAAATCATTAATATGGATTGAATATATTGCCATGTAACAAGCTGTCTTGCAACCATTTTCTCTAGTCTTCAACGCAACAGTCTGCAGTCTGCCTCATGTTACATTATTATGTCCGCAGGCAACATGGACCAACACATACTTTCCACCAATCTTGATCATACAGTAAACAAAACTACGAAGTGTGGACACAAATATTCTCGGAAACAAGACAATGCTGAATTCAATTAGAAACACTTGTCTATTGAACACAACGCAACTTGACTCTCCACTAATAACCAGTTAGAAAATTTCACAGTTGAGAAAATTGCAATCCAAATATTTGTTAACGATCATTCAAGACATTTTTAAACTTGCAAACCGCAGAACAAGCATTTTGTTCAGGCTCTAAAGTTTTTTTGCACATTTATTTTGACGTGCCATGCTTCTCTAAATAAATGAAACAAATAACTTTAAGACCTTATGAGCCATTACAGATTTTGTATCTTCCTGCACATTATCTTTATACCTAACAGCCAAGTTTTTGAAGGTTTCTAACACACTGGAATTGCCCTAAATGCTATTTGGACGGGCAAATGCAACTGCTATTGCCACAACCTATGCTCTGATTACCAAGCAAGCAAAAGAGGTAACGCTTGTAATATATGATCATACACTATTCAATTAATGGTTAGTTGACCATATGAAAGGTAATGCTTGTAATCTATGATCATACACTATTCAATTAATTAATGGTTAGTTACCATATTAAAAAAATAGAACATTATCAGTGACCAACTTGATCAAGAAATTGTTCTCCTAACCTCTTATTGTCATTGTTCAAGACAGTTTTATATTTAACAATTCCGAATAAATATGTTTTGTGTCCTTTTATAATTTCTAAAGTTTAATTATATTGTATTTAAGATAAATATAAAATATTATGTAATAGCATAATCATTTAATTTGTAATGGGTTAATGGTCACAAATTAAGTGTCATTAACTGCTATAAAATAAATTTTAACACTACACTTATCTCACAATATACTTAACTCATCTTCCTGCAATTTAAGACAAAAACTCTTCCTAAATTAAGCACATACCTTTGTAATTGCATAGACTAAGCTGTAGATACATCCTATGGTCTTGTCATTACACCTATATGTGTTTTTATTTAAGATTATGGGGTGGACAAGTACCTATGATTTTTCTTGATTGCACAGAGTATGAGATAAGGGTACTGTCCATATTTATTTTATGACCATATTTTTTAGATACACAATCAATATATATATAAATAATAATTGGTAGTTGATGCATAAATAAAGATAATTAACAGCTTGCCACAAAACACACATTTAATTAATTAAAATAAGACGAGAAGAAATTAGTAACATTTAATTTGTGATCTATTAATGTTTACAACCCAGAAGTTGCTATGCCAATTTTATTTAATTTAAATTATATACTATATGGACTTCTCATTTTACAATTCACATTGTCATATCCATCGGGTAGCTACCCAGAACCTCAAGGAAAGAGGTGAATTCCTGGACCTCTGAGATGGCATTCTGGGCTTTCGGGTCAGCCATGGACGCCTCGAAATCGATATGGAACATGTACTCGAAGCGCTTGGCAATGCCGATAACATTAGCTGCATCGAGCGTACGGAGAGGCCTGCTCTCGATCTTCGTCAGCTTGATATTCCTGAAAGCAAAGGCCGACAAGACCTTGAACAAGACAGAGGTGCCGTTTTGTTGAGAAAATACAATGCTGGTCTTGAAAGGTATGTCGGTCCTAGCAACGACGGGCTCCCTCGCAAGCATAACGAAGCGCGTTACGTTGTCGCCGTCATCTTCAATGCCGACGGCCAGGACATTCATGCCGTAGAGCTCGGCCGCCCGAGAGCTAGCTATGGCCGCGGTGTCGCGGAGGTTGTTGACAGCGATAGATTTGGCAGCATGGGCTGTATTGTCGAAGGCCTCGCGAGCGACATTTAAACCAAGTTTGGTGAGCGTGAGCTCGCACTGGGCAAGCGCCTGCGGGTGGCTGATCACTCGATTCAGCGATTCCTTCCTTACGCCCGGAAGAGCCAGCAAGCAGTGATGAACAGGCAACTGAACCTCTCCGACAATGTGAAGCCTGTTAAACAGGTCGAGAAAAAAAAATACAATTATAAATATATAGAAAACAATATCAACACATCTTCAGAGAGTTTATCTTCGAAAGTCTGGGTTCAAAATTGTATGATTATCAAGGCTGTAAAAGTGAAATAAGTGTAAAAAATTGTGGCATATGTTTTTCAATTTCTAACATTAGTATTTTTCCAGGAATGTCCAAACAGTAAATACAAACTACATATTTTTTCAGAATCCACTTAAATTTAGGAGCTCACTAAGGAATCATAGACCTCAGCGGAAACTTTAACTCACTTATAGATCGAGTTCACTGCTACTTCGAGCAAGCTCTAAGGTTTCCATTTTTTTGACAGGTGAAGACTGATAAAGATAATACTTATCGTACCTCAAAATTTCCCATGAGTCTTTAAACCTAAAGAGCAATACCTAAAGAGCAATAGTAAAAGTTTCCTACGAGTTTGTATACCCACAAGGCCTGAGCTTAAAAAACATGTACGTTGAGTCTATCCAATATCCAACTGATCAACAGCGAAGTCAACCATTGACTTCGCTGTTGGTAGGTTAACTTCGCTATTGGTTCATTAGATCAACCGAATGTACATGTTTGCTAAGAATGGCGTTACAAAATTTTGTAAGGCTGTCAAACATTCAATTTCAATAGTAACAAAACGACTTATTATGCTATTTACAATATCATTAAATTTACCACCTAAATTCTCAACAAAAGCTGAAAATCAAACTCAAGGATGAAGAAAAAAATAAAGCAACAGTGGAAGAATGATTGACTATATAAACACAATATGATGAGGTCAGTATAATGAATCACCTGGAAGGATAATAATGCAAATTCAATCTAATGGTTGAAGAAAAAAATAAAGCAACGCTGGGAGGATGATTTGCTATATAAACACAATATAATGATGTCATTCTGATAAACAACTGGATGTATGATGTCAGTCTCATAAACCACCTGGAAGGATGATACCAGGAAAATTTCGGTCATTTTTTTTCAACGTCTACATGGACAGAGAAAGGAACGTAGAAGCAGATTCTCTCTAAGGAGGGGGTTCTCCTTGCATCAAGCATATGGGACAGATGGTATCAATCCTATTGACATTTTTTTCTATCCTGGGCCTTATATTCCATGGTGATTTTGTTAGTTGTGTTTTTGGATGCTTTTTAATTTATTTAATATGGAAAATTGTTTTCCACAACACTCTCCCTATGCACCAATGTAAGCTTAAACTTTTTATAAGTTTTTTAGAAATGTGAATTTTCTTTGGGAAAAAAGAATGTAAAGAGTTATGATGATGTTTCAGTTTCTTGTTTTAAAGTAAAGTGTTTATTAGGAATTATGTTTATAGGTATTTAGATATTATTTTAGAATTTGGATTTGTTTAAGGGGATAAAGAAGATTAACTTATATGGATAAAGAAGATTAACCAAAGCCACTTGTATGCTACCATACATCTATAGTAAGATTTAAATAAAATAAGTTTTGGTTAGTTGAGATGGACTAGGTGGTTCCATACTGATCAAAAGCATAAAGACTTGTTCATTGCAAAAAAAGAGTAAACTAGATCTTCCTATTCATTCTTCAATTTGTCCATGAACTAGAACTATATCTCATTTCCTTCCAAGTTATGAATCAGAATATACTTTTCTATAAACAAACAGTACCACCACTTATGCTTTTCAATCTATGTATGAGGATAAGACAAGTGTATTGTCAAGATTGATTATATTGTAGTATTTAAAATTCTAAATAAACAATTCTAAATATATATATCAAATAAGTGATAGTGATGAATGGATAATTGATAACTGATAAATATACATGTAGCTAAACATAAATAACTTATTTAATTTTTACTTTTATTTTATGAATCTACATAATTTATAATTTTTTTTAAACATAAAAAAACATCTTACCATACTAAATTATACAATATAATTATATGTATATATATATTTATATATAATTAAAATGTATTTAACATTACCCAACAAATAAAATGTACTCCCATACTAAATTATACAATATAATTATATATAAAAAAATTAAAATGTATTTAATATTACCCAACAAATAAAATGCACTGCCAAAGCCTTCTCATTTGAGTGATTTTAATACCTGTGGCGGAGGAGGAGATCATAGTTTCTGTGTATGCTCCCACCGAGCGAGTTCTCCACAGGAAGAACTGCCCGATCGGCTATCCACAGTTCGACGGCCTGAAACGCTACGTGGAACTGCTCGCATGGAACCGCCACGGAATTGGGGTACGCCTTCCGAGCCGCGGCCTCGCTGTAGGCACCTGGCACCCCCTGGTAGGCCACTCGCAACTGCGAGCCCTGCCTGGGCGATGGCGACAGGTCGGTGGTCGTCGACAGAGGTCGAGGCATCTTGTCGAGTTCGCAAGAAATCAACGACTGCGACGCCGCGTGGGCGTTTAGGTTGCCAGATTTCTCCAGCACTTGCCGTGGAGAGCCGGCGTTGCTCGACAGTATGGAGCAGCCGATTCGCCAGTGCGTCCAATTCGCGTTGTTTGAATGCAGCTGCCCTGCCGGCTCTAATGGCCTGATCGTATACACCGCTTCAGTGCTGCCCGCCATCCATTTCCCAAATTTGATTCTGAATCTGTATCCGTCTTTCCGACAATGGGTCTCGTTCGGTTCTCTCAGACGGTCCTGGCCTGCATAAGAAGCTGCCTGCAAGCTCACAAATAGGCTCTGCATTTTACTAATTTCAAACCTGACTATGATCTGAGAGTGGATTGGATAATATGATATGCAAAACGCCTGCTGCGTATTAAAGATCAGGTAATGGGATTAATGAGAGTGGATTGGATAATATAATATGCAAAACGCCTGCTGCGTATTAAAGATCAGGTAATGGGATTCATATACAACATTAGGTTCACGAATCCGAACAGTGGTCGCCCCCGAGTCTTAATTGCAATTTTCCACAACACAAGTTGGGTAGAAATCCCCAAGTTTGACTATAAGAACCACAATCCCCAAGTTTGACTATAAGAACCACGTCGTGACTGTGATAATAAAGAAAAGACCAGTTCAGAAAGAAGTCTCAAGTCTTTCATCTGAACAACGCTATATTATAGGCCCGTATTTTCGAAGCTGTGCGGAAAGCTTGATAGTGGAGGATGATGAATCACATTTCATGACGTCTGCTCTTTCTCTGTTGTTTTTTAATTGAAGCAAACAGATAGCGTTGGCCCTCCATAATTTTGATCAACTATCATAATTCCAAAGAATCTTTGATTTCTTATAAAAATTTCAACTATCACATTATTTACCTATGAATAAACCTTGCACTAAAAACCTTAATCTATTAATCATGGAGTATCCGTAGACAAACATGTCCTTGGATTTTTTAAGAAGAGTCGACGTCTTTGGAATTTTTAGAAGACTCCAACAAAGACTTATTTGTGAGACTATTTTTTAAATAAACTATTTCTCTATTATTGAAATTTGCTTAAAGTAATGAATACTTTTTTTTATGATATTTGAAAAAAAGTTCAAATGAATTTAATTTGTTTTGATTAAGAAATTTGATAGGAATGCAGCAAAAATTTCAATGATTTTTTTTAGGCTTTATTACACCAATATAGATGAAACATTTTTATTATTATTAAAATTTGGTAAGTAATGAACATTTTTTTATAATAGCAATAATCATATTAATAAAATTAATATGTCTAAATATGTGGATAGGTTTAAATTTAAGCACACACTATAAAGAAAAACATTAATAAAAAATAAATATGTGTCTAATTTTAAGCTTATAAACTTATTCAAACATATTAATTTTACAGGCGCATTAATTTTATTAATGTGGTTGTTACTAGTAACACAGGTACACATATCCTCAAAGTATTGGTACAAATAATATCATTTAAAAACATGTAATAATATGATAATTAATCAAACAATAATCTAACTTAATAAAAAAATGTTAACTAGTGACTTTTAATTAACCATGTAATTATTAATGAAATAATATCATGAATGTCTATACATTATATTGTTTTCATTATAATTAATAATTACATTATGAATAAACCATTAATGTTAATGCTGTTATATTTTAATTAATAATTGCATTATGAATAAATAATTAATGTTTATGTTGTTATATTTTGATTAATAATTCATAATTACATTATTAATAAATCATTAATATTTGTATTGTTATATTTTAATTAATAATTATATTAGGAATAAATTATAAATTAAATTAAATTATGTTGTTACTTTTTAATTAATAATTAATAATTACATTAAGAATAAATCTTTACTATCTTCAAATTATGTTGTTATATTTTAATTAATAATTAATAATTATATTATTAATTATAAATTAATAATGAGTGAGTGGAAGTTAATGATGGTCACTTTTGGCACGATTAGAAGCAAATAGAAAACTTAAAAATCAGCCATCTCTCAAATTGTATTTTTTGAGATACTTACACAATATCTTACTTTGAGTAAAAAAGATGAAATGTAAGAAATTGAATCATGTTCAGAATATATAAGTTTTATGTATTGAAAATGTTTTATAACTATGTCAATTTTCATTTTTTCTAAGAGTCACTTTGGCCTAAATAATGGTTTTGGGCTACAAAATTTTGGAAGCATGTGGAGAACATATAACACTAGTGTAGCACTATTTTTCAAAAATAAAATTAGTAATTTTTAACTTTTGTTATAATAATCTAAGTGATCATTCCTAAAATATGGTACGTCTTTTGTGGGTGCAGCTTTTGAAGGTCTTAATGAAATAATCATGAAATTGGTTTTTTATAGATTGTAGAGGTTAGTGTTTTCTAGTAAACCATAGCTTTTTTTTTAACTATTAAGGTTTGAAAAAGTTATGAAAAAAACACTAACAAGAAGTTTTTTGAGTTAAGGAGTTAGGATACAATAGAAATTCAAAAAAAAAGAAAATATAATATTTTTAAACCAGCTTAAATCCAAATCCTAGGCTCTATCAAGCGCGAAGAGGGATCAAATCTCTCTAGGTGCAAACCTCTTCTTAGGTATTACACTCAATGAGTTATCAACTTTGGTGTGTCCTATATATACCATTGATTTGATTCAAACCAGAAGACACATCTTTTAATTTAAGGTCAACATATAATATATTTATTATTAATATTTAATATTATTTATGGCCAACATATAATATTTAATATTATTTTTTATTTTGTTAGTAACGAACATTACAACATCTCCCCATAAATGGTTTTAAAACCATATGCAAGGCCCTCCTAAAACCATGGGTTGTTTAAAAGGCCAACATTTTTTTGCAAATAATTCAATTTTTATTTTATTATTATTTTGTTAGGTAGGAACATTACAACATCTCCCCCATATTGTGTTTTTTTTATGATTCACATTTTTTTTGGGATAATTAAGTTTTTACTTTTTTATTGTTTTGTTATTTTTTACTTTTTTATTGTTTTGTTAGGTAGGAAGATTACAACATCTCCCCCATATTAGGTTGTTTTTCTGGGTGACATTTATTTTGTTTTATAATTAAAAAATCTATTTTTTTATTAATAAAAATAATGTTACGTAACGTTACAAGATCTCCCCCATACTGGGTTGTAGAGAGCCTCTCGGCTCAATAAAAATTACATATTTAGAATCTGCAAAAAAAATGTTATTTAGGTTTAAGATTTTGTCAAAAATGATTATGTGTAGCATACTGCAAAGAGTGCATAAACAACGACTTCTTCAGAAGCTAAAAGAAATGACCAATTAGCTATGGTTTATCATATACCATAGCATAGGTTTGGTATTACTAAAGCAAACTCCAAACCATACACATAGGACTATTGGTGACATGCAAGCATGTGAATTGGCATGTTTAATCCAAATTACATTTCCCACTCTTATAAAATTGAAAAATGTGTGCACGATATAGAACTACAAAACGTGTGCGCATTATATAATTACAAAACACGTGCGCACGTTATGTAATTCTATAACGCATGCACATTATGTAGAGCAAAAAAATAGAACTATATGCAAGATATCAAATGTATTGTTAATAGTTGGGAGGGGGTGTGGAAGGGTCAAGGTCATAGGAGAATGTTGGAAGTTAAAGTGAGGATTGTTAATAGTTGAGAGGGAACGGAGAAGGGTCAAGGTCTAGCAGGATGTTGTAAGTTCGAGTGGGTATGGTTAATAGTTAAGAGGGGGTGTGGAAGGGTCAATGTCCTTGGAGGATGTTGTAAATTGAAGTGGATAAATATGAATGGAATGGGAACATGATGGGTTACAAGGGTGAAGCGGAGAGGGGATTGAGAGCACTATTAGGAGGAGAAGAGGTGTTGAAGACGTATAGGGTTAGAAGCAATACCCAAGACTTGAGTGATGAAGGGGGATAACGTGGAGGGGAGGAAGTGGGTGATGGTCTGATGAGAAAAATGATTGACTCAATGGAAAGGTGTATATGGATTAATAGAGGAGGAATAGGGTGTGTTGGAGGAGAGGGGTAGAAGGAGGGGGAAATTGAAGAGAGGGGAATGAGATGTGATAAAACTGAGAATAGGGGTCATAATGAGGTAGGGGGTTGAGGAGAAGGGATAAGTTGAAAACATAGAAGAAGGGAGTATATAATACACACACACATAGAGACAATGATGTAGAGAGAGTGTGAGAGAGAATAAGACAGAGAAGGAGGAGGGGGAGTGAGCGAGGGATGGAGATAGAGTGAAGGAAATAGATAGTGAGGGAGTGATATCAGGTGTGAGAGAGAGGGGGGATAGACATAAGAAGAGAAAGGGGGAAGAGACACACATATGGAGAGAGAGAGAGAGAGATGGTGTCAAAGACAAAGGTTGGAGGGTTGAGTGATGGAGAGAGAGGGAGGTTGTGAAAGAGAGAAGCATGGAGAGGGAGGGTGAAAATACATAGGGAGGGAGGGATACAAGTTGAGAGAGAGAGAGGATATGGGAGAGGGGTAAAGGCATGAAGGACAGGTAATTAAGGGAGAAGAGAGGCAGAAATTGTTAGAGGGGGGAATAGTGAGGGAAGTAAATAGAAGGTGGAGAGAGAGGGAGAGATAGAGGGAGTTTGTGAGAGAGGGGGGGAACACAAAGTGAGAGAGATATTATGTGGGAGAGAGGGGGATGTGTGAGAGCCAGAGGGAGAGGGGGAGGGGGAGGGGTGAGAAATAGAGATAATGATGGAGGGACGGATAGTGAGGGGTGTATAGAGAAGGTGGAGGGAGGTTATGGGAGATGAGAAGTGAGAGAGGGACACACATAGAGATAGAGAGAGACGGAGGAGCGACACACACACACACACACATAGAGAGAGAGAGAGAGAGAGAGAGAAATTGGGTGGGAGAGATGGAGAGAGGGGTGAGCGACAAAGNGGTGAATGATAATGAGAGTGATATGCAGGGATGGATAGTGAGGGAGGTATATATAAGGTGGATAGAGTCTATGAGAGAGGGGGGGTGAGGGAGTGAGACACACACAAAGATTTAGATAGAGAGAATGGGGAGTGACACACACATACATTGTGTGGGAGAGAGAGGGGGAGGGGTGAGCAATAGAGAGAGGGAGGGGTGAGTGATAAAGAGAGAGTGATGGTGGGAGGGATCGTGATGGAGGTATAAAGAAGGTGGAGAGAGGTTATGAGAGAAGGGGCATGAGGGAGGGACACAACCACACATAAAGATAGAGAGAGATGGAAATATAAAGGAAAAGAGGGCCAATGAGTAAGTAATGGAGGGATAGTGAGTAAGGAACATGCATATCCATAGATTTTAAAAATATTCTTTAGGTATTGAGTCGTAGATTTCCTCCCTTGGTCATGTTGAGGTCGTACTACCCATATATAATGCTCAAAACCTATTAAAGGCATGTGCATGTTTTCTTGAAGACCAAGCATACCTTGAGTAGGTCATGTGTGGTGCTTCAAGAAATTGTTAATTATCATGCGTACCTCAAATATTCCTTTATGGCCTAAGGGATGAGCATATTCCCTCAATCATGTCTCAGAGGTCCCATACCTACTGCTCAAAACCACTTAATTCCACTAACATCCATATTCATGTCCAAATATACCTATGACATTCCATGTGTAATTTTTTAAGGAATCCTTCCTATCCCCGGATTCCTAGAAGATTTAGTTAGGGCCTAATGCCATAATTTCCACCCCTGACCATGTCCACAACCTTGAGATACATACCTAGTACTTAATAAATGATGATGGAATGCATATCCCCATTAAGATTAAAAGGATTCACTTTCAACATCATGTGTGGTGGTTGGAGGCATCAATTTTGTCCCTAAATGGTTAACAACTTCCTTTAAGGGATAAGGACCAAGTATTTCCCCCCACCCATGTCAAGGGACCTAATATCTATACTTAGTGCTAAAAATTTTCTAATAGTCCTAGCATCCCTATTTCAAGGTAAATGATACCAGAAATCCTTTATTGAGATTGTTCAACACATCATTCTTGGCTCTAGATTCCTACAAGCATCTTCTAGGGGCTAAGGCCTAGATTTACTCCCCTTATTATGTATTAGGTCCTAAGACACATACATAGTACTTAGAAACCCCTACTGGTCCCCATATCTCCATTCAAATCAAAACTATCCACTTGAGAGGTCATCTATGGTGATTCTAGGTGTCGTTCATGGACCTTGATCCCTAAAAGCTGGGTTACAACCTAAAATTAAATATTTTTGTACCAACCATGATTAACACCCTGTCCTCCATATCTAATGCTAAAAAAAAAATTTAATCATGGCCACATAGAAACTTAAAGGTTGGGGATACCCAAGTTAAGAGGTCATGTGTGTTTGTTCAAGGTGTTGTTCTTGGCCCTATATGTCTATAGGATTCCTCTAGGGCCTAAGGACCAGGTTTCCTCCCAAAACCATGTCTACATATATGTTTCTAGTGCTAAGTGAATTCTAATGCACTGCATATTCTATATTAGATGCAAAATATCACATAAAGAGGTCCTGTGTGCAGGTTCAATGTCTTTTCTTGGACCTCAAGCCTTAAAAAATACCTTTAGGGCATAAGTCTCTAGTTTCCTCCCCAAGCGTGGTCAAGGGACTATGACCCATACTTAGTTCTTAAAGCCTCCTAATGGTGTCCATATTACAACACAAAGGAAAATTATTCCCTTGGGAGGTTAGGCATGGTTGTTTGAGATGTTGTTCTTGATGATGCTAAAATATTACTACACATCCTAAGTTTTGATGACACAAACTGTTGTTTTTATTCATTTCCCTATCTATGCACCAAAACCATTTTTTATGGTTCTCCATAACGTGGGCACGTTTTGCTTCTCCATAACATGCGTGCGTTTTGTAACTGTTAAATGTGTGTGTGTTTTGTAATTATAAAACGTGTGCACATTTTGCTTAGCCTAACCTACGTGTCTTATGACATGTCAGGTTCGAGCTTAACAAAACCAAGCATTACATAACACGCGTGCATTGTATTTTTATGTATCATGAGCGTGTTTCCTAAAAGCAGGATTGCATCTAAAAGATACTTCAACTTCTTGCACACACCCTAATACATTAAATGTAATGTAATTTTGCAGAAAATGTGAATATTATTTTATTAATATTTAATTAAAAATTTAGATTTTGTGGAGAGTTATTTTAACATAGATATATGAATTAAATTAGTGTATTCAAAATATTATATTTATTTTTTTATTTTTTTTATCATAGTGTGAAGTTGTTGATTAGTTTTTTTTTTCCTTAAGAAAAAAAGCTGATTGTATTAATAAAAAACTACATACAAAAGTATGTATTGTTCCTACTTCTCACACAATTACATCTTGGTGTCACATCATTTATGATGTATTTGCTTCTCTTTAACATAGCAGCCTAAGAAAATCCATGATGAGTAAAAAAGACTGTCATAAATATTTCCTCTAAACTTCTGGTTGTTGGCAACTGGAAAGAGCTGTTTTCCTTCTTCTGTGCATATTTAAAATAGTAGGAGTTCTCTCCCATTTAGAACTTTTTGATTTGTTGAAAAAACTGCTGCATTTTGCTTGAGTAAAAACTGTCTAAAATATTTTTGATAAAGAGGAATTATTGAGGCAAAATCAAAAAAGGCCTATGGTGGTACTCATTGGCCACTGTCTCCTTTATCTCTATAATTTTCCAGGACCCCCATTGCAGGTTCAATCCTGCCTTTGAGAGTTTATTCGCTTCCATGTTCCGCTCCCTATAGACATGTTTGAATGAGATTGATTCAAAATTTGAAAGAATCCTGTTAACTTCTTCATAAAGAGTGTCTAATGATGAGTTTCTGCATCTCTGAGTCTTATTTATCCAATTTATTACAACCATAGAATCGCCAAAAACTTGTAGCTTTTTGCAATTTCTTTCAATTGCAAATAATAGAAGAAGTTTCAAGTTCATAAGTTTAGAAAAGTTGTTTGTTTCGAATCCTATCCCTATTGAGATTTGGAAGTGGTGATTTGGGTTCAGGAAAAGGGTGGCTCCTCCCCCACATTTCGAGTTTTGAGAAGTGCCATCAAAGAAGGCCCAAGGGGTGTTTTTATCCAACTGTTTTGAAGTAATGATTCTTGGATTGGGGTTGTTCTTCGTTTGGGGGGAATAAGTTAGGATATCCAATCCATTCCTTGCTACTTCTTCTAGAGAGCTAGCTTTTTCAAGGAAAATGACCCTATTTCTGGCCAACCATATTCCCCAAATGGGGATGACCAGAAGGGCTCTGATCTGAATGATTTCGAGAGAGGATGACTAGTATTTCCATGCATCTTCCACTGTGTTTCCTTCCCAAATGGAATTGGAGGAGGTGAGATATTTGGAGTGCTCCCATACTATGCTTTGAGAAGATACAGCTTACGAAAAGATGGTTTGTGTTCTCCTCATTTTCTTTGCATAGAATGCACCAACTAGGGCCTGCTATCTGTCTTTTCTGTAGATGATCCAAAGTAGGGATTTTGTTTGTAAGAGTGCACCAAGTGAATATTTTTTCCTTTAGTGGAAATTTGAGCTTCCATATACCTTTCTGCCACCATTTCTGGTTTTCCTGAAAGTGTTGTAAACATAGTTGTTGATATCCAAGATTTGGGGTGTATTTCCCATGTTGTGCATTTTCCCATATCGGCTCATATGCTCTGTCAGTTATCCAGATGTGAGATTATTGCAGAGTTAGAGTGTACTCGTCCCACTACCTAGACCATCGGTCTGGTAGCTCTAAATCCTGACTCTTCTTCCAACCTTGGTGTCAAATGTTGGTTGATAGAGGATCTCCTATTTGATTCAAATGAAAACACCCCTTCTGATGAATTAGTTGAATTAATTGTTGAGGAAGTATGTGGTTTTGTGAGCAGCCTGGCCATGGGTCCGCTCCAATTCTTACTTTTGTGCCATCACCTACCTTCCATACTAGTCCTTCTGAGATGAGTGGAAAGGATTTGCATAAGGATTTCCAGATGATTGAGCCATTTGGTAGATTTGTATTTCCCATGTCTCTAATCCAATCAAGAAGGGGGGTTGGTAATATGTAATTATGGATGATGACTTCAGTCCATACGATCTGAGTTGAAATGAGTCTCTAGCCTATTTTTGCTGCCAAGGCCTTTGCAAAGAAAAAAGTGTTTTTGATGCCCAAGACTCCCATTGATTTTGGACTCGCAATTTTGTCCCATTTTACCCAAGGGAGAACCTTTTAATCTTTTTTCCCTGACCATAGAAAAGTGGTGCAGATTCTTTTTTTTTGGTTCATGATTGACTTGGGAATCCATGCCAATGCCATCCAGTAAATTGGGATTGATTCTAATACTGATTTTATTAGTACTAGCCTGCCAGCTCTTGAGATCCATCTATTGCAATAGTTGTTAATTATGGATTCCATTTTTGCTAGCAACCAATTCCAATCCTCTTTTTTATAGTAGTTTGGTTTGAGTCTGAATCCCAGATATTTAATTCCATTGTCCAAGAAGAACTGTTGATATGGGAATAGCTCATGAAAATATCTCTAGACTTCCTCTTCCAAATTGATTACTGTAATTGAGGACTTTTGGAGATTTATTTGCATACCTATAGCTTTACAGAACAGGATTAGAATTTATGAGAGTCTTTCTGCTTCTCTAATTGATTCATTGTAGAAAATGAGGATGTCATCCACGAACAGTAAGTGTGTGATGTTCAGGTTTGTGGCAATCTTGATTCCTTCAACAATCATCTCCTTTTGGCATCTAGAATGGCTCTACTTAGACCTTCCGCAACTAGTAATAAGAGCAGAGGAGAAACAGGACATCCCTGTATTAATCCTCATTCGATGTGGAAAAAAGGGGATGTTTCTCCATTGATACATGTAAAAATCCATTTTATAAAAGAGTAATTGAACCCCAGATGTGTGAGGAGCAGCCTGAGGTATATCCAGCTTAATCTATCAAAATCCTTTGAGAGGTCAATTTTTACGATATCCCCTTTTGTTTTTTTTGTTTTTGAGCTGTGAAGACCCTCCTGGGCAACCCCAATGGCTTCATGAATTTGTCTATCATCCAAAAACTCAAACTGTTCCTTGGATATGAGTTTTGATAGAACCTTCATGAATCTCTATGTAATTGTCTTGGTGACCACCTTATAAGTTATGTTGCACAGTGAGATAGGCATGTAGTCTTCCTGACTTTCTGATTTATCCTTTCTTGGGAGTAGGGTTTGAAAAGTTGAGTTCAGGGGGAGATGGAGGGCACCATTTACTCTTGTTTCCTCTACCAGCCACAACATATCTGGACCAATGATGTCATACCCAGCTAGAAATAATTCTACTATCCACCCATCAGGGCCTAGGCTTTTGTCCTTTTTAAAGCTAAGTAAATTTGCTTTTATCTCCTCCTCTAAAACCTATTCCATTAGCTCCATATTATCTTCCTCATTAATTCTTTCTGGGAAACACTGTGATATCCGGATTACTTTAGCTATGGATGCTTGATGGTTTTCTTTGAAGATATTTTCGTTATAATTCTTCCCTATCTCTGCTAGGTCCTCAAAGGTGTTTGTTATCTCATTGTTTTCCTTTTTTAGCTCTGAGATGGTGTTTTGTTACTTCCTACCTTTTGCAAACGCCTGGAATAATTTTGTATTATCATCTCCGCATTCCATCCAAATTGCTATGCTTTTTAGACTCAAAACCTCTTGTCTTTCCTTTAGGATTTTGGTTCTAGAGGCTTCCAATGAGTAGAGTTTCTCTCTATCATATTGTGTGAGGAAACCCCCTCCGTCTTTGTTCTGGACCTCTTTCAAATCCTCCTCAATTTGGTTGATTCTTTGTTCATCCTGATTCTTCTTTTTGCATCCCAATCCTTTAGAAGATTTTTTATTCTAAGTAGGTTTTGAGAGAAATGTATAGCATCCTTTGTGCCATTTCCTGCTTGATAAGGTAGCCAATTTAATTGAATGATTTGAATTACCTCTTCATTTTTTATCCATGCAGAGCAGAGCTTGAAAGGACTAGCCATCTTTTTTGGCTGCTTCTAGATTTCCAGGAAGATAGGTAGGTGATCCGAGTCTACTCCTGAATCCACCCATTGTTTGAACATAAAATATTCCTCTAGGAGGTCTTCTGATAACAGGAATCTGTCCAATCTCTTTGCTATTATTTCTTCTCCCACCCGTCTATTTGACCAAGTTCGTTTTAGATTATGAGTATCTAGGTCTACCAGTTTTGATTCCATCAAGATGTTTCTGAAGTAAAGGGCTAGAGGGTCTATTCTTGCCTTTGGCCCCCAAATTTCATGGGCTCCCAGGGTGAAATTGAGATCCGCTCCGATGATTAATTTTCTTTATTTAATAAACCCATATTTTCTGAAGGAGTCCCACAATTCGGATATATTAGTGTAAGGCCCATAAATTTTAACAATTGTTAGGTTTAAGTTTGTCTCCTCCGAGCAGATCTGAGCTCCTAGCCCGAGAGAGGATCCCCAAGTGTTTGTAAAATGTATATATGAGTTCTTTGATCCTATTACTAACCCTTCGGAGCATCCTCTTGCACTCTGAGCTGTGAAAGAATAGAGAGGTAATAATGAGGATAACAGGTTTTCTACTTCCATTTCTAGCCCCATCGTTTCTTGTAGTAGGATGACTTCTCGTGATTGGACTGCGATCATCCTCTTGAGGGAAATTTTTTTTTGGGTACTTTCCAAACCCCTACAGTTAAGAGAGAGAAATTTCATTTTGGAACCCCGTATGGGGTTTGCACTGCTCTAAGCACCCAAAAAAGGGTTTGTTGTCTTCCACTTGCCTGATCCCTAAGGGCCTTATTGTGCGCCACAGAGAGATGTGAATGTCTTCCTCTTCCTCTACCTTTGGAAGGGATATTAGGGTTTAATCCAAGACCTTTTGGAGGAACTCTTTGGTTCATCGAAACTGGAACATCTCTTGATCGAAGGTGGAAGCGAATGGAAGTGGATGGGTTTGAGGGTTTGGGTTTTGTGGATGGAGGGGAGGCTGCCGAGGTGGTGGTCAAGAAAGTTGATTAAGGGGAAGAAGGGGAACAGTTTGGGGTGAGGGTGGATCTAGATGTGAGGGGAGAAATCAATTTTGTATCTTCATTTAAAGATAAAACATGCAAATTTTTTCTTAGTGTAGAGGGATTCACACCCGATGAGGTCGACAGATTGAGATGTTGGTTTGGTTGTTGAAATAGAAGAGATCCCCCAACTTCTTCTACTGCCATTCCCTCTGACTGTTCTAGCACCTATCCTAAAACTTATGGGGAACGTTGCTCTTCTACCATGCCTTGATTTGGTGTGGTGTCTTTTGGGCTCGATTCCTCTGTTCATCTAGCCCATTTCTTCCTTCCCAATGTCGATGGCACATAGTTTGGATAGTTCTTGTCCAGGTGTCGTGTTTCATGACATTTGTGACACCGAAAAGGAATCCCTTCGTAATCCAATAGTTTCTTCCTTATCCTGGTTTGCCAAATTAAGTTTATGTGATCATGGAGACTGGTTCTGATGTTCAAAGAGACCAAGTTTTGTGCTACCTTCCTTATTCTTGTTTGCTGGTAGGAGAGATCCACCTCGATGAAAGTTCCCAGCACCCATCCCATATCACCGAGTGATGTCTGGTTCCAAAATTCCCAAGGTAAAATTGGAAGTCGAACCTAGACTGAAATTGTGTCGAGCCATTCTATGTCTGCGTCGAACAACAACGACCACCTCTTCAATTGGAATGGGGTTTTCCCGTATGTCGAAACTTTCTTGAGGATGAAATCTGTGTCCTCTCTGCAGCTAAAATGGAAACCAAACCAACCTTTTTCTAAGGGAGTGATTTCAGGGTCTTCCCCTTGAAAGCCCGTCCAATTATTTCTAACCCATTCTTCCATTTTTCCTTGCGAAGGGTTTCTCCCTCTAATTTTCCCAACTGGGGCCATCCCTTCCATTTCTTAGGCTTCTACCATTGATATGCTGACTACGTAGATTAGGTTCACGATTCCTCGAGAGGCATTTAGACAACGACTTTTTCGCTTTTTGGAGCCTGTTAGTGTTCCTTCAGAGCTTCTGTCTGATATTGCACCTTCCCCTTCCTGGTTAGGTTTTTGCGGTGGTCAACTCAAGAATCCTTTCGTTGGCCCTACATTCTGCGCTTCTTCCGCTGCGGGTGCATGCTACTCCAAAAAAAATTCTATCCCCCTATGAAATCCACTGTCTTGTTGCAATGGGATTTGTTGTGGCGTTGGTTGGAAGAATTCACTATGGGTGATTACTGCATGAGAGCCATGTAGGGTTACTCTAGAAGAGAATAAGGTGTACGGTGCTCCTCCTAGAGAAGGATTTAGTGGTCGATCTGCGAAGTGCCCAAGCAATCCTTCCTCCATGAAAGGCGGTGTGACTGGAACCCTAGCTTCATTTCTAGATGACATTTTCTCTATTCTGTTCTGAATCGATGCCGGAGATGGAATTTCGGTGATTTTTGGGTCAAGAAAACGCTTAGCCCTTGTGACGGGTCCTCTGTGTAGTCCACCATTTCCTCTACAGACATCCCTTCACCAGGATCCATGCTGGTCGTGACCGTTCCTCCACCTGTTTGAAAAAAACTGGAAAAATTTCCTTTTTCCCCTTCGTTGCTGCTTCCTGTCTTTGTTCTCCTTGTCCTCCGTGGAGCTCCCACGAGCTCCCGCCTACACCGCCTTCATTGAATGCGAGCCATAGGTGTGTAAACGTCGCAGACCATCTATTGCTTAGTTGTTATTACAAAGATATACAAATTAAATATTAGTGTAATTTATTCTTTAAGTATTATTTTGTTTTAAATAGCAGCATATATTAACATGATATGAGAAAAGCTTAGATAAATTAATAATGGAGATCCATTAAAGTAATATGTTTATAGATTAATCTTAACTCTTGTTTTATCATGTGCCAAGAAGATCAAATTTATGGAGGTGCAAATCTTTTTTATAGAACAAAAGTTGACGATAGATTTTATGAGTGCATGATAAATCCGTAGTTAAGATAAATCTATGACATCATAAATTTGGAGTTAAGATAGATCTATGCAGTTATATATTAAATTAAAATCAGTATGCTTCATATTTATTGGATATTTTAAGATGATAATGTTTCATAACTAAGATATAACTTGACGTTTGTGAAATCATAAAATACTATAATGAGTAGATCAATCATACATTAATTATTAAACTACAAAGAGTATATGATCATGCCATTATATGTGTATGTTATAGATGAATATGATATTTTAAAATTAACTAAACATTCTCTATAATTTATATTTGAATTGAAAACAAAACAAAACAGTAAGAAATTTAGCTGATTAAGAAATTGAAGAAATGCAAAATAACAATATTTATTGAAGAAAAAATTGAATAACAACAAAGTGAATATAACACAATATATTTCAATTAATTTTCTTTTTAAAATAACTAATTTGTGTGTGTGTGTGTGTGTATATATATATATATATATATATATATATATTCGACATGTGTACATGGAAATGAATGCTGAAGCTGGAAATCTTTCAAAAAAAGGGCTACTAATGGAACAAGGAACTTGGAAGATCTTGGAGACCAACGGGGAAGAAGTATATGAATTTTACCATAGACACATTCATAGATCCACAACAGTTAATTGTCCTTATTCCTCTCCCCTTGAAGTTAAGGTTATATTTATTGATTCCATGGTTACGCCATTAAGAAAAGACACACAAATCCACAACTAACATCATTTAGAAATATTTTGTCACTAGAAAACAGTTGAAAAAATAAAAATAAAGGGATCTTCACTAAGACTCCTATGGTGAATAAAAACCCCTCTTCTTTCATTGCACTGTAGGAAACAAATATAACTACAAAGGATAAAAACGTTATTATCTTCATCCTACGAAGATCATTTTATCTAAGGAGCTCTATAAAAAAAAATCCTAAATACCTATTTAAAATATTGATAGGGAAAATAAATGTAAAAACACCTCAATTATAGTAATCACTTACATTATAACATCCTAACTACCTCAGATTTATTTTGAGGTGACGAGAGACTCTTCAAATGATCCAACCTGCATTTTTCTTTCACCTATACCACTCTGATACACTTCCCTTTTATCCTTTGTTCATCAGATTAACCATTACATAAGACCAGGCTCCCAATTTTTTCCCAATCAATCCAAATTTGACTCTGTAATTTATAGACATCTATAAAGTGTAGGTTAGCACCTTAGTATCAGTTTATTAGGTCCTTAATTTATCCTTTAATTATTCTAGGCCTTTATAAACTAACCTAATGTTAAAAATGTCAATCCCGACTTTTCCGTCGCTTGTACAACTAGTAGTAAAATATCGACACGGGAAAAAAAATAGTAATATACATTCCCAGATTCCACAATTGGGAGTCGAGAACACCCAAAAAAACAATGGCCATCTCTACTTCCAATTTCTGCAATCAGCACTATGGAAGTCGAGAATCGGCACCACAACAAAAACATAACCATTCATGCTCCCAACTTTTGATTCTCAATATCGACATGTCGGAAGTAGAAATTTTGAAACCAACCGACGAGAGTAGAAATTTATGCTCTTGACCTTTGTTTCTCAACGTCAGTACATCGAAAGTCAGAACCAACAAACAAGAATAGGATTTTATGCTCCCGACTTTTGATTTTCGACATAATTATGTCGGAAGTCAAAGTCCAAAAGAATCCAAACTAGTGTAAGAGTTTACGGACCTGAATTCTAATTCTTGAGATTGGCACATGAAAGTCAGAAGTCGAAACCAACAAACAAGCATATAAATTTATGCTCCCGACTTCCAAGTCTTAACGTCGGCACATGGGAAGTCGAAATTCGAAACCGAAAAATGAGCATAGCAATTTACGCTCCTGACATCTGATTCCCAATGGTTGCATGTTAGAATTTAGAAGTTAGAACAACCAAATGAGCATAACAACTTACACTACCAACTTTCTATTCTCATCGTCGGCATGTCAGAAGTCGAAACAAACAAACGAGTGTAGCAATTGATGCTCCCGACTTCTGATTCCCGATGTTGACATATCGAAAGTCAAAAGTTGGAACCAACTCCTTGGAACCATAATCGATGGCCATGATTACCTTGATTTCGAAATGGTTGAATGTAATGTCCTCTTTTAATTAAATCACCAGAGACACTTGCTAACCTATTTTATTCCCATAAGTTCGAGCGGGTATTAAAGAAATGGGAATAGCTGAGGGCTAATATCACTAGGAGCAGAAAGGAACATCAATTCAATATTATAAATTCATTAGTATTGTAGTGCTCTGCCTAACGGGTAGAGCACTAGGTCTGTCTCCCTTGTGATGTTCTGTATACTAGGCTCATTCCGAGTTAGTTTTTAATAAAAATCAAGACATTTAATCATATTACAGATTTATATCGAGGTCTGTTCTATAAATTTTATAGACATATGTAAGTACAAGTATGAACTGTAAACATATTCAAGTAAATATTTCGAGTTGTACATGTTGATAACTTCATGATTTTTTCATAAATTAGACCATAATAGCATGCATGAGTTTAGTATCTACATACCTGAAATTTAAATACCTGGAAACAACGATTGTGGTAGATTCGACAGTTTGTTGTAAACCTTGTAGGCTCCTTCTTCTTCCAGCTTTCCGTCCGAGCCTTAATCAGCAAAATGACATGCCACCCTGCCAACCAACTCTCATCATGTGCTGGCCCTAGGAAACCCATGGGTTTCCTAGCCCCCGAGCCCAGAGACCAATAATACCGAGAGCAGCTTCCTCTCCATTCTTTATCTTCTCAGTCTCAGTCATTTACAGATATTCTCGTCCTTGAGTTGTCCCCCTCCTCAAGTTTTTCCTCTCCCTCCTTTTTTCCACAGATGCAGAGTCTACCCCCCCTGAAATCCCCAAAATCACCCTCCTTATACCTCCTTCCCCACCGCCTTCCTTCTTCCACCGCCTCCTTCTTCCACCGCCTCTTTCATAAATTAATTTAGGTTATTCTATCTTGGGCAATGTAGTTCCATTTTTGTCTGACATGTGTTATGTATTAATAAATCTTCAATTGCACGTGTTTACAAACCTAACCAAATGTCATACATGATCAAATATTATTTATTTAATTCTTTACGCAAATGGTAAAGACGGTGAAATAATTAGTATAAGTTTAATTTAATAAAAGTATTTACTAATAAACTTTAATTAACATTAATATGGGGCATTACATACACCCACCCTTCAGGAAACTTCGTCCCGAAGTTATGGTCAAAATAGTGATACAAGGTACTTTTTTAGGTTTAAAACAATTTAAGGTACATTTATAGGTTTAAAGCAATTCACAATTACTTAGTTAACCTATCCAACTATTTAAATATTTCATACTAGTGTGCATGTGTGAGGTGTGCATGCATGGCCAGTACATGCACAGGCTACACATGTACTATAGAAAAAACCCCTAAATTCTAACTGATACAAATAATATTTCACGCAACATGACCCATATACAGATGTAATATGATTTCTTGCGACATTCGGAGTTATTTAACAATTATGTTCTTAATAATTAGTCAGTTAAGATTGGTACCTACCATCACTAATCCGGTATCATAATGCCCAACCTTCAATAATAATAACTAATATGTCCACCCATCCTAACCTACATTCGCATCCTCCCTATCCTTCCTCTGCTAGTATCCTCTGCTAGTATAAAGTGGATGTCGGCTTCACCAATCTGACCACATAAGAACCTGAGAGCGATAGCGTCGGCTGAACAGCGGACCTAACCTCTCCTAGCAGGAATCAGACCGTTGTCATCACAACAACATGGGGAGCATGTCTCAGCACGGCCCTCCCACGACCTCGGGTACCCGACCGTCATCATCACAACAACATGGGGAGAGTGTCTCAGCACTGCCCTCCCACGACCTCGGGTATCATAAAAACATAGGATGGAACACATCCATCCCTCTCAACATTCTGGGGGTCTATATACCCTATCAAAAACATACTTTTCTGCTATCGAGATTATTGGTCCGTGTCATCGTATCATCAATTTTGGTAATCAAGGCTCTTCTGCAGAAATAGGTACTATACCACACTTCATATAAAGTATCCATTTATTACATAGCCCGTGTGTCCTGCAGATTAGTACTTTGAAAACATACATTCATAATAATATCTCCATTCAATCATCAGTTGGTGCATATTATCAACAACATTTCCTTTCATTGTATAACTCATTAAATTGTTCACATCATGGGTCGATATCCATACATCATTTATATCTATTACATTTATCAATGATGAAAACATACACTATCTTTATGAACAAAGGAATATCATGATAACTATAACATAGTAACTTCACAATCACAATCAATGTATCAACATAAGCATAGTAACATCTTAGACATAGTAGCAACATCTATCATGTCATAAATATGGTTTACTGAGTCGAACTGAGTCCAACGTTTACTAAGAAAATAAAATGTAACATGTCAATATGTCTAGTCAATTATGGGCATTATATACGATTATAAGAATATATTATTATGCATAATATAGGTGTCTTACTACTAGAATTCATTAGTTATGGTAGTCCCACTTGGACCTTTACTTGATCAACCTGTTGATGTCATTTTACTATTTTATTTCTTTTATCACCTAATATATCTGAAAAACATATCCTAGTAACTACTTGTGTCCTCCTCGAGGATCCCCATTGGTAACATGCATCAAGGTTCATTATACCCTACTAGATTCTTATCAACAACAATTTATACAGTGTTCTATAGTCTTCTTATGATTAATAAGAATATGTTATAGCCCAAATATCATTTATTTTGATTCTTCATTTTATTATTATTAAATTATTATTCTTTTTATATAGGGCTTGTTTAGGAATTGAATTATTTGTTGACTCTCTCTCTAATTTATACGACTTATGATCTCATAAATTTATACGGCTTACGACTTTTCAGGATCCATATTGAGAGTGGTCTAGTGTATTAAAATCATGAAGTCCACTATGTTTATTAATAAACTCTCATTTATCAATAAATTTTCTTTAAATAGAACTCTTACACCATGAGTGGCGCATTATACATAGAATACTTACAATTGCACTACTTATTTCTTGGTAATTTTAATAACGCGATACACTTCTATAATATGAAGTTTAATTGTTAGTTTGCATGCTTGTCATATCATTTTCTATGACAATATTTGAATTCCATTTATACGTTCATCTCCTTCTATACTAATTCCTATTATTAGTCCTCCAACAATTGGCCATTTTGTACCAGTCGTTTATCGCTAAC
>LPNX011188132.1:26829-46004 GCA_001517045.1 Pseudotsuga menziesii
GGCCAACACACTTAATGATAGGGGTGTGCAATCTTAGCGCTGGGGCGAGTGGGGTTTAAACATAAACCCATAAACAAGAGTCCAACCAACCATAAACAAGAGTCCAACCTACATGGAGTCGGTGTATTATGATACCAACCAAAGAAGTGTGGACGACTCAAGGTGATTGGTCTTCTCCTACACTCACATTTCGTCGTTTCATTTGAAATGAACTTGACCCAAAATTTTGGAACAACTCTTTGTAGTTATACAATTAATGGGATCCCTATCCCAAAATGTATATCAATGTCGGGCACATCTTCCCTCTACCCTTTTAAACCTTTTACAAATTTTTGAAAACTAACCTAACGACCGCGGCAACCAAAGCATGAAGACAATTATGCTCAAGGAGTCGATGATGCACGTGAAATGTCACATGTTTTTGTTGTGATTATGTGATTACTTTACACATTTGGCGTGGGAATATTCCATTAATTTGTTCTTTTGAAAATAAAGTAAACAATCTTATTACAAAAGTTTTTAGAATATAATCAAAAATTAAATATATTGTAAAGTACAACTTTTAAAGATCAAAACTGTAACGCTTCATCTCAGAAATCTTAGAAATACTTTACTGTATTCTATATTAAATATCACAATACTGAAAGAACAAATAAATTTGAAGTTTCTTTTTCCAATTTCTTCTGGGCCGGATTGACAAATCCTTTTAATATAGTAGCAGACTTTTCTGTCAATACCGAAAAATAAATTAAATCTTTGATTCTACTAGTAAAATTTAACATGAAATCACAGAGAACTGAAAAATGAATAAATATCGGAATCTAAGTAAATATATAGTTAAAAGTGGACAAATCACACAGGCCAAACACCGTGAGTGAGCAATTGGCTGACAACCCTAGTGATTCAAAAGTAGTAAAATTATTTCCACATAAACCTAGCCTTCCCTAGGCAGCAGATTATTTTTAATAGCTAGTTATGCTGCTGGGGCTGCTCGTCGTGTATAATAATGCTGGAAATAAGCTATTTTACTAAATCAATTTCAGAGTTCGAGAACCCAACAGATAGATCATATGCTTCCGATACTGGAGAAACAAGAATAACCCAACGAAGATAGACAGAACCCGCCCAATGAATAAAGCTTAGTGCCCCAGGGCCGGTCTGAACCCGTTCATATCATTTTTTATTAAATATTGAAACTAGAGAACCCTTGAGGCTAACGGGCAGGTTACACTAGCTGCTTATGGTCTTAGATAAAGAATGGTTCGTCTGGTCAACTTGACAGGTATTATTGTCAATAAGCTCAGATATGCTACGAAGAAGTCACGTCTCGTCAGGTATGGTCAGGTCCTCAGAAAAGCTCCGAACAGGAAGGAAGGATTTTAACAAATATTACCCCTGCTTGGAAAAAGTGGAGAGCCAATTGAATCACTTGGGATATTGAAATATAAAGCTCGTATTATAATGCTTGATCAAAAAGCCCTTAGACCTTCAGATATAGATAGTTTTATAAAACTACCGGGTTGACACTGCCTTGGATATATTTTTAACAGGCCGGAGGACAACGCACCCCAGGAGTGAGGCTTTTATTTTCAACTTTGTACTAGATCTCTTAAACTGGCTGGATTCATTATGGGTAGGTTCAAGGGCTCTATTTTAAAAGACTCATAGCTCGCTCGCCCCCTTAAGGAACAGTGGTGAAAAGCACTCTTTCATTGTGGGCTGAGAAAATAATTTATCTAGGAACTATTTAGCTTTTTCCAACAGAAACAATTGAAAACACATTCTAATCAGAATAAAAGAATTATCTGTAGAAGATGTCTTCCCTACACATTATATCGTGTCATACGACAGGATTCTCTTCAATTTTATTTGTTGTTTATTTACCAACAGGCAATTTGTGCTCGAAGGAATCTACAGTTCAATTCATGCGCTAGCGAGGGATTTAAAAGTTGGGGTTTAGGGTTGCTGCACGCATTAGGGTATAGGGTTTTGGGTTGCAGCATACATTACTGCAGTCATGTTAACGCAACAAGTTACAGTATTGCTATAAAAAAAAACACTGGCAGACAAAATTTGTTTCTTCACATCAACCCATAATTTGTTGAGCATTTAAAGAAGAGAAAGGGGTCGGTGAAAAAAGGATTAATTGTAGCCTTATTCCGAAATATAATGAAATGCAACAAAAATTCCTACATACATTGAGTTCGTCTCTACTTCTTAATTAATTGACCTAAAACTAAAAACATATGTTGTTCTATCCATCTAATATATTTTGTTAAAATAAACCAATTGAACAAAATTTAAATTAAATTAACAACCTAACAATTACCCAGTTGTTATATTGGGCCCAGTTTGTAGATCCTCATCAATAGGACCGCAACAACCCAACCTGTAGTAACATCTTATTTAGCCTCGATTCTTTATTAGCCACCCAACCCATCTTGAAAAACACTAACTGCTGGGATTTTTGATGAGTACGCCACCTTATTATACCTACAGATGCTTATCTATTTCATCAGTTGATCCCTTTATTATAAGGTAGTATCTCAACGCTGTATTATTAGGGGTCTCAAATGGAGTTTCAAACGGGGGGGGTGTATGGTCTTTGTACAGCACTTGGGTTTCCCACCTCAGCACCTTCTGAAGTTTCTTCAAACACGATTTACCTCAATGAGCGGGTGCAAGCAGGCTGCTGAGTGCGTGCAACTGGTAATTGGATTCAGAGTGCGTGAAACAAGGAATATGTCCTTCGTTCATTTATGTACAACCATATTATATACATAATATGAATGCCCCCTAAAATAATTTACTAGGGATCGGGGATGAACATTTAGCAAGCAAACTTGTTTTTTTTTTTCGCAAAATTTTAATAATCATATATACATTTCAATTTCCACTATATAACAAAAATAATAATACAATTGATAAGCAAATTAAAAGAATATAATATTAAGAAGGAACTGAGTGCGCTGGCATTAAAATATTTATCTCGAAATAATAAGGCAAAGCAGGCATTCGGCTTGGCTCCTCCGTCCGAAAGCTGGCTGTTGGCATGGCTCCTCCTCACTCTACCACGAATCCACCCACCGATTTTTTTCATCCATGGTTTGCCTTCCCAATGGAACAAGGAGCCCATGGGAAGGGCTAGGCTGAATGCATGCCAGGTGGGCTGCATGCACGCCCTCCTCGCATAGTCCACAACAGGGTGCCTCGCAACAAAAGAAGGTCATTCCTTCCTCACGCGCGAAGGCCATTTGGCTGGGTGCTGTCGCCCTGGGTGCTACAGGATTCACAGGGAAATACATTGTGGGATATTTCTTGGCCATTCGTGTTTTTCAAATGATTATTTATGGAAAAGCCAATGCGATCACGAAACCAATTTTTTTTTTTTTGCAGACTTGCTAGTGCCTCCAGAACTAGCGCGAATACAGTTACCTTAGTTGGATCAAAACTGAGTTCGAGGAAGAGAGCTAGATTCGGAAAAATATTTAATCCTTTCAAAGGTAAGTGGTGGTAGTTTAGTATTTGTATAGATTCTGCACCACATTCCGAGTTTGATTCTCGTAAAGCCCCTATTTCTCTATCTGTAACTTATATAGCTTCCCTCGCATATAAAACCATTTAAATATATTTTGATAAAAATATGGAACTTGTGATATAAAACTATTTAAATGTATTTTGATAAATGTATAGTTTTCCTGGACGTAGGTTAGTACTGTTCATAGCGCAGTGGATTAGCGCGTTTGACTTCGGATCAAAAGTTCTAGGGTTCGACTTCGACGGTGGAACCGAATTTCTAGGTAGAAAACCATCAAGGGTTTGAATAAACCCGGGAACCCTAAAACTATATATCACACCAGGTACCTTAATGGTCTGTTAAAATAACACAGAATTGCATGGAGTCCACGCATAGCTGTTCTGTGCTCACGCCCATTCTAGGGCCGTCCCATTTTCGAACCAAAGCCTCATCGCGACAGCTTAAAATTCCTGTTGGTAAGAAAAGAATTGAATCGTTGTTCAATTCAATTCATTTTGTCACTAGGTGTACTACGCTCGCTGTCTAACCTCGCTCAGTTCAATGGCGGCTACGCTTCATTTTGGAATAATAATAATAAAAAAATTGATTGCTTGTGCTAGCGTTGAAAGGAAAGGAGGAAAGACAGACGTGCGGTGGTGAGCAATAGCCATCCATTCTTCATGCGAGAGGTAAGGTCCTTAAATTTTAATTTATATATATATATATATATATATTCTGTTTTCTTCATATTTTTGCGTTGTCTTTATACGAATTCCAACATAATTCTGTAGAGAGAAAAAAAAAATATGTGACTATACGATCCTATAAAATATACATTTCATAGCTGTAAAAAAAAATAGGCATTTTAGAAGAATTTCAGTCTTAGGATTGCTTAATAAATCAGAGAAGAATATGAATTTTGTTTGCTTGACAATAAAACAAAACACTTTTTATTTTTATTTTGAAATCACAGGGGCTATCATCCACCTCCATAGTAATTGGCAATCACGAGTTTTCTCAGGAGCAAGAGAAAATGAAATCGCATGATGGGAAGATGAATCACGGCCTGTGTTCTAGGTGCAATCAGATTCTCTGGTATGGAAATGGAACATTGAAGCAATTTTCACATCAACGAGGAAAGAGCATTTTGTCAGATGATATGTTTCTCTCAGCCATATTCACCTCACAGATAAAATCCACTAACAACCAAAAATTGAACAAGAACATGGGCTTGTTCTTTAAATGGCTCTATTGGAGGCAAAGGATTTGCTTGTTGGAGAGATGCAGATGCTTCCGAAACTCATCAATCGGAGGTAATCACGGGTTTCATGTTTTTGTTTATACCAATCGCTGTAATATACAGTTATCAATGTATTATTCAATAGATTTGTGGAGAAATTTATGAAGGTTGTTAACATATATTATTGTCTACAATTTTTAATATGCAGGTCTATACTTGGTTTATTTCCATGAAGCCTGAGAAAATCAGGTTTTATTCTAATATTTCAGATAAATTTTTTAGAGAATGCTCTATCAGCCACTTCCTAAGTTACGGTTAAAAAGATTTCACACAGGTGCTGTGTTTCATATTTTTTTTTTGTAAAGTTTGTTGAACCCAGCAGTGCTTATATGTGTGCAAATGGAAATTGCTGAGTTTCAATTGAGTGCAGGTTTGAGAGGATGCAGGGAAGGTGACACATGAGGCGTTCGCAGTTGGGGGACATGCTATCGAAACTGCGTGGAACATGTTTAAGGTTAGGAATACCATCAATCCTGCAACAAATGGAACGTGTGTGAAGGCTCATTTTTAATGCTTAATGATAAAACATTTGTCAATACTCTTCGATTCCGGCTGGTCTTATGGGGTTTTTTTTTTTTTTCTAAGTGTGAATAGGCTTGAAGGTCTCAGTGTTTGAGCCTTAGGCTCTGATACCATTCTGTAGTGCTCTGCCTAACGGGTAGAGCACTAGGTCTGTCTCCCTTGTGATGTTCTGTATACTAGGCTCATTCCGAGTTAGTTTTTAATAAAAATCAAGACATTTAATCATATTACAGATTTATATCAAGGTCCGTTCTATAAATTTTATAGACATATGTAAGTACAAGTATGAACTGTAAACATATTCAAGTAAATATTTCGAGTTGTACATGTTGATAACTTCATGATTTTTTCATAAATTAGACCATAATAGCATGCATGAGTTTAGTATCTACATACCTGAAATTTAAATACCTGGAAACAACGATTGTGGTAGATTCGACAGTTTGTTGTAAACCTTGTAGGCTCCTTCTTCTTCCAGCTTTCCGTCCGAGCCTTAATCAGCAAAATGACATGCCACCCTTCCAACCAACTCTCATCATGTGCTGGCCCTAGGAAACCCATGGGTTTCCTAGCCCCCGAGCCCAGAGACCAATAATACCTAGAGCAGCTTCCTCTCCATTCTTTATCTTCTCAGTCTTAGTCATTTACAGATATTCTCGTCCTTGAGTTGTCCCCCTCCTCAAGTTTTTCCTCTCCCTCCTTTTTCCACAGATGCAGAGTCTACCCCCCCTGAAATCCCCAAAATCACCCTCCTTATACCTCCTTCCCCACCGCCTTCCTTCTTCCACCGCCTCCTTCTTCCACCGCCTCTTTCATAAATTAATTTAGGTTATTCTATCTTGGGCAATGTAGTTCCATTTTTGTCTGACATGTGTTATGTATTAATAAATCTTCAATTGCACGTGTTTACAAACCTAACCAAATGTCATACATGATCAAATATTATTTATTTAATTCTTTACGCAAATGGTAAAGACAGTAAAATAATTAGTATAAGTTTAATTTAATAAAAGTATTTACTAATAAACTTTAATTAACATTAATATGGTATAAGTTTAATTTAATAAAATTATTTACTAATAAACTTTAATTAACATTAATATGGGGCATTACAAGTATATTAAATAATCCCATCTAAGTTAATATCATAAAGCATGCGAACCATGCAGGCCTTATTTCTTTAGTCTTAAAGTCAACGAGAAATTAGAATTACATGCATGCAAAAAGCAAAGCACAAACCCTAAAAGTGACATGTGAACCCTAAAAGTACATGCTAAATCTATATAAGAAGGGTCATTGAACAAAAGGGATTATCTATGATTATTATTATTGAGTTTGGTTTCTAGAGTAGCAGCAATAGGTGCAGCGACAACAACTTGGGGGTTGGAGGTGAAGGTCTGCAAGGGGTTTCAGTGGTGAAATCTATATTCTCTAATCAGTGGAGGATAAATCATCCAAATATATCATAGATACCCATCATCTTCAATCATTCTTGGTTCGGTCATTCAACTATCAGAGAGAGAGTTTATTACAGGTGCACCTTTCGCTGTTGGGAAATAGCTGGAAATCCCAGATCCATTCGCTAGCATTCAGGAATCTAGTAAAGTTTTTGCATGATACCTCCATTCTTCTCAATAGGGATACATCAGCATATTGGACAATAAACATGAGGAAAGAGGGTGTCATCCCTTTTGAAGTATATTAATTTTCTAGGTGGCTTGATGGAGCCTAAAGTTTCGCATCTATCTCCTTATCTCTCCAGTAGTCCAATACCCTCATTCTTAGAAAGTTTCAGCAGCAACATACACTTCCTCCCTCATAATAATTAAGATCATCAGAAGGAGGGCACTCTTTTAGCTAGGCGTCAACTTCTGGAGAGGAGCACTATATTCTCATCTTTCTAGTGTAACCTACATGCATCTTATCTATTGGAATACTATCAACATTATTATCAATGGTATGTGTATCTCTTCTTACTAAATTTCTTTGCCCTATTATTTCTCTAGATCGACTATTTTTTAGGGCCATTTGGCACGACACTTTTTGCATGCACATTTTATTTATCTTTCTAACACAATTTGAGCATCTAAACAACAACCATATTACCAAAGTACAATAGAATACCAGTTGGGATATTACATTGAAGAAAGAGATTCCACAGACTTGATAAATAATGGGATCTAGTAGAATTTCCCAAATATAAAGTCTACTAGCATTGGGAGAACTTAGAAGCCATATTGGAGGCCAACCATCGAGAAAAACCACCAAAAGTGCATGCGAAGGATCCCAGATAGAGTGGATAATCCTAACATATTAGGACCCGATGTATTGGAATATCATTATCGAAGGCTAACCCTCGGAGATTGTCGTGGAAGGAGTAAGTGAAAAATCCCAAGAGTGGATTTCAAATGGATTGGAATTCGATGGATCATAAGTATTGTATTGTAGAACTGTTACAGAAGTGTATGTGGGAGAAACTTGGTGGAGGATGTCTAATGTATTGGATATGATATTATCATTGCAATAACATCGAGAGTGGATCATCAAAGTGGCTCATAAGACACCATGTTGTGTTATGAAAGTCTTGTTTGCTGCTATGAAAAGGTTGTGGCCAAACAATAAGGAAGAGGGTGAATTACCCTCTAGAGTAAGGTATGAAACTTAGAAAAAATATCAACTTGAAACGAAACCATAGCCATCTTCTCCAATATTGATCACCTAATCTCCTAAGCTTGCATCTAAGAATTTCTACCATTTCCCATTTAACATAGGGCTCAAAGGTGAGCTATAGTGTTAATCACATTTTGGTCATGCTCCCCTGCCTCAATCAACAAATTGTGCTACCACATTTTGTGTCATTTCCTCCATTGAATCACGCCCCTTGAAAAATATTGTTGAGTCTATGCAATTCCCATTTCACATCTTACATCTTTTTTAATTTTTGACATGTCACATTATAAATCTTTGAATTCTACATTGCACCAAGAAGACCCCTTGAGACAAGATACATAGAGGAGGTGCTGGCAAAAGGGATAAGAATACCCATAACTCTAAAAAAATTCCCACACGATTGTTCGATCTCACTCTCTAACTTAGTCATAGAGAGAAGAAACCAAGAGTGATATCAAAGCAACCACATCATGATAATAATCCCACACAACATCCAAAATACCTACACCACCTTCCACACATGCCAAACTGACGATGAAATAGAGCATTGAAATGGGGACACAAGAAGCCATAGATTACTCACCTCTCGCCCATGCATATGAAAAAGAGCATTGAAATGGGGGTAGGGGACACCATAGATTCCTTTCCTTTTTCCCATGCACATGTCAATCAATTTGGACTCCACTACCATTTTTTATTAAATGCACAATAAAATCAAGGGCATATGAGATGCTACCCCCACTTTTGTTGGAATAAATCCTTCTCCAACTACACACAAGTTTTCAAGGTGACCTGCATCATCATTTTAAGTCTACAAAACTTGATAAAAAAATATTGTCCCAAACATATTTGATGATTCCAAAGTTAAACAGATTTACTAACTAAGATTAGTATTTAGAGCGGTGGAAAGATTCAAAAAGAATCAAATCATTAGAGGAAATTTGGGGTCTAAAATGGGCCTTATAAGAAAATGTGCCAATAATAAATTTTGTGAGTTGGAATTCAAGAACCAATAGAATTTCAATAAAATGAGTCAACCATAATGATTGAATTGACATATTTGTCATAAAAGAAACCTACTTTTTTTGTTTGTATTTTCGACATATCTCCCTGTGTTTTTACTCAAATTCCGAGCGGGAGAGCTCATTGGATGCCGAATTTAATTCTACATCCAATGAGTAACCACACTGCATACTTTTGATGGACCTCTATACCCCAAAAATAAGAAATACATGAAAAACATGATACACCATCATCACGTTTTTTCAGGTATTTCTTATTTTTGGGGTAGCGGGGTCCGTCAAAAGTATGCAGTGCGGGTACTCGTTGGATGCGAAATTAAACTCCGCATCCAATGAGCTCTCACGCTCAGAATTTGAGTAAAACCATAGGGAGATATGTCAAAAATATGAACAAAAAAATAGTTTTTTTCATTCTTCCTCCAAAATTAATAACTATTATTTTATTGTTTTCCTTAGGAGGCCCATTTTAGACCTCAAATTTCCTCTAATGAATGATAGAGGAGCCACTGTCATTTTCTTAATATTGCATTCTTACAGTATTTCTAGTCCTTGAGACACTATAAATATAGCCTCTGCTACATTATTTGTGGTGTTTCCTTAACCCCAAGCAAAATAATTTGCTTCATTTCTTCTAGGATCAATAAGGATCCCTTCTTTTCCCGTGACCCCTGTAAATAACTCATAATGTTGAGAGAAAAATAGCTACCAAAAAAATATTAATGAACAAAAGTTACTATTAAAATTTAAGAGAGGATTACTACTTTCTCAATTTTTCATCAATGATGAGAGGCTTTACATTGGAATTTTAAGATGCATTCTTCCATTGGCTTACTTGGTATATAATGTGCTAGAATTGGTTATGATTGGTTAGTTTAATATGCATTCTTCCATTGGCTTGGCATATAATGTGCTAGGATTGGTTATGATTGGTTAGTTTTCTATAGCAATTGAGCTACATAAGTATGATGCCATGCGGTGGTTTTTAATATATATTTTCAGTTTTTGGACTTATATCAACTAGATAAGATCTCTACCAAGGGCTTGCCATCAAGCGATGAAGTTAAGAAGACAAATACCTCACTAGAGGTGATGGCAGATACTCTTAATTATGACATCTATTTCCACAACACCTTGACTTTATAGTGCCACCAAAAAGTACATATGTGTTCTCAATTCAGCGAAAAGGAAATTAATATGGTGGTTCACTACCAATATTTTCTAATGTGTGCCTTAGATCTAGCTAGGCCATGAGGATTAAGGGTGGATTAAAGAAATTCTTTAGGAGAAATGGAATGGGTGCTTTGTAGGTGATTGCAATATATTATACTTCAAATGTACAAGATATGGTTCTTGTTCATTTTTTTATTTCTTTTATTTAATAATAATTAGTATGCATCAAAAGGATCTGGGTTCTTGAAAGCTTTGGTAACATTTCAGGCTTGTGTAGCATGGATTTTGGGACAAGAGAGTATTTAAATTGCATCTTTATGAAATAATTTAAATGAAAAGAGTACAAAATTCACATTTTGTATGACAATTTTCACATTCTTGTTAAGTTATTTTCCATGTTATATTTGCATGGAACTAATGTTCAACTTCTTTTTGGACAAAGTAAACACACATTTTATGTAACCATAGGTTCAGTAGTTAAAACTGCTAGAATCTAAGGATCCTCTGCTCTATGGTTAAACATAAACTTAACTCTTTTAGGTCTCTAGTGAGCATCTTAATAGTTCATGGATCCTCCTTTGCTCTCTGGTTGAACATAAACTTAACTCTTTTTATGTCTCTAGTGAGCATCTTAATAGTTCACTCTCTATGTCATGTTGTATTTTATCAACTATTTTCTTCTTCTACAACTAAATAGATTCTAACCAATGATATTGTTGTTACTTCACGAGTCTTCTTTTTAAGGAATTACAAAGTAGGCTAGCTGGGTTTACTCCATTGGAAATCCCTACTTATTTGTGATGTAAATATTCATGCAAATATATGTATTATCCTAAAAGGGATTCTTACACTTGGTCCTTCATTTCCCTTCTTGCAAAACTTGTAAGTGCTTTCCTCAATGTACAATACCAACTCTTAGTTCTCCTTTTTCAGCTTTTTTATCCTCCAAAATCAAGCTATAAGATACTATTGCACATTTTTGCAGTAATTGCTAGCAAGTCATATTATGTCTAACAAGGAGACTTTTTTACTTTCATGATGATTTTCTGCCAGAATCCAGTGAATTTAATCTATAAAATCTATAATTTATGTTGTTTGTTGGGCGATTTTAAGCTCAAAAATGATATCATGTGATAGGAAAACTCCCAACACCCACACTCTCTAAGATCTAGCATTGTTTTTGAATGTTTTGAAAATTTCATAAATATGACCAAAAAAACTAGTAAAACTGGCAAAGAAAAGAAAACAAAAACAAAAACAAAAAAGTCCCCTCCAGTACCCTCTTTAGACAACTTGTTATTATATACCCTGGGACGAGAATACTTCGGGCAGGTTGATCCCTGCAATGCCTCGGTGCCCGGACGACAATACTCGGGCAGGCTGATTCATGCGATGCCCCGGGCTCCGGACGACAACGCTGTCTGGTGATATTATTATACCCCCACCCCTAGGTAGATAATATATTTCAATACAGACTTGCCCCCACTTCGACATGTTTCAGCTATGGTCCTACGTTGGCAGATTGACAAAGACCTTCTAATTTTAATATTTTATAAACAAATCTAAATGTCGAACGCATTTTTAAAAATATAATTTATACTAGTGCTACAATCACATTTTAAAAATGGATAAATATGGATTTGCATTATTTTACACTTTTTAATTAATGGTAGTAAGATTTATTTATGAACCATTTAATTACTAATAACAACTATATTAATAATATTAATATTTTACAGGGCATTAATCTTATTAAAATACCAATAAATTTATATATGTGTTTTCTAACCTCCTTAATTGTCTTTTCAATCTGCTTTTTAGCTTCTTCAATAGACTTGAAACATAATTGAAAACCTAACTAATATCTACTAGCACAACCACATAGTTTTGATTCATAGTTTGTGGCTGGATCACCTCAATAGATATCAAATGGTTAAGAGATAGTTATGGAATTGAAGACAATTTGGAATTTTTTCTTATTCCTCGTATTCTTATAGTTTAACGAGTTCAACTCTGAGTTATATATGCCTAGCAACATGTTATCATTATTCATTTATCAACTATCACTTATTTTTTACATATTAATTTTTTTTTAATCTCACACTCTCCTAGTTATCTTCCATGAATTGTCGGTTATCCATTTATCAACTATAAGTTATTCACGCATTGCTATCAATAATCCATTCATAAGCTAACTACAAAAATTATTTTTTATAATTATTTGTTTAGAATTTTGAACTATTGCCACAGAATCAACCATAGAATCAATGTCTACATTACATTTGTCTCATCCTCTTGGGTAGATGAAAAAGCATAGGCCTTAGTCCACCCGGGTTTGGACACAGGTCATTACAAAGTACCAAGGTGATGTAAGGTTAGCTAGGATACACAAGGTAGTTGACAAACAATACATAATAGGGACAAAGAGATTTGGTGTCTGTGGCATAGGTAGAGCTAGATCTCCTAAGGCTATAGGTGAGGGAGTGGCATGGAGAGAGCTGGTGCAACGGCCATTGAACCTATTGAGTCTAAAGAGCGGGTTGGGCCTAAGTCCTAAAGACTCTCTATAACGATGAAGTTATAAAGTTGTTGATGTATTACAAACCTTTGAAAATGCCTTTTGAAATAGTGGATCTAAATCAATGAGCCAGATTGCTTTGTTGATGTTACAAAGCGAGATCGAAAATCTTACTACGAAGTTTGATTCAGAGAGTGTATTTAAAACTGTTCCTAGCTTAATAAAACCATTGATTAATAAAGATATGATTACAGCGAAAGAATATCTTATGCATAAGTGTAGCCTATCCGAGAATGATTTAACTTTGATTAAAGTGTTTGGTAAATATACTATTGAAGCAATGGTTATTCATATCTTAGGGTCTGTTTTCAACCCTGTTCGGGATTTATCAGTCGTTAGGGTCTCTACTTTGATTGAATAGATTGATTCTATTGCACGGGTTCAAGATGTTCATATTCTACAAAATAGAGCAGGTAAGTTGTCTTTACCAGAAGATCTTAAGAGGAAGAAAGATCTTAGGAGGAAGAAAGTGACTAGGAGTCATTATGCGATAGGGGTCTACTTGGTTGAGCTCATGGTAGAGAGAAGACTCATTACTTTGAAAATTGAAGACAACTATACAAACCTCTTTGTAATAAGAAGGGGTATATAGCCTCAAATTGTTATGCTATGTTTAATTTTGATTTAAGTAATCTTCCTATCAAACTCAATCTTTCAATGGTTTGCATGCCATTACCTTGGACATCTAAGGGAGGTGTACCTTCTATGTTAGTTGATATTGAGGGGGTACTTAGGCGGCCTCACTCACGAAGTATATAATCGTTTTCGGCTATTCACTTCCCGTGACTATAACCATTTCTATCTAAAGTTGAGTTCTCCAAAGCTTATTTGCGAAGTGTTAACTACACTTCAGTCTCAAGTCTTTGAGATAAACAGTAAATTCTTGTCGTTTATTATGGATAATCGTGATACCTTAGAAGAGTTGGGGCTTCTTGTTAATAGAAGTCTAGTTAAGGTCAATATACAAGAGGCATATGACCTATTGAGGAGAAGTTACTTCAATAGTGACGAACGTGTGAACAATTTTTGTAGCCTTCACGTCTTGTTACCAGAATTAGTAAAGCGGGTGCAGCAAGCTAGGTATGAAGATTTCTTATTAATTCTGGCTCGAGCATAAGCTGGTTTTAAATTTTATTTGCCAACATTCATGGACTTCAGGGATAGAATCTACCACACAGGTGTCTTGCATTTTCACGAAGGGGTAATGCCGAATTAAACTGCAGCTCGAGAGGTGATAACAGTCGATGGATGCTACTATTTGGGTTGACCAAGTTTGGCATTATTGATTGATTCTTTTCCTGGTCCTGGAATCATGAATAGGTTCGCTATTATCTGATCCGAATATTATTTTCAATATTACATATATAAAGAAACGCGTAATAACATATATAGAGAATGAAAGACGACTCACACTGATAAGAGGGCACAGAGAGGGAAGAGCCAATACTACTTTGGGACAACTAACGAGTAGGCAGGGGGTTATGGCGGGGAATATTAAGAGTGATATTCATTATCTGAACATAGCCCAACAGTGATGGCTAGACGAATCATTAATAGTTATATCCATCGTACATTCCCTCGAACAAAATGCACTAAAACTTCCAACCACATTGCATTTATTAGGGTCTCCCCAGCCCACATTCCCTAGATGAATGCCCTTGAGTTGGAAGGGTTGGATTTGCTGCTGGGTCTACTGCTGTTGGAACAACAATAACTGGACCTGCAGGCTCTTCTTCTGTTCCTTATACTGCGAGTGATGCTTTTTCACTTTAGATGGTCGCCAGGCAGAGTAGCTTATGTATAATATAATAGACCCAATACGCATAGACTTGCTCTTCTGAGGACTCTGGCCTAATCTATGATCACAGGTCCGAGGTAGAAAACCTAAAGAATATAAGGAATACCTTAACATGGTCATCGAAATGGAAGATTACATGAAACCCACTATGACACAAAGAAATGGGAAAGGGAAGGATGCCCAGGTAAATTCCGGGTCTACAAGTTCATTTATACCCTTGGAATGATTACCAAGGCCTAGTATATGCACTAGGATATATGTAAACACATGAAGAGATGGGAGAGTGTCTTTCAAGGCTTATGCTTCACTTTATCCTATATTGTTAAGCCCCTGATGTGCCTAAGGATTTTAGTTCAAAAGATAAGTTGGAATCGAAAGATATCTGATACAGTGAGGAGTTGTGAGGCATATGTTGATACAGTGGGTGGGAGGCATCACGCTGAGAAGTGGATTGAATATCATTCACTTCTAAAGAGTTGGGATTCCCTTGGTGTTAACTACAGCGTGCACTATTGAAAATGAGAAATAAAATTATGGACAGAATGATTAAAAGTAATTTGACATTCAGCGCTTCTTATAGTACTAGTTCTATTAGTAACAAAGTTACGTTCGATGGTTATTTGAGGCAATTAAAGCTTATTATCAATTTGGACACATACAAGGACTATGTTGTTATAGCATTGGCTGTCATGCGACTGTTAATGAAGTACGCGTACAATAAAGGGGTTAAGTATGGAAAATTTACGATTGGTTATACCATGAAAATACCAACAGCAAATGTTTCCTATACAATTGGTACTCCTATATCAATAAGTGATTCTTGCGGGAAGGCTATTACTAACATGGATGTCTATATGAAGATTCTCGAATTCTACAAAATAAAAGCAGAGCGTTACGAGAAAGAAGTCGTCTCTGGTGTATCACTTCGAATGTATCTGGGAGGAAAGTTTGATAAAGATTTAACTTTTAGCTACGATGAGATTGATAACCAAATATGGCTATTAATGGAAGCCTGCAAAGATTTTGGTCAACCACAGGAAGTGCAAGCTATGGGTAGTAGTAAATGTGGTTATCCCAATCATGTAACTGCACTCAAAACTGTGCAAGATTACATTAGTAGCGATAAAGCATCTATAAGTTGGTATGATAAGGTCACCAATAAGAGATGTAGGTTTACTTTCTCAGTCCCTCTTATGATTCAGAGGGAGAGGAGGCCTTTTATTGTAGCAGATACAGAAACAGTTATGATCAATAATGTTCATGTTCATTACGCAGCAGGATTCTTAGTGGTTGAGCCAAGTTCAGATCTTGCTGCCATGCCTTGGTATGATATTGAAACATATTTGACTGAGGATAATTTATTATTCATACCTGAATTTGAAGACCATCCATTCATCTAGCCGCCGTGTTTATTCAGTTTTGGCTGGCTGTCTGTTTGGGGGCATTGCAAAGGTAAGTAGTAAGGTTGTCGAAGTAGGTGGTTGGTAACGATAAAGGTAAATAGGCAGCATAGGTTTGAAGTGCCTGCAGTACCCACATATTCCTGGCATCCATGAGTAATTAGGGTAAGATCTATTTATTTTCTAGGTAGGTAAGGTGGTTACTTACTATGTGATGGTGTGCTGTATGTGATACTGTAAGTAAGCTGGCTAGGTGAATCCGGTACCGGAGAAATATAGTGCACAACTAAGCATGGATGAGTCAAGTGGTATAGAAATCAGATAATTTTTATGGTGGTAAAGGTAGCAGGCAGTAAATGAAAGTCTGGTAGAACAAGTGGCATGCACGTAAGTAAAGGGAAGTAGGCTGAGTAAGAGAGAAGCTGCTACCACTAATATTGAGTCCTCAAGAAATGTATCTGAAGCCTTTGCTAAACCCGAATGAGTCGATGAATTAATTAATTTGCAAAGCAGAGGATGAATTTGTAAACTATGCTATTCTGGAGAATTCCTTAGCCGCAAAGTTAAGAAGGAACCTGAAGTGAAGAGTAAAAAGAATTGGAAAATGCATTTTGATGGAGCTCAGTCAAGATCAGGTGCAGATGAAGGTATTTTTTTTAGACTTTACCCCTGGGTGATACCACAAGTTATGCTTTCAAATTCTAGTTTTAAACCACTAACAATGTGGCAGAGTATGCTTTCAAATTCTAGCTTTAAACCACTAACAATGTGGCAGAATATGGGGCTCTGTTGCTGGGTCTCGAGTTGGAAAAATACATGGTAATTTAAGTCCTTAAAGTTATAGGAGATTCATATCTATTGGTTATGCAAGTGAAGGACAAGTTCTCGGCGAGGAGTGAGGGGTTGAGACGGGTGACCTTCCTAAACCTCTGCCATCTCCATCATCTTCGAGTTCTAGTTCTTCTTTCGATGCACAAAAGAAGCATTCTACAAAGTCTGACCCGTTCATGCCTTTGTAAAAAGGTGTTAGCCAAAATCAATCCGACTAAACTTGAGTTTAAGCTTAGTTAATATTAAAATTAAATTTTCACTTTTCACGCCGACCTCTTTTTCTTTTTCACTTGTCGGGTGAAACTTGTCTATCTCGAGACCAGACAAGTCTATCAACTTTGGTTGGCCTGATTTACTTCGACTTACTTGTCACTTCACTCTCTGACCACTCAAGTGAGCTGACCTTTTCGACTTCTCAAGTCTGTTGACCTCTTCGACCTCTCAAGTCGGGTGGGCTGACATCTTTGACTTCTCAAGTCGGCTCACTCAACCCACCTTGTCGGTTCACTTTGGTCAAAATCTATAGAGTATGTTTCTTAGTCTAAGAGACTTAAGAAATTACAAATGCTTTTCACCTGTGAGTAAGATGAAGTAAAAATGGACACATAACAAATCCAAATAACTTATAAAACATATGCCCAAATATGTAGGAAGACTTGAGTGGACCAATGTGTGTAAAACCGTGGAACTTTCACGCCGTGAGAAATTTATGGGTTCTTGTTCTTTCACTCAACTGTAATGGTAAAAGACATTTACACAAGTAAATCTGGAAATATTGTGCGTCCAAATAAACACATTCAACCATAAACTATTTCATATATATAACTTATGCGGAAATAACAAAGTATTACAAACTTGTCGGTCCAGACTTGTTGTCCAGACTTGTCCTTTTACAGAATTCGGCTCTTCGAGTGAATCAATTACACAGAAGCTTGAGCTTCAACTTCTGTTTCTCACCCGGAGTTTCTCTATCTCTCTATTGTGTCTATTATGTCTGTCTAACCTAATTTATAATTTGCTTCTTCTATTTATAGGCAACCTGAAGATTGCTTCTACATGGCTCAACTGACTCACCATTAAAGACTGTAATAACTATCTACCTAACAACTTAGATTCAAAAATAAATTTGACTGGTTTACATTGCCTAATCATGGACTCTTCCCTCTTGTCAGACTGACAAACAAGATCTTGACTGGTACAGACTCTGACAAGTCGGCTCAGAGTCAAGTACAGATCTACGAGTAATTACTTTTTCCAACAAAAGAAAGTAATACTTTGGATGGAATTTGATCTAGGAGGAGGCTAAAGAGGCTAAAGAGTATGAGAACGGAGCCTAAAGGCTTCCTACATGTATATGGTCAAACATCTCTCGTCGGGGTACCTGAATAAACTAGAAATCCCTTATTTTTTTTGGCAAGATCCTTGACAGGTGCATTGTAAGTAAAGCATCATCCATCAAATCGAGGTATAAACTCCTATTATGTATGGTATAAGTTGGAGGTTCAAGGGTAAAGGTATTGCTTCTATTATGGGAATTGACCATCTGTGTACCTATAATGCGACCATCCAATTCCGAAAGAGAGATCTCACTCAGTGAGAGAAAGGCTCTGCTTCTTCCACTACCACGAGTTGGGGGTCGGCTATGACCCTGCTAATATTATTGAGATAGTCGAGTGGAGACGAAGATTCAGAAGTACAATCTGACGCAGATAGCGAAAGGTAAAGCCTTAAGTTCTTCAAACAGTGTAGAGTTCACATGGTGTCGGTAGATGAACCCAAAGAGGACGATGAGGAAGATGAAGTGTACGAGTTCGTCGAAGAAAGGCAAAACAGAAATCGAACCCTATCCTGCCAACTGAAGATGAAGTCCGGGAACACAACCTCGGAACTGCCGAAAACCTCCAACCAAACAGATTACCCAAAACAAATAAGACCAACACCCAAGCACAAATTGCCTCTCTCAGGCATAACACTCCAACCACTGGAGTCTCACAGGCATCTAACCCAACAACCTATCATAGGTCTCGGCACCTACCTATATAGCTAAGCTTACAAAGGGTGGAAAAATAGGTAAGTAATGTGCATCCTCAGCTGTGGGATCAAAGCACCAAGGTACCATCACAACCCAACCGGCCCCTAAGTGTTACCCTTTAGGCTATAAGAATGGAAAAGTACAAATGTCAGAATTAGTCCCACAACCAGGCTTGCACCAGAGATAGTCCAGCATGGTTATGCAGAACCAGCAGACATGACAGCATATAATAATCTCTCACAGGATGAGAAAGATGTCTTGAGAGAACAGAGGAAGAAAGATGGAAAAGCTCTGTTTTTCATACACCAAGCTATGCATGAAAGCATACTCCCAAG
>LPNX011188132.1:47664-66420 GCA_001517045.1 Pseudotsuga menziesii
GGATACAGTCATAACAGTTTTGGCCATTGATGCACAAAACAAATGGCATGTTCATCAAATGGATGTCAAGTTGGCATTCTTAAATGGCTATCTAGAAGAGGAAGTATATGTGGAACATCCACAAGGGTATGAAGTTCCAGGTCAAGAGCACAAAGTGTACAGGCTGAAAAAGGCATTATATGGTTTGAAGCAAGCTCCTAGAGCTTGGTATAGTCGTATTGATTCCTATCTCGTTGAAAATGGATTTCATAGAAGTGAAAGTGAACCGACCTTGTACACCAAAGTCGATGAGAAAGGTAATATGTTAATTGTCTGCCTGTATGTAGATGATTTAATATTTACTGGTGATTATGGCATAACATATTTTAAAACAGTCATGGAAAGGGAATTTGAAATGACCGATCTAGGGCTTATGAAGTTTTTTCTGGGCATTGAAGTTCAGCAGTCTGAAAGTGGTATTTTTATATCACAGTCTAAGTATGCAAGTGAAGTTTTAAAAAGGTTTAACATGTCTAACTGCAAGACAGCCCCAACACCAGTAATAACAGGTTTAAAATTGAGCAAGGATGATGAAGGATCCACTGTAGATCCTACGCTGTTCAAAAGGCTTGTTGGCAGCCTTGTGTATTTGATAGCAACAAGACAAGACATTATGTATGGAGTAAGTCTGATCTCAAGGTTCATGGAGTCACCAAAAGACTCACATTGGCAAGCAGGTAAAAGAATTCTGAGGTATGTAAGTGGCACAAAAGACCTTGGTATTATGTATTCAACCTCAGAAAATTTTAAACTCATTGGTTACACTGACAGTGACAATGGAGGCAGCATAGATGACAGGAAAAGCACATCTGGATACACATTTCATTTTGGTACAGGTGTTGTTTCATGGGCTTCAAAGAAACAACCCATAGTAACTCTATCTTCAGCTGAAGCAGAGTATGTTGCAGCGACAAGTGCTGCATGTCAAGCTGTCTGGATGAGGAGAGTCTTAAAAGACTTGTCACAGAACCATCAAGAACCAACAACAATTTTCTGTGACAACAATTTAGCCATAGCATTATCAAAGAATCATGTGTTTCACAAGAGAACCAAGCACATTGACACAAGGTTTCATTTTATAAGAGAGTTGGTGAACGACAAGGAAATTTGTTTGGAATTTTGCAGGTCTGAAGATCAACTGGCCGACATCTTCACAAATCCATTGGCAAAAGACACATTCCAGTATCTGCGTAGTTATCTTGGAATGACAAGTTCCCCACAGTGAACTCTATCATAAACAGAGCATGTCTAAGCTCTGAAACATTTTGTAAATTTTGTTTTAAAAATCCCCATCTGCTCATAATTAAGGGGGAGTGTTGGAGAATTGGTAATTACTCACAGATCTGTACTAAACCTTCAGCCGACTTAGTACGCAACTTTCAGCCGACTTTGTCAGAGGCCGTACAAGTCGAGATCTTGTCTGCCAGTCTGGCAAGGAGGAAAAGTCTCCGAGTAGGCAACATAGTCCAGTCGAATTTATTTCAGAAGCTAAGTTATTAGGTAGCAGTTATTACAGCCTTTAATGGCAGGTCAGTCGACCCATGCTGTAGCAATTTTTCAAATTGCCTATAAATAGAAGAAGCATTTTGTAAAGCAGAAGAACTCAGGAAGAACACAGACAGATAGTAGACAGCAGAGGAACTCAGGGTGAGAAAGAACAGTTGAAGCTCAAGCTTCTGTACATGCAATTTAGTCGACGAGTTGAAGCTCTATAGACCGACGAGTCTGGTCGGACAAGTCTGGATCGACCATTTTGTAATCGACAAGTTTGTAGTACTTTGTTATTTCAGCATAGTTAATATATGAAATAGTTTGTGGTTGAATGCATGATTAGTTGGTCGCATATATTTCCAGATTTACTTCTGTAAATGTCTTTTACAGTTACTGATAGGTAAAAGAACAAGAATCCATAAAAATCTCACTGCGTGAAAGTTCCAGGTTTTACGGCACATTGGTCGACTCAAGTCTTCCTACATATTTGGCACATGTTTCTCATAAGTTATTTGGATTTGTAAATCTGTCTATTTTACTTCATTTTACTCACAGGTGAAAAGCATTTGTAATTTCTTAAGTCTTTAGACTTAGAATCATATCCTGCAGATTTCGACCAAAGTAAGCCGACGAGAGTGAACCGACTAAAGTAGTTGAAGAGCCGACTAGAGTGGTCGATTGATCAGCCGACTAAAGCAGCCAACTTGGTCGGAGAGTCGACTTGGTCGAAGGTCCGACTTGGTCGGAGTAAAAGTGGTCGAGGTAAAAATCAGTCGGACAAATAAGTCGGAGTAACTTTGGTCGAGTGAAGGACCGACTAAAATTTGCAAACTTGTCTAGTCGGACATAGACAAGTTTCACCCGACTGGTGAAAAAGAAAAGTTGGTCGACGTGAAAAGGTAAAATTTGAAATTTGAATTTCGACTGAGCCCTAAACTCAAGTTTAGTCGGCTCGGTTTTGGCTATCACTTCTTACTAGAAACAAGTAAGACATCTGTATAGCTTTCTTCAATTTTCAAAGTAATGAGTTTTCTCTCTACCATGAGCTCAACCAAGGAGACCCTATTGCATAATGACTCCTAGTCACTTTATTCCTCTTGAGATCTTCCTGTAAAGACAACTCACGTGCTTTATTTTGTAAAATTTGAACAACTTGAAATTGTGCAATAGAATCAATCTGTTCGATCAAAGTATATACCCTAATGACAGATAAATCCCGAACATGGTTGAAAACAGACCCTAAGATATCAATAATCATTGCTTCAATAGTATATTTACCAAACACTTTATTCAAAGTTAAATCATTCTCGGATAGGCTACACTTATGCATAAGATATTTTTTCGCTGTAATCATATCTTTATTAATCAATAGTTTTATTAAGCTAGGAACTGTTTTAAATACACTCTCTTAATCAAACTTCATAGTAAGATTTTCGATCTCGCTTTGTAACATCGACAAACCAATTTGGCTCATTGATTTAGATTTGAAAAGGCATTTTCAAAGGTTTTGTAGTACATCAACAACTTTATAACTTCATAACTTCATCGTTATAGAGAGTGGCATTAGACGACTATTTCTTACTAGAGATAGAATCAAGCTTCATGTAAAATGAATTCCAGGATTTATCAATTTTTTGTTTTTGGATTTCGCTAACATCACGTTGATTGCTACCATCATGTATCTGGCTAGCATCCTGATCCAGGATCTTGCTAGCATCAGGTTCCCTAATCTTGCTATCATCACACATATCACGACTACTGCAACCAAAGAAAACATAACCAGACGAACGACGAAAATCTGAGGAGAGCTTTAAAGCCTTCTCGGACTGAGAGTTTTGAGCAATCTTAGGCTGAGTGTACAGAATCATGCCCAAGTGGGTGGTGATCGTAAATCATCTTTTCTTTTTTTTCTATTTGTAGTGATAGTGATATTTATAGTGAAAGAACTTACAGAAATCAAGCCTTGACTTGATACCCGGCGTCTAGGGCGAGTAAAATAAAGGATTCAGGTCCCATCTTTTTGGCAGAAGAAGGAAAGATAATACCATTCGTACCACCCATATGATCGAGGAAGTAAATATCTAGGCAGAATTCCCGAAATCCATGACTAATACTACTATAAACAAATTAGTCAGGGTAATTCGTCGGCTGTACCCCCTTACTTACTAGCTAGCCAAGCCATGGCCATATCCAATTGCAAAACCGGCTAATCTGAAATCAAGAATAATATGACCACTCCAGTTTAGCACATAGCACTATAACGACTGACTAGACCTACTCCATACCTGATGATCCAAATCTCAAATAAAAATGTCTATCTCTATCGACCTAATTAAGTGTTCTCGTTTGTTAGTTTTAATTAAGTACAAGTTATCTATGCTTAGCTACATGCATCTAGTAGTTTTTTTTTTCAAATTTGGAGTACTATAAAATAAATTTGGACACTAGACTTGTCTCATCCTAGTGCAATCTAGGAAAAGCTTAGGTGATAGTCTACCAAAAATTCTAAAATATAAATGTTTATTCATGTAAAAATATTTAAATCAAATAATTTTAGATCAATTTCAAAATAAATATATCTCACTCTAAAATTAGTTTAAATAAAATAATTTATTTTAAACATGAAATTTAAATTTTAGATTATAATAATTTAATGAAAATTGGATAAATTAATTTTTTATAATCATTTACATAATATATGATTAATTAATAATTTTCATAATCATTTACATATCATGTAAAAGATTCAATAATTATTTTATATGATATATACAAATATTTATATTATCATTATAGGATAATGATTTGTATTATATGGTAATGATTTTTAAGCTAAAATTAGATGTTTATATTTTATAATTTGAGATTAACCAGAAAATGTACACATGTTATATAAAATATGCTTAATATCAAATATATCTTTAACATTAAATTTAGATGCATGTGAATAAATAGTTTTTCCTCATTTGAAAGAATTAGCTTATGAATAGCTATCTAATAAATAAGCACTCCTAGAAGAGGAAGAAGACCTGGCAGAGATGGAGAAGGGGATTCTAGACTGCCACTTTTCAACGCTTAGGCTAGTACAGAGGGATTCAATGTCGAGGTTCCAGATGATCTACCGGTGTTGATAGATGATTGGGAAGACGAGCTTTCGCGCTCACTCACGGCTGCAAACCGCACTCCAGCCCACAGAGGGAACTACTAAATAATAAAAAAACCTGATTATCAGACTCCCTCTTCTACTGAGGCGCCGCCCTCATCACTTCTCTCCTCTGCTCCTCCTCATCCCACCTCCACCCCTGCACCCAGCTTTCCCTCCGTTCCTGTTCCCATGACCACCACCTTCAATTCTTGCCGGCCACCTCCACCCCTGCACCCAGCTTTCCCTCCGTTCCTGTTCCCATGACCACCACCTTCAATTCTTGCCGGCCTCCCCAGCGCTAGTTGCCTCGCCAAAAGGAAAGACGACCAAGGTACTTCCATCCAAGAAAACGTCTGTATTACCAATCAAGCAACCCAACACCGACAACAAGGAACACTTTGATAGCCCCAAAGGAAGCCGAACACCCAGCAACACCAACAGCTCGGGAGATGATGCAGAGAACACTAAAGAATAGGGCTGCAGTGGGGTATTGGTTCAGGGTGCCCAATCATTGAAGTTCCCTACAAAAATCTCTAAGGCCAAGTCAAATGCTCCATTTCTCCTCTTTATGGTTATTTTCTGGTTCATTGCTTCAGTTTTGTTGAGGTTAAGTCAAAACTTTCGTCTCAAAATGTTAACATGTGTTATAAAATCTGTTTTCCCATTTGTAGCAAGATCACCCAAACAGTCATAACCTATCTATCTTATTGAGGCAAGCTGATATGCTTTCTCTAATTTTACTTTCGTGTTTGATGGACACACAAAATTATACTTTTATCTATATTTTTATTTCCTCTTAATATAAAAGCTCTCAACTTGCAAATAAATAAATAAACACTCTAAGACTCTCTCCATGCTCCGAGACTCGATGCTGAAACACCCAATAATATCCCTTGTATTCATGAACCTTTTACCTTATATTTTTTTACTAGAGATTTTTTTTTTTATATAACAGTCTGTAACTTCGATGTTCGACTTTATGAAAACAAGTTACCTACCACCCACCATAATCGGAAAAGAAATATTTATCGGTGACCGACCTCGAAAGCAGCTATGCATTGCATTGAAACAAATTCAAGATAATTTAGATTAAATATCTGGCAGTTTCCAGGAAAGTTTGGCAGCTTCTAGGAAAGTTGCTCACCGCCTTTCTGTGGTAAGCGTTGGGATGCAATCCAGCCAGACATGAACACTACAATATATTATATACATGGTCAGAATACCAAGTATTGAAAGTTTTCCCTTCTGATTTAGCGATGGCTATTCAAAGCTCCGGTGACTGTAACATCAACATTGCAATGAACGGACCAGAAAACTGTGCAAACAGTTCTTCCGAAAAGTTAAGTGCGTTTAGAAGACTGAACAAACTTCTAACACTGAAGCACAGTTTAGGGAACTTTGGGAGGAAAGTTTTGAAGGTGGGAAAAGATGATCCCCGGAGGGTTATACATGCAATGAAAGTTGGGCTTGCATTGTCAGTTGTATCTATGTTCTATCTAATGGATCCATTATTCAAGGGTGTGGGTGATACTGCCATCTGGGCTATCATGACCGTCGTCGTCGTTTTTGAGTTCACAGCAGGTGATTTACCATTGTTTCTGAACAGACCGAGATGCCCATCGGTTGGGATAACATTAGGTTAAATCGGTTTGTTTGTGAATTTCAAAACGCAGGTTTTTCCTGAACTGGGCAGAAAAGCTTTCGTAAACATTTTGTGTGATAATTTATTGCAGGAGCTACTTTGAGCAAAGGCTTGAATAGAGGACTTGGCACACTGCTAGCAGGCACTTTTGGTGTATTAGTTGGGAGCGTAGCAGAGATGGCCGGGACAGTCGGAGATACCATCATCATCATCTGTGCATGCTTTATTTTAGGTTTATAGGCATTCTAAAGAAACTTTCTTGTCTATCTATATATATCTGGAAGCTTATGAGCTCTTAGATTTAATGATTAACCATGATCTTTTTTACAGGTGCAGCTGCAACATACTTTCGCTTTTTCCCTAAAATAAAGAGCAAATATGATTACGGTGTCCTGGTTTTCCTTCTGACCTTCACTATGATAACTGTCTCTGGGTACCGCTTTGACAACGTATTCCGTATGGCTTACCAACGTCTTGGCACAATAGCCATGGGATGCGCCATTTGCGTCATCATAAGTTTATTTGTTGCTCCAATCTGGGCAGGCGATGATCTTCATAAGTCTATTACTGATAAGATCCCAGGATTAGCAGATTCCATAGAAGGTGAGATCAATTAGTGTATCATATTATTGATAAAATCACAGGATTAGGATTAGCAGATTCCATAGAAGGTGAGATTAATTAGTGATCAAATCAATCGAATCAAATATATAATAGCAGCTCTTCATCATCCATCTGATCAATGTAGATCGAATATTCCATGATATGATGCATGAATACAGGATGCGTGCTAGAGTATTTTAAGGATTTCGATGTTACAGAGGATGGACCAGCTCTAATCCAAGAAAACCCAATCTTTGAAGGATGCAGAAATGTGTTAGATTCTAAAGCCGCTGAAGAATCGCTGGTATATGATTTCAAATATTTTGGTCTTTCAATAGAAATAACGTTTATTTTGTGCATGATTTTGATAGTGCCGTAATGTCTATAGCGTAATGAATCGAATCGGTCTGCTCACCTGCAGATTCATAACCTCTTTAATGATTCATTGATTTTTCAGGCAAATTTTGCTAGCTGGGAGCCGAGACATGGCAAATTCAGATTCCGTCATCCATGGAAGCAATACGTTAAAGTGGGAGGAATGCTACGCCATTTGGCTTACTCTGTTGTTGCCTTGCATGGATGTGTAGGGTCAGAGATTCAGGTGTGAGGCTCAAATATTGTTTGTTTCATATTGTAAATTAATGGATGTCGGGAAAGAGAGTCACTTTTACCTGGACACACTTGCTTGGCTTTTGGCTTTAAGCAGGTTTTACTGTTATAGGATTTAGGTTGGGGCCAACTTCTGTATCACTAACTTTCACTTAAACAGAGTAATTTTATATTTCTAGTCTAAAGATTTAGGATATGGAAAACATTTTTCATCTAGCATCAACACTATTATATTGCAAATTACTTAATATTATATAACCTAATATTAAATAAGATTTGTGTGATTTGTCAATAAAAATTAAAAATTAAAATTTCTAAGTAGTGAAATAATTATAGATTCTTTGTATTGTTCACTGAAAAATAATAGCATAACAAAAAAACTACAACTGGTAAATACAAACTTAAAAAATTTCAAGAATATTTTACCTTTTACAATACTTCTGCTCTAAACATTTTTACAAAACACAAAAACTTAAACTGAATTTCAACTCTAAACACTTTTTACAAAACACAAAAAACTTAAACTGAATTTCTGCTTTCTGCTCTAAACACTTTTAGAAAAGACAAAAACTTAAGCTGAATTTCTGCTATAAACACTTTTACAAAACACAAAAAACTTAACAAAACACAAAAACTTAAGCTGAAGAGTTTTTATTTTTATTTTTTGTCATTCAAAATTACTAGAACGTTGTGTCTTTCTGGTTTATGGTACAGGCACCGCATATTAATAGAGCTGCATTCAAGAAGTCATGCACCAAGGTTAGCGGAGAAGTAGCCCAAGTACTGAAACATTTATCAGAGAGCATTAGATGCATGAAGCAATGTCTACCTTTACAATCTCTAATGGAGAGCCTACGCGATGCAGTTGAAGAACTCAATAGGGCTTTGCGCCTCCAGCCCGAATTGTTCAACGTTATCCAGCCATTCTACAGTCGCGATCAAGCCCATTGTGCTGCAGAGGGCAACATGATTCTGAGTGCAGTAAACTCGGGTAGATTGCAATCCTTTGAAATCAATGCCAGTCCAGAAACCAATCGACTTGATACAGTAAATTGCACTCGACAGTCCTCTAAAATCAAAACAGATCCAGCTGATCCACCGGTATTGGCATTCAAAGAAACTGAGAATTGTGATGACGATAGTCACAAAACCAGGCCAGAAATCTTTTCCGGGAAAATAAAAGGATTGCGCTGTATTAAAGGACAGGGCATTGCCAGTGGAAAGGATTATTTTACAACAGCCAGTGGTCGACGTCTTTCTATATCCAGAAATGCGCATTCTGTTGAACTTGCGGAGGCACTTTCACTGGCAGCCTTTGCATCCGTCCTCATTGAGATATCTGCGAGGGTAGAACTTGTTATAGAGTCTGTTCAAGAGCTTGGAAAGCTAGCAGAGTTTCAACATTATTAATTGTTCAGAACTTATAACTGCTCTAGAATTAAAGCAACAGATTTCCTTTACTCTCCGTGGAAGGTGTTTACCTGCCTTCTCTTATATCTATTACACAGAAATTGTACCCCACGTTCTTGATTCAGCGAGCATTGAATATGAGCACACACAATCATTTTCAACCATTGTTTGGTTACGATTCTCCTTAACAACAATATAATTTGTCCCCTTTTTATCCACCGAAATAAATCTTACATTGTGCAGGGGCGAAAAATACCCAGCCTGTTCGAGCGGTCTAATTTGGGGACTTTTTGATTTTTAGGTTTCTGGTGAAGTTAATCTACAAAACCTATAATTTCTGTTGTTTGTTGGAAGATTTTAAGCTCAGAAATGAAATTAAGAAAACCCACAAACAACTACACTCTATAAGATCTAACAATATTTTTGAACGTTTTAAAAATTCCATGATGATTCATGGCAAAAAAAACTGATAAAAACCAACAGAAAACAAAGGTCAAAAAGTCTCCTCTTTAGGCAACAAGGTGAGTATTGCTCACCAAATAATTGCTTCTTTTATTTTGAACTTTGTACACATTAATTTTTGTCATTTTCTGTTTTATGAAAACTACATTTCAGTTTTATTTTGTACTTTGTACACATTATTGCATAGTAGTTTAGTCAGTTCTTTTGATGCTGCTGGGAAGTAGTCCATGTTTTAATAGAAAACACTCATCATGAGAGAAATGTAATGGACGGAGGGGGAAGTAACCAGTGCAACAAATTTATAAATAGAAGGAAAATGCCTGAAAATCCACGAAAGGATTTATGTTAATCATGAAAAATTGAAAATCCAGCAAAGGATTTAAAGATTTAAGTACGAGCACACCACATAACTCAGGGCAGGTCGTTAATAAATTATATATTAAATAAGGCTGCCAGGCCGGATCAAATTTGAAGGGTTCGTCTTAATTTATATCTGAAGGGCGTAAGTTTAATTAAACTTTTTGCTATTAAGAGTTATATATAATTACATTTTTATCGATATGTGTGAATTAAATAATTTTTTTTATAAAATATGTAAACACAATATTGACCTGTAATTTGTAAGTTATATAAAAAAATAGACTATTGTAATAATGCATTATTTAAGAATAATTCATTATTAATAATTGGGTAGTGACAGCAATATATTCATATCCAAAAATTTAAATATGTAATTAATTAGTTTTTTTCTATTTCATTCATATATTTAACTTTGAATTAAAAAACATAAATTTAATTCACCAAATTCAGTTTATATTTTGTTAGAAAAATTATTTATTATGATTGGTTGATTGACCTTAACACATTATTCTCATTGTATGATAAAAATAATCATTCACAAAACAATATCAACACAAACCACCAAGCTACAACCTTCACAATGAAAAACTCCAATTTTAATAAAATAATCACAAAATATTAATTAAACATAATTTTAAAATATAAAACTAACTTATATATATACCAATTAATTAAAAATAATAATTGAAATATATTGTATTATATTTATTTTGTTGTTATTTAAAATTTTTCATAAATAAATATAGTTATTTTGCATTTCTTCAATTTCTTAATTATCTAAATTTCTTAATGGTTTTTTCTTTTTTAATGCAAATATAAATTATAAAAAATATTTAGTTAATTTTAAAATATCATTTATACATATATATAATCATGATCATCTATTGTTTATAGTTTAATAATTAGTGGTGCAAAAAAAAGCCGAGAGGGTAAAAATATTCTTTCTTTTCGCAAGTGAACCTTTGTTTTTTAACTTGGGAGAGTGCATATTAATAGTGGGTCTTGAAATGTTAGGTTAAGAAATTTATAATTGAGTTTTTTGAAAACTTTATATTAAAAATCTTATTAACAATGTTAGTTGGTTAAGGTCTCTTAAAAGTGCTTGCTTATAAGAGCAATCTTAATAGTTTATGGTTAAACTACGGGTCCTTTTACATTGTTAATAATTCAATTACATTTCAGGATCATTTGGACTCTTCATCCAAATCTATGAAAGCAAATTTTAAAGTAATTATGTGAACCAAAAGTTAGTGACTCTCAATGAATATGTTTAAGAAATTATTTCAAGCTCGTGTTTTTGTTAGTACTTAAGAGAAGAATGGTAATTATTTCAAGTTTTATTTGTTTCATTTAATCCATTATTTCAAGTTTTATCAGTGGGAGGTTTAACCCCCTTTTAATTTTGTATGAATTAATTGAAAATGATTACAACTCTTGACATTTGTTTTTATTTTTTTTAAGAGTATCATTAGTTGTGTAGTTATTAGGGAGGTGTTTGTTCATGAAATATGTTACAAGCAGGGGTTACAAAACTTTAAAACTTACCAATGTGTCTGTTCTAGAACTACCACTATGTAAGTACAAGAGATCCGATGTCATTATGATACATGAGCCCAAATTTTACATACAAAGATTACTTGGTAAGACTCTTCGTAAATCTTAAAGGGTTTTATTAAGATTTTATTTGATTATTGGGATACCTTAACTTACTCAATTTCCAAAAATTTATGTTTGATATCTTTGTTTTAAATGCAAAATGATGAAATTTTGTTTGGATTGTTTTAACATTATGTAACTCGCAAATTGCGGCAAACCTTTCATTTGATATTTCATTTTTTCAAACCCACATCCCGCAAATGCAAGGTGTGGGAGTTCGTATTATTTTTCGTTTGGTTTATGTCTTCCTGCAATGCAAAGACCGCAAAATGTGGAATGCGGAGCTAATTGAATCAAGTTCAAGTACTATTTTGCGTTCCCGCATCCCGCAACCCACAAGTTACATAATGCGGGTTGCGGAACAATTAATAAACTTGCAAATTTTTTTTGATCCTGCATCCCGCAAAGTGGATCCTGATGTATTTTGTTTTGGCGGTAAATTGCAAGATGATGCGTGTTAAAAATATATATACGATGGTCTTTTACAATTTATTTACCACTTTTTTACTTTTGCGAATTACTGCAGTGTGTGAATTTTATCTTCGTGAATTATTGCTCTGCGTTAATTTTACCAAGCAATTTTATCACAGTCTAATTCAATTACAGGTTATTATTTTGGTCATTTCTTCTTTAAATTTATTACTGTAGTCAATGCTAAATTAGTTTTAATTTTCACTTCGCGTTGTTTTTTCTTTTAAACACAGTTTTTCTAATTTGCAGCAATGGCAAGATCTACTCACTGCAAAAACCTAGAAAGGGATATGTTCACCAAGGATCCCAAATTTTGTATTTTCTCAGATACCAATTGCAGAATCACTGAAACTTACCAAATTGAATGGTCTAGGGTTTATAAATTTTTTGACAGGGACAAATTTTTTGATATTCAAGACAACTAGTTGGCCTACGAAAGAATCAAGGATTCTGTACTTCATTCTCTTGTTCCTAGACCTGCTATCCTCACGTACAATTACGCTATCAAATGGACAGTAGAACACGCAGACCCGAAATCCTGTTGTTTGAACGATAGTAGAGGGTTAGAGATAGCCAATTTTCGTCCCGAGGTATTTACGAAGGCTTATGCCCTTAAACTGATAAAACAACCCCTTATTGCAGATTTTGCACAAACCTCCAAAAGTAGGTTCAATTTTGAAGAAATGTTAAAATCGTGGATGCACCAACCTAGTAAATTTTCAAAGAGGTCTGACGAGCTTTACCCTGTTAGTTGGTTCAAACTACCTTATTCCTTATTCACAACTATGTTATGTAGACTGTACGACCTTCCTAATTGTTCGGTGTTTAAGAATGAATGGGCTCCAGTAGCTCATCATGTTTTAGCAACTCACGATTCTTTTCCGTGGGCCGCCCATGTTGTTGCTAGAACTCAAAATTTCTATCCAAGAGTACCAAAAGGCCACTTCTAGAAAGAAATCCAATTTCTTCTTTTCATCCTTCATTTATGATATATTGTTTGCTCAGTTCGAATATCCTTATTTGGGATGGAAGTGGAGTTTTTCAGCTCCCCCGATGCCCATTTATTATTCAGAATTGTGGGATACTAACTATGCACCCAGGTTCTATTATATATGTCAATACTTCCTTGGAACCATCTATTTTTTAATATTCAAGAAGGAAGTTCCTGCATTTTCACCTAAAGCCACAAGTTTGATTGGTACAATGGGTGACTGGTATGTTGGTGAGAATTTTTTGTATATAAGAATTTTGGGTAGCAACACTGTTCATATGCTTCCCAGAATTGTCCCTGACAGGTTGGTTCTAGAAGAAGTGGCTTTCCAAACTGTCAATGATGGAGTTTACAAGAAGCTGATTAGCCCTAAGAAAAAAACTTGGCCCAAATTCCCTTTGCACCTTAGATCGCTGGTTATTCCAACTTCAACCTGGGCTGCAATATTAGGTGAATAGATACAGTCTTTGAAGCTTGGTTTTTCCACCAAGAGAAAACATGATCCTAAGGGATGCCTCGATGCCCACTTTAAGCAGTATCATATCAAAATTAATTATGTGCATGATGAAATTCCCGACGGTTCTATTTAGCAGGGTGTTAGTACATCTTTTGAAGTGTTGGGGAGAGCCAAAAGCAAGGATGAGGAAGTCCACATCTTGCAGCATCAAATGGAATTGAAAGAGAGGATTCAGTGTTACAGGCACTGCAAATTGACGTCTTAGAGAAAGTAAGAAAGGACAGAGAACAAAAGAAAGCTGAAGCAACGAAGAATTCATCAGTGGCAATTTTTGCGGATGAAGACAAGGGAAAAGGTCTAATGGAAGACCTGCCAGAGGTACCAGTTAGGGAGCAGGTCAAATCCTTAATAATTACGTCAACACAATCAAAAGAGAAGCTGGAAATAATGACCTCTGTGCTAAATACTCAGGCAGTTTCAGCTCTTGTGACTGTTACTCATATCTCGGTGATTGCTGCAGTCAATAAGCCAAGTGATACTGAAGAAATAGTTGAAAAAAAAACCATTCAAAATATTGAAGGTGAAAGCTTCTTCCTCCACAGGTCCTATTACCAATTTGGTTGATTCAGATTTAGAAGAAGAGGTGATAGCCTGTGCACCTGTCACTGAAGAGGTGGATCAATATTTGCAATCATTAACAGATTTGTTGGATGGTGATGGTAAGAAAGATTATATACCTATTTCTACAGTTTCACAATCTTCATCTGTGTCTATGTGTTCGTATGTAGCAGTGCTCCTTTCATTCATCCATACTTTATCTTTTCCTACAGGAGGACGCATATCACCTGCAATGTCTGAATTGTATCAGGATATGATATCTACACCTAAATATGTCACATCTGATATTGTGAAAATCCCCATTTCACTACCTGTTATTTCAGAAGCACCAATTTTCAAGATTCCCTTACACCTACCGTTAGTTACTCTGTCAATATTGTCTCATAGTGAAAAGATTTTGGGGTCTTTTTCACCGCTTTCATCTGTTGATCTCCAGTTTCCATCTTCTGAATCTTCAACCCCACTCTTGTCTTCAATTGTTCAAATATATTATGTTCAAAACATTTCAGAAGCACCAATTGTGAATATTCCCCTAGAGGTATCAACAATTACTCCATCAACATTATCTGGTACTGAAAAGTTGTTGGTGTCTTCATCACCACTTTCAACTCTCAATCTCCACTTGTCATCTTTGGAATCTTCAACTGGACTTCTTTCTTCTATTCCTAAAATATTCACTGTTTAAAGCAATTTGCAAGCACCAATTTTCAACATTCCTATAGATGTACCCTTAGTTACTTTGTCAACATCATCTACTACTAAAGAGGATTTATTGTCTTCGTCACCACTTGCAGCTGTCAATTTGCATTTGCCATCTTTCGAATCTTCAACGCTACTCTTGTCTTCCATCTCTGAAATAAGACATGTTCAAAACATATGTTCTTTGAGTACTCACATTACCATGACCATGCCCTCTCCTATCATTACTCAAACATCCTCTTTAGTGTCCAGTGATTAGCACATCTGGATCCATTGATCCAAGAGATGAATTTGATGAAGAGATTGTTGTCTCTCTTGGAGAATATTATTATAGCAAACCTGATAAATCAGTGATCAGAAAGGGCAAAAAGAGGGGTAGGGATCAAACTGGGATGGAAGTATCTGTTTCAGAGTAAATACTTTGGACTCAGCAGTCCGGTGACCCACATGTAGATGCAGCAGATACAACTGCTGCTTTGGGTGCATTCACAAGTGCCAATATCCACGTTGTTATCAATTTAAACAGGGAGTTTGACAGGAGGAAAGAAGAGATAACCCAGTTGAAGGAAGAACTTGAAAAGAGTAAAAGGGAACATGAGGCTCGTGTTGCTGATCTTATGAAGACATCTGAGGCTAAGTACAATGAACTACAGGTCAAAAGTGCCTTTCTTCAGGTTGAGCTGCAAAATGAGAAGATCTCAAATGTTGCCTTTAGACAGAGGATAGATTCACTTGAAAAGCATTGTGAAGATGCAACTGCAAGTGGAACTTCCTCTTTCTTCTCCAGGTTTTCACAAGAACAATTTAAGCAGTTATCTATCAAGAGAAATGAGGACGATTATGAGTTAATAATTGAGTTGTTTCACAGTTTAAATGATATTTATGAAACGTATATTGCTTTTGGTCAGATGGTCATTGTATATGAAGATCACATGGAAAAGAGGGAGAAAGATTCAAAGGCTTTGGATGAGATTGTAGAATGGAAAAAGTACATGAAGAACAAACCAGAAAACATTATCATCCTTAGCAGCTTTTAGCTAAAGAAAGTCAGAGCAGTACTACGTGCTTCGTTTGATCTTAATGAGATGGTCGATGAGACTATAAAAAAGGCACAAGTTGTGTGTGAAAGAAGATGGTATGTTATTGACAATATCATGCAGGCTTTGCTTTTTCCCACAGTAAATCTTATTGAAAACGATTGTCCTCCAAAATTGATGATCGACGAGGTTGAACGACAGAGAGATGAAGCAAGTGAGAAAATCCAAGGGCTCAATCATATAACGATTGAGGATGTCGATCGCTTAATTAGACAACCGTTGGCTATTGAGGGCAAGGTCCACATTTACATCCGCATCTGGCATAAGTTAGATAAAAACGAAATGGAGACTATAGATGTGATGTTCAACTTGGTTTTGAATTAGCTAACTATCCTAACATTGAGGAATTGCTAGGGATTTGGAGCAGATGGTGGGATTTCCTTGGATAGTATTTTTATTTAGATTTGTCAATCAGAATTTGATGGAAATCTACTTTTTGTAACAATTATTTAAAGGGTGTGTTTCACATGTAATAGTAACTTTTTGGAAGGCAACAATCTGGACAAGAGTTTGGAAATACCTCTGTTTAATTGAGGTTTTGCAATTTTGTGCAAATCTATTTAATACAATAATGATATTTTTTCATGTCTCTTTTTGTTTATTTGATCAAGTTTCCTTAATGAATAATGAGTTTTTTGGTTTCAGATGATTCAATATTACTGTTAGTATTTTGTGATCAAGTAGTACATTTATTCACAGCCTTGTTAGCGACTCATGTACTCATAAGCTTTTAATAGAGCTTATCAAAATCTGTATCTATTTTTGCAAATGATTACACAGTAAATTCGATAATACATATTTTAATTTGTTAATTTATGCAAATCCATCCAAGTCTTTTATTCAAATTAATTTTTTATTCTATATGTTTTAAATGACATGTTCTCACGGGCTTTTATCCCTTGCTTTCAACTCTGTATGGATGGAAGATGGAAGGTCATAATCATCGGTGACATAGACTGTCTTTAAAATATCATTACAGTTGTCAGTAAAACTATTGTAATAAAACCATTTCATTTTTTTTAATTATTCTAAATAATGTGATTGATTTATTTTTTAAAGTTTATGAAACTCCCACATGCTCATGTATTAAATCATTATAATTTTTTCAAAGTATTCTAAATAATGAGATTGATTTTTTTAAGAGTTTATGAAATTTCTACATATTTATATCTAATTTTTTTATTATTCAAGTTTACTTTTATTTAATTACTTTTAATTAATATATATATATATATATACCTCATCATGAAATAATATAAAGTATACCTAGCATAGTAGTTTTCTAAATTCACAAGTAGCACGGATTCATGTTAATTGATCTCACCCAACTTAGAATCCGTTGAGAATTAAAAGAGATATACAAACTGAACTACAAACCTGTTGATATGGTGAACATGGATTTGGGTGCATTTTATTTCCTTTGGTTTCTCTTTTGATTTGATAATAGATATGGGACATCAAATTTTCATTGTATACATGTTACTTGGATATTTTAAAGCAATTGACATGGGTAACTTGGTGCAATGATTTAAATAGAATGGCCTCTAGCATGACTATGTGAGGTCTTGTTGTAAGTACAATAGATCCCATGTCATTATGACACAGGATCCCAAATTTTGAATGTAGAATGATGAATTTTTGTTTGTATTGTTTTAACATCCCGCAACCCACAAATACGCAACTTGCGGACTGCGGGAAACATTTCATTTGATAATTCATTTTTCAAACCCGCATCCCGCATCCTGCAAATGCGGGTGCGGGAGAGTTTTTATGTGTTAATTTTAATCGTAAATCAAAACTATCATATTTATAATTCGCGAAAAATAATACAGACCATCAGATGAGGGTAAAAAAAAAAGAACAATCAGTATCAGCTTTGCGGGATGCGAGATCAAAACAAAATTTGAAAGTTTATTAATTGTTTCGCAACCCGCATTTCGCAACTTGTGGGTTGCGGGATGCGGGAATGCAAAATAGCACAAAGTTTATTCAATTAGCTCTGCATCGTGCATTCCGAATTTTGGGGGATGTGGGTTGCGGGAAAACACAAACCAAACGAAAATAATAGGAAGTCTGCAACCCGCATCCCGCAAAATGCAGGATGCAGGATGCAGAGCTAATTGAATAAAGTTTGTGCTATTTTGCGTTCCCGCATCCCGCAACCCGCAAGTTGCGGTATGCGGGTTCGGAACAATTAATAAACTTGCAAATTTTGTTTTGATATCGCATCCTGCAAAGTTGATCCTGACCGTTTATTTTATTTTTACCCTCCTTTGACGGTCTCTATTATTTCTCAACAATTATAAATATGATAGTTTTGATTTGCGATTTTTCACTGTTTTTACTGTTGTAATTCGCTCTATTGTGCGATTTTTACCTCCAGATTTTACCTGGCGACTCCAACAGTGATTATTGCAGTTTCAGGTTGGTATTGTTGTCACGCATTTTGAATTGATTACTATGCTTACTGTATAATTCAATTTTTAACTTCTGGTATAAATATTCAAAAAACAACACATGGTGACATCAGAAACCCCTAGAATCACAAGGAGTAAAAAACTCCAGAAGGATATGTTAACCAGAGACCCGAACTTCAGTGTTTTTTCTGATACTAGCACTCGTGTCAGTGAAACTTATCATTTAGACTGGAATAGGGTTCACTCAATTTTTGATAACAATGACCTCTTAGATTTCTAGAGTGACCAAATGGTTTATGAGAGAATTAGAGATTTTGGTTTGCATATGATCATTGCCAAACCACCTATCCTACCTTATAACGATGTTGTGTGATGGATTATTAACCACGCCAATGTGAAAGACCGTTCTTTCAATACTAGTACCGGGTATCAGCTAGCCAATTTCCGCTCAAAAACTTTTATCAGGATTGTTAGGTATAACTCCCGATTTATTATTCTATTCATGGCTAAGCATGCATTTATACATTCATGTGACGGTTTGTTTAACCTTCCGTCCAGCCTTTTCGGCTTCCAACTATTCCTATTTATT
>LPNX011188132.1:69868-89175 GCA_001517045.1 Pseudotsuga menziesii
GACTCATGTTCAGTTTTCTAACCCTAACTTCATTGCATGTGCCTCATCAACTTCTACAAAGGCAATAATATTGTAAAACTGTCATAATAATTACAAAAAAGTAATTATAGGAACACCAGCGTTTATACTCCACTCAGTCAGAGAGGGGAAGCTCCAATACACAGCATGGGCCAGAGGTTGCAGTCACTCCATGCAGGCTTCAAATGATCAACGCAGTCTCAAGCAGCTCCACGTAGTCACACCAGGAAAACTTAATAGATGTAGAGAGAGACTAATTTCAGAATGGTCTCTACCTAATATTCTCCTCGAAATGGAGTATACAGTCCTCACACAACGTGCATGCAACAGAAAAAATAAATCACATTCTCCAATTGCTTTCTCACTGCAAAAGAATGAGATTAGGGTTTCTGAATGTTGTAGGTTTTCAAAGCAAACTTGCAGATCCAACACATCACCTGAAGGAGAGGCCGCAGCATACAGCGTATTCTTTAATGGGTGAGCAGCAGTCTCCACGCAGCCTCACAAAGTTGGCTCTTCAGGATTCACGCTATTATGCAGTCTGTAAAATAATCACCAGACTATCTCCAACGCAACCGCCTTCACTGAAAAACGCAATAAAAGCTTATATGACAGACCTTCACCACGCTTAACAACCCAGCAACGGCGCCAGCAAAATATTCATACAACGCGGAAATTAGGGTTCGTGAGTGATTGTTCAGCAGCAGTCTCCAACGACCTTTGGCAGTCTTCAATGCAGGCAGATAAAATGTGGCTCGTGGCTCGATTACAAACTTCAGGTGTAATTTCATGGGAGACCAGCCAGGAGAGAATACAACGCAGATAATCTCCACGCAGATTATATGTCTTCAACGCAGATAATCTCAAGCAGCTTCAGCATAATCTCCAGCATACATTAATTTCTCCAATATACAGTCTTCAACGTGGCTCTTAATCAGCAATCTCTACTCCAGAAATCGCAGCAATATATCAGACTACAGATCGCAGCAAATGGTATCCTCGCTGGGAGCTCCACGCAGTTTTCTGCCCCACGGTGGGCGCCACGCAGGTAATGGGTCGATTTATATATAGCTCCAATGCAAAGTGCAGAGAATAGTCATCGCTTCATTTGGAATAAACGATAAACGGAAGCCTGTCATGAAATCTGTCAAGGCCGGTCTTCAATTTCTCGTCGGACGGCTCTCTAGATATCTTGAGACAGCGCAGTCATGGTCATCAAAATAAGGGTTTGAATTTTGAGACAGCGCAGTCATGGAGAAAGAGGACGCGACTCAGGAGAGCGAGGTTACTGATTTCTTCTCCCTGAAAAATCAATTCTTATTTGGGGCGGCTGAAGGTATCAAATGCCTCAGTTCTGCTGCGAATGATGCACCAAGAGCATTATTCGAGCTGTTAGAGGAATCGACTCAATAGAGAGCAACAAAGTGGAGGGAATATAAAAATGTGGAAATCATGCACCTCACATGCAGCTGTGAGTCGATTTCCAACTTGCCCTTCAGATTATCACAGAGAATTCTCAGCGAAGAGCGGTGGAAAAAGGAAACACAAGACTATCTGGTTTCAGGTTTCAAGTTTCAAGAACTTTTGACATGGCTCAGCGTGCTCAAGAAATTAGGGTTAGGTATACCAAGAAAATAACGCAGAGGGAGAAGAAACGCACGCAGCTGGTAGACTGACAGTCTGGCAAGCAGAATGGCAGCGCTCTGGCAGGCATGCAACAGGAGTTATGGCAGACAACCTGCTCTGGTACCAGATGTTAGGTATAACTCCTGATTTATTATTCTATTCATGGCTAAGCATGCATTTATACATTCATGTGACGGTTTGTTTAACCTTCCGTCCAGCCTTTTCGGCTTCCAACTATTCCTATTTATTTATTTACAATATTATAATCCCTAACGGATTATGTTCTAACAAGGATTTATGCTCTTAAACCTTATACCCAACTTCTAAATGCAGATTTTGTTAACACTGCCAAATCCAAATTCAATTTCAACCAAATGCTTAAATCCTGGATGACTGAACCCCGTAAATTTTGGAAGAGAAAAGACCAATTATACCCTGTCGAGTGGTTCAAAGAACCTCATTACATGTTAGCCGCGATGTTGTGCAAGATTTATGGCCTTCCCAACTGTTCGTTCTTCAAACAGGAATGGGCTTCGATCGCTCATCACATTATTACCACAGGTGAAGCTTTCCCTTAGGCCTCAATTTTTTCACTGGAACTTAAAAACGCTATTCAAGAGTTCCAGAAAGCAACTGCTAAGAAAAATCCCAACTTTTATCTCACTTCCTTCATTGTGGATGTTTTCTGTGCTGATTTTCGTTACCCTAATTTGGGATGGAGTTGGGAATTGTAATCCCCGCCTGTACATATTTATCATTCTGAGCTTTGGGATGGGAACTATGTGGTTAGGTTTTATGATATATGTGAAAGTTTCCTTGGATGAGTATATTTTTTGATTTTCAACAAAGAAGCCCCTGCTTTCTCACTAGAAGCAAAAGCTCTCGTAGCCACAATGGGAGACTGGTATGTGGGTGAATCTTTCACTACATCAGAGCTTATGGCAGTAACATAGCTCACATGTTTCCTAAAGTCGTCCCAGACAGGTTGGTCTTAGAAGAGATCTCATTTCAGACAGTTACAAAAGGAATCTACAAGAAATGTGCTGCACCAAAGAGAAAAGTTTGGCCCAGGTTTCATATTACACTTGGATCCTTGAGCATTCCCTCTTCTACTTGGGAATTGGAGTTGAGTGACCATATCATGTCACTTAAAATTGATGTTGCAAGCAAAAGACAACATGATCCTAAAGGCATTGTTGTTTTACACCTAAAACACATATTTCAATAAATTTGGAAAGATTTTATTACAAGAACAATGCCAAAATTGATTTTTTTGGTTATTTTGGAATTCTAGATCCACTGTTTAATTCCAAATTTAATGAAATACGTGTTCTAAAGTAAAATCATTTTAAAGCCGGTTATGTTCATGAGGAAACTCCTGATGATTTTATTTATTATGGAGTGGATACATTTTTTGAAGTTTTAGCAAGGGAGAAAAGAAAAGAAGAGGAAATCCATATTCTGTAGTACCAAAAAGAGATCAGGGACAGGGTAAAACATTTCAGGTCCATGGAATTGAACATCTTGGAAAGGTTGACAAAAGACAAAAAAGAAAAGGAAGCTCGAGCTACAACAAAAGAGGCTCTAGCATCTAAAACTGCATCTATAGAAACTAGCTTGGGCTTGGATAAAGGGAAATCCAACATGACAGAAATTCCCCAAACATCTATGGAACAACAGGTTAAAGACTATTTGCAAACTTCAGAGCAGATAAAACAAACACTGAACAGGTTGACTTCAGCACTAGATACGCAAGAAGTCGCAACATCTGAGGTAGCTGAAACTGTTCAGGAAGCTGTTGTGGTTGGAAAGACTCAACCTGAAAAGACTCAGGTTGAGGACAAACCTGTTAAGAAGATAAATATCTCCATTACTGTTCCTACTATTGACCTAACTCAGTTAGAGGAAGAGGAGGGAGGAAGTTCTCTTGTTCTACTGTTGAGATAGGTAATGCTTTCCAAAATCTCACCAATGGTAGCAATGGTAATCTTTCATCCTCTCTTCCTCCATCTCAACCTTCAAGTCACTCTGCTCCGTATTCTTCTGCAATACTTCTTTCATCTATAATAGCATTATCCTCATTATTTGATGGTTCTTATGTAACACCTTTCATGAATCAGCTTTATAAGGATGCTACGTGTCTACCTGAATCTATGATACCTAGTTCTATAGATATACCTATTCCTACATCTGACGTATCTATAGTTGTCAAGACTCCATTGTGTATCCCTTCAATCAGTTCAGTGTCTTTATCAGTAGCTGAGGAAACTTCAACAGTCTCATCATTGCCATCCAAGATCTCTATTGTGCAAGTTTCATCAGTTGAGATTACAATTCCTAACATCCCCTTAGCTCCTGAAGCTATTCCTGCTAAGAATATGAACCTTTCTCCATGTACTTCCCCTTATATTATGACTATCCCTTCTGTCACCACAGCTCAAACTACTTCCGTGATATCCGTTGGCATCAATATACCCCCCATTAATGAGGTAAGGGAAGAATTCAATGAAGGTTTTGTGGTATCTCTAGGAGAATATCACTACAACAAAACTGATATATCAGTGGTGAGGAAAGGTAGGAAAAGGAACCAGGACCAGGGTGATATGGATATGTCTGATGTAAGTCAAGTGGTGTGGAATCAGTGATCAAGTGATCCATAGGCATATGCCACTGATGCTACATCTGTCTTAGGGGAATTTATAGGATCCAACTGTGATGCTGTGAACACTTTGAATTGGGAGTTTGATAAGCAGAAAGTATAAATTAGTAGACTGAAAGAGGAACTGGTGCAGCTTAAAAGGAAACATGAGAACATGTGTGATGAACTTCAAGAGATGAATGTTTCCCTTAGCGGAGAACTGCAAAGGAAAAGGACTGTTAATGTCACTCTGGCTCAGAAGGTTGAATTATTGGTAAAAGAGATTGAAGATGCAACTGCAAGTGCAACTTCATCCCCATTTTCTAAATTTTCAAAAGAAGAATTCAAAGAACTTGCTATCAGAATCAACAGGGAACACTATTGTTTGGTTTGTGATTTATTCAAAACTTTAGATAATATCTTTGAAACTCACACAGTATTTGATAAAATGTCTATTGTTCTAGAAGACTTGGTGGAGAAGAAAAAACAGGCTTCTAAGGCGTATGATGAAGTGGTTGATTGGAAAAGATATATGAAAGATAAGCCTAAGAATATTACTTTTCTTACTAAGTTTTAGTTAAAGAAAGTTAGAGCTACTCTGAGAAACTGGGAAGACCTAGAAGAAACAGTAGGTGAATATATTAAAAGAGCACAAGCTATTTGTTGCAGGAGATGGTATGTAGTTGATAATATCATGAGTGACTTGTCTTTTCCTACCATGGTCCTTATTGAAAAAGCTTGTCCACCAGGGTTGGTGATCGAGCAAGTTGAGCAATGCAGGGACGAAGAAGAGGAGAAAATCAAGGGACTTGATTGCATTAGTATACCTGATCTGGAGCGGTTGATCAAGCAGCCATTCGTAATGGAAGGGAAGATTCATATCTTCATCTGATTATGGCATAAATTAGTAAAGAATGAGCTTGAAGATCATAGGTGTAATTCTCAATTTGGCATTGAATCTGCCAACTACCCCGATATTGAGGAGCTGCTATGAATTTGGAAGATTTGGAGAGATTTCTTAGGATATGAGCTTTGTTAGTTTTCATCCCCATTGAGGGGAAATTCCTTTGATTGTAATAATTATTTAAGTCATGATCTCTAATGTATGAGGCCTCTGGAAATTTTGGAGAGGGGAGATTGATGCAAGGGATCGAACAATACTTCTACCTTCGTAAAGGTTTTGTGTAATTTATTGCATGAATTTCTGGAAAAAAACAGTGTTACAGTTCCATATCTCTTGTACTTATCTATTAAATTTCTTTGACATATGTTGGTCTCTCCGTTCCAAATGATGAGATAATACTCTGATTCATTTGCAATCAATTAATGTGTATGTTTAACTTTGATTTATCTCTATTACTTCTAAATGCATTGATAAAGTCTCATGAAATGTATTTTATGAACTGTCTTTATTTATTTCTGTGAACTGTTTTTATGAACTGTCTTTATCTATTTCATTGATTAACTAAGATTCAGTAATTAATTTATTTACAAACCAGAAATAAATAAATAATAAAAAATGTAATGAAGTATATATGTATATTGTTGAATTCACTATCAAGTCAAAACAACAGTACATATTTTACATAAACAAGTGACCAAATAAAAATAGTACATCTATACAGCAAACAATGAGGAGATTCAAGTAGAAAGTGGTTTTAAAGACTTTGAAGCAAGCAAGCTTTCCTCTTGTTTTCTACATTCAACATATCGATTGCCTTGCATTTGAGAGTATCTGGACAAAGAGAAAGGTGGAGAAATGCGTAGGCCTGAAATAGATGTAACTCTTGATATTGCAGTGAATGTAAGTCCTTGTCTATCAATGTTTCCAATATCTATTGTTACATTTCTTAGGGTCATACCTTGGGATTTATGAATTGTTAAACCCCATGCCGTTCGAAATGGTATTTGTCTATCGGATCCTCTTGTTATTGAAGATATTGGAACATAAGTAGGATTAGAAGAATCCCATAAGGGTCCTTTGAAATGCACAAATTCAATAACAACAAACGATGGCAAGGTAGGAGGTATCTCATTTGACTTGTAGACAATATGAATGACTTTCCTAAGTGGGCCATTAAAAATTCCTGCTTGAACCCATAAATTAGCAGTTAACATGACTTGTTGACCAACAGCAAGAAGGAAATTTAATGGCAGTTGTTCATCATCAATGGATTGATGGGCATTTTGGTTCCGTTGTTCTGCAAAGCAATGTGGAATTGGCATATTAAGTTGTTTCAGCATGTGTTTGTTGTGCAGTGCAACAAAGCTATTTGTGCGATACAAATGGATAGATTGTTCAAATGAATAATTTTCAACAAATGAAAGGCAATAGGTTCTTCTTGTCATTAGGAGTTCCCAATATTCAATAGTTGGTGTTGCATTTCGAAGGTTTAGCAAGAGTTTCCAAAAGGCAGTTTGAGAAGCACTCTTTCCAGCTTGTTAAAAATTATTTCAAGCGTGATAAAAGTATTGAATGTACGCCAAAGAGCAATTCCAATAGATGAGCTTGCATACATGGGGATGTCTTTTATAGGAGGTAATTGTCCAAAGTCACCAAGAACAATTATGGAACAACCACCAAATGCGATTGTAGATTGCAAGGGGAAAGCTTGACATAAGCGTGCATCAATTTGAGTGGGAGACAAGGTTAAATGGGACATGACAAGATCAAAGGCTATGCACTGTGTGGGAGACAAGGAACAAGGATAATTGGAGAAGTTCCCATTCATCCATGGTATGGGACAACAGAAACGTAATAGCATCAGAGTTTGAACCATCGGATAGAGGTGTAGAGGGTTCTTCTTCTGTACGTTCAATATGCCACACAACATATGTGCCTTTAATCTGATGAAAATGAGAAATAGTTTCAAATGTTGTGGTTCCAATATCATGAGGGATAGACCGAAAAGGTTTGTATAGAAGAAGTTCACTCCAACAAAATAGTTCAAAAGATGAAGAATCAGAGGGAGGAATGGAAGTGAAATGTGGATAGAGTCTGACAATTTTGTCACACAAGTTTTGTTTCCATGGATTTTTTTTTTTTTAGGAGAGAAAGACCAACAACAAGCAGCTTCAAGTAGAGTTAGATTCTCAAGAGAAATGGGTCTTTGCATGTAAGCAAAAATGAAGGGGGGCGTTGCAGGGATGTTATTAGTGTCATTAGAAACACGACAGAACATAGTTTGGCTCACGTTTAGGGAAAAGAAGTGATGGCTACAAAGAACAAGAGGAAGTTTTTGTAGCATGTGACACGTCTCTTGTGCACTAATGTCTCTTTCTACAACTGTCTGTGCAAGAAATTGTTTGATTGGCTAAAGAATGGGGCTTTCACTTGGTGCAACAAGTGCAAGTCGAGACAGACATTAGAGGAATTTTGGGGTCTAAAATGGGCCTCTTAAGGAAAATAATAAAATAATAGTTAAAATAATAAAATAATATTGATTAATTTTGGAGGAAGAAAGAAAAAAACTACTTTTTGTGCTCGTATTTTCGACATATCTCCCTGTGTTTTTACTCAAATTTCGATCGGGAGAGCTCGTTGGATGCAGAATTTGATTCCACATCCAACGAGTACCCACACTGCATACTTTTTGATGGACCCTGCTACCCCAAAAATAAGAAATACCTGAAAAAACGTGATGATGATGTCATCATCACGTTTTTTCAGGTATTTCTTATTTTTGGGGTAGCGGGGTCCGTAAAAAAGTATGCAGTGTGGATACTTGTTGGATGCAGAATCAAATTCCGCATCCAACGAGCTCTCCCGATCGAAATTTGAGTAAAGACACAATGAGATATGTCGAAAATACGAATAAAAAAAGTAGTTTTTTTTTAATGACAAATATGTCAATTCAACCATTATGGTTGACTTATTTTATTGAAATTCTATTGGTTCTTGAATTCCAACTCACAAAAACTTATTTTGGCACGTTTTCTTATAAGGCCCATTTTAGACCCCAAATTTCCTCTAATGATGGCATGATAGGTTTCTAATTTTGGCTCTACTTTTGATACATACTTTGAAATGTATTTGGGGACAGCATGTTTACAAAGAACATGTTAGCAATCAACATTGGCCCTCCATATTGAAAGCATGTTAGGATTGTGAATATTTAGAAGAGGATCATTTCTTGCACGATAGTAGGTTTTCTGTCCATTTTGATCAATGAATAACGAAGAAGTAGCTTGCAACTCATATGGAAAACCATAGTGACTTTGAAGAAATGTTCCTTTCTTGCAAAGGCAAGTTGACTCTAAACATTTGGTGTGCCTTTGAACAAAATTGACAAGTTCTTCATAGTCAGCTGAGTAGTTTGATGCAAATATCGATGGTGATGCAAGACTGCATGGATCATTTGTAGTAGAATGGTGAGACTCAGATGTGGACAACTAGGAATTACAAGGATTCTAAGCTGTCACATGTGTGTCAAAATTTGTTTTTGCAGCTTCAACTGTAACATCGTCTTCCCAATCTAACGTGTCCATATTTGGTGCATTTTCCAACCAAATAAAACCATGAATGTGAGTGGATCCACTATTTTTCCATTCGTGTCTATATGGGAGGAAAAAGCATATATTAGAAATAAATTGTATAAAGATAAAAATAGATAGAGAGAAATAGAAAGGAATAGATGGTATAATACTTGCACCAATAATCGATTATATGAAAACCTTTTTAAAGCACCTCTTCAAGAAATGTTTTTAATCTATTGTGCATGTATTGTGATGTAATATGTGGATTTGATATGATGTTGTGAACCTTCCATTGATAAACTTAACCTGAATCATTAGGAGCTTTACTAGGCATTAGAGCATGCAAATCTGGCCATTTTGTGTCAGCTGCACTAAGTTAATGGAAAGTTAATGTTGGTGTACCTTGTTGATTGATCATATTTGTTAGTTCAAATCTACTTTTGTTCCAATATGATCGTGTTCCACGTAATGAAGACCCAAATCTTGCGACCCACTCACCAATTTTATCATTTGGCATGTCTTGCAATTAGTTGACAAGCTCATGTATTGTCGGAGGTAGTGTATCTTCCAGATATTTTTTGACAAAAACAGAGGCAGTACTATTACTTCGATGACGCATAATTATATTGTATATGTAGTATCGGAAGCGAGGATGTTGAGCAAATCTGTTGTCGTGGTAACGAATAAGGTGGAGTGCATATTCCTGGATATCAACTTGATGAATGCGTGGTTGTAATAACATTACTGTACCTGTGGGAAACAAAGTTGGAAAAGCCATGGAAATAAGGCCTTTTGTGTTGTACTCATTGATAGGGGACATTTCTATAGGGGGCCAATCTATGGAAGGTGGTAGTGGGATATTTGGTATGTGTAACAACTGTCTAATTTCTTCAACTTCAGTTCTAGCATTGGTTTGTGTTGAAATAAATGACGAAGATTGCAATTCATAGGGTTCAAATGAATTTGGTGGTTGATTTGTACAGGATAAGATTTGTGGATGAGATGAAGTATCATTGCTATTAAGATGCGGAATCAAAGGTGAAATTTCTGCTGAAACAAGTGGCAAAGAAGCTAATGTAACTGGGTTGATTTGTACATCCTTGCAGTATGGGTTGTTTGCCATTTTGAATTGAAGGGAAGCAAGAACATTTGTTCGACCAACAAACAGTTCATATGGTTTGTTTGTACAATTTCTTTGTTTGTAGAATTGTATTTTCGAACAATGAGTATGTCAATTTGTGATAATAAATGCAATAGGTATGTCACAATGTTGGAAATGTCTTGGGGGAAGCAAATAGTATAACCAGAGTATTTATATTGACCATGACGAGCATGAGTGACTTGCAATATGGGATTAGCACGACTAATGGGCATCTCTTCAACCTATGTAAGTACTACAAAGACAGGTGGTTGCTTCCCCAGATCCGTATTGTTATCCAATGAAAAGTGATGCCCTTTTCGTTCTAGAATACAACATGAACAAGTGTATGCCTAATGGAATTTTTTTTTTACAATACCAAGGTAACATTCTTTGCAAATCGAGTAGACATGCATATTAGCTAGTTGGTCCATCTTTTTACGAAATCGTTGATGTGCATCATTGAGCTAGTTGTTGAATGGATTTGGTACAGGAGATGGAAGTGAAGTTGAGTCGACAGGTTCTACAAGAGAATTTGAAGAAGACATATCCACACACATATGAGCAGCCCTGTAAATATGACATTGTTTCTTGTTGTTTTTATCTCTGTCTTGGGCATATAAAACTCTTCTTCGTGCATTGGCATAATTCCTACAAGATAATTGTAACCTTGTTAAACATCTAGAAGCTTTGATTGTTGGAAGAAACACATTTTGTACATGTATTAACTGGAAACTATGTGGATATAAAGCAGAAGAAAACAAACAAAAGTGAATTCATTACATAGGGGGAAGTAAGAATGTAGCTTAAAATAATATAACTGGAGTAAATTTTGTTTTTCAAGTTGTAATTTGATAATTGTAGGAAAACAGAATTTTAAAAGAACAAAGTGTAGTGTGAGAAAGTATATATGAAAAAATAAGTTATTGTAATTATTGTTATGTATAGGGTAATCAAAAGTTGTGCCCAGAAACAAGATAACAAAGTTGTGCATTTTATAAAAAATATGATAGCAAAATAGTATTGTATTTAAAAACTACCATATAGGTTTTTTCACCAATTTGCATAAGAAATGGTGGGTGATAGCCTGTACATTGGAAATATGAAACTACAAGAAAGTGGTACTACAAGATAGTCACAAAAAATACCCTACTATGTTGAACAATGAAACAACAATTTAAAATTGAGAATTGAAAGCATTCATTATAAACAATGAATAATGGTTAAGTACCAACTTGAAAAAACGTATATATTTATGTGTACATCTAAAATTTATGTTTATGTGTTTTCAACCATGACAATTACAACTTTTAGGCATGCAACTCCGCACAAGGTCTTTGTTTTAAGTGACAGAGTAAAAAGTAATTTTTTGTTGCACATTTATTAACTGGAAACTATGTGGATATAAAGCAGAAGAAAAAAAAACAAACATGAATTCATTACATAGGGGGAAGTAAGAATGTAGCTTAAAATAATATAACTGGAGTAAATTTTGTTTTTCAAGTTGTAATTGTATAATTGTAAGAAAACAGAATTTTAGAAGAACAAAGTGTAGTTTGAGAAAGTATATATGAAAAAATAAGTTACTGTAATTATTGTTATGTATAGGGTAATCAAAATTTGTGCCCAGAAACACGATAACAAAGTTGTGCATTTTATAAAAAACATGATAGAAAAATAGTATTGTATTTAAAAACTACCATATAGGTTTTTTCACCAATTTGCATAAGAAATGGCAGGTGATAGCTTGTACATTGGAAGTATGAAACTGCAATAAAGTGGTACTACAAAAAAGTAAAAAAAATACCCTGCTATGTTGAACAATGAAACAACGAGTTAAAATTTAGAATTGAAAGCATTCATTATAAACAATGAAGAATGGTTAAGTACCAACTTGAAAAAACGTATATATTTATATGTCCATATGAAATTGCCGTTTATGTGTTTTCAACCATGACAATTACAACTTTTAGGCGTTCAACTCCGCAGAAGGTCTCTGTTTTAACTGACAGAGTAAGAAGTAATTTTTTGTTGTAGATCCTCTGCACTATTTCATTAAGTGATGTTGTTTCAGTTGACAGAAGACACAGATCTTTTGCAGAAATTCCCATGAGTTGGTTTGCAGCATCATCAAATTCTATCACACCATGAATGGATCCGGTAACATCTTCCAAGTCAACCTTTAGTATATATCAATAGTCACATTCAAGAAACTCTCTATCACATTTATCACAATGCCAGATGTCTCCAACTTTCTAAACAATCTTTTTCATGCATTGTATTCTGTCAACAAAAAGAGGGCATGTAAGGAGATAAAAGTCATCCATGTTAACATTTGTGATGGCTGCTCCAAGAGAGTACCAAAAAACTTTTTTAGATGATTGAAGAGTTTGTAGGTCCTTGATGGTAGTGACTTTACGAGAACCAGAGTGAGAGGCATTGAAATTTCGGCTCAGCAATGGTGGTGCTGAACGAAATCCATTTTCATGAAACTAGTTTTGGAGAATTGAAGTTTGTTCAATATCTAGGTTTATAAAAACAGTAGTGTTGGAAATAGTTCCAACAGTTTTTCCATTAAATTCTATAACGTGACCACCTTTGATTGCTATAGCTGGAGGCATAGGTAAACCATGGAGGCTCGCAAGTTCGACTCCTTCAGTTTGGAAATGGTCACCCCAAAGTGTTATGTCAATACTATTTCCTGACATGTCACGGAGTCCAATAGTGCGCCTAAAAGTCTCAACACCATCTCGTTTTCGTATTATGGATGATGGAGAAACTGAAATTACAAGGCCAACAAGGTCCACCATGGAATTGACAGGTATAGTTTGTATCTCATGAATAGTTTTAAAGTTAAAGAAAAAAAAGGTATTAAGGGGTATTCATTTAAGCATGGTTGGATGGTTGAGGAGGAACCTAGGAAAATCTCATTATGGCTTTTCAGATGGTTGAAAACTGGATTGGATGCTTTCACTGTTCCATTTGATACTATGTGCACTATTCCTATATGTATTTGTTCATACAAAGAAACTGCCAATTCATTGAATGCAGATATATGTATTTCATCGTGTGAAGCATTAACAATGTCAAATCCAAATATTTTTCTAGACCCTCGTTGGTTTCCATATTTGTGTAGCTTTGTCTTGGAAGTAACTCGACCTTGAATGTTCCATACTTTGCTAGAACAGGTCAGTGATGTGAATGGAATAGTTGATGCAGCCAAGGTAGGGTTATCATCTACTGAGCTAGGATTCACTGGAATAGAGGAACAACTCTGCGAAGGAGAAGGTACAGGTAAGTGGTAAGGTGTTGGATCTCCAATAATGGCTGCATTCACTGTGACAACCTCGAGTGCAAGCAATGCGATAGTCATGTGAGAAGAAGTATGTTAGAGTTGAATAGGATAAAAAAACACTGGATGCATGAACAGGGTGAAAATGATTAAGGGAACAAAGACAAAATGGAAATTAAACATACGTTACACTATGTACAATGTTCGGTGTACACTTGGTAAGTTTGACTATAGATCCTTTTTTGAGTTGTCCAGTTTTTACAAGACTACTATATATAGTTGGAAGTAATATCTCATGCTTGTGAAGCCCGTCTGAGATAGAAATTTGAAACCGAATAGATTATGAGCTCAGTGAGTTCACTTGGTTTAATAAGGAGACTTGCACTAGCAGTCAAATGTTGACAGCACCATGCAACAAGAGTGATATAGAATATTTAGTTAGCATACTCTCCATAGTGTGAATCATTTTTTTTTCTATGAAATGAAAAAGAGCAAGAAACAATCACTCTGGAGATCGATTCTATGGTAGTTGTTCAAAATTTGCAATAAACATTAATAGATTAATTTTTGTCGTATTTCAATTTTTCACTATAAATATTGTAATTCTTAAATAATTTTGAAACTAATAGGAGCACTATCAACATTAATTTTTTTTCAAACTTCGTGAGAAAATATGTACTTTCACTATAAATATTGTAATTCTTAATTGTATTCATTTAGTCTTCTTAATATAGTATATAGATTAATATATAATCCACTATCCTGCAACCCGCACCCCACAAGTGCGGGCTGCGGGATGCGGGGTACGGGATTACTATATAATATTTCATTCACCACCCTCATCCCGCAGCCTGCATCCCGCAATTTCCCAGGAGGCAATGCACAATACCACAAAATGCGGGTTGCGGGGTACATGATTACTTCAAAATATTTTATTCACCACCCTCATCCCGCAATTTCCCAGGTGGCAATAGGCAATCTCGCAAAATGCGGGTTGTGGGTTGTGGAAACAGAAAAAAATCATAAATCAAAGGCATTTGCCATTTGGAGCTTGGAGCTTCAGAGTTGACTTATTTAGTTGAACTAAAACAAAGCAAGGATTATGTCATTCTCTTTCAGTCAAAGCAACAATAACAACAAAACAAAGCAAGGGTGTTGAAACATCTCATGATTAGACTAAATGAATATTCAAAAAATTTCAGCAGACTAAAGGAATACTTGCAATTTTAAAGAAACTACAAAAGAAAATACATTAATAACTAATAATCAGACAAAGCAACAATAACAACAAAACAAAGCAGGGGGAAGACTAAAGGAATACCTGCAAATTTAAAGAAACTACAAACTGTGAAGTGTAAATGAAGCGCACCAAAATAAATATGTGGTTACTTGAAGGTCTGTTTATATGCGTAAAGAAAAGGTAGTGCAACAACAAACGTGACAAATGCAGTATTGTAACATGGTTTTCAAGATCGCCATAAGCTGAGCAAAGATGAATATATTGACCCATGTCGGAATTATATGACAAGCTTTCTTGCATTAATTGAGCAACAATGCATTGATGAAACATTAATGCCAGTGGATAAAGGGACATGGGCAAACTGTATTGAATTCAATGAAGCACCAGTAAAATGGAAGCTCGGCCAAATTGTGAGCGTAAAGACATAAAACTTGTCCAGAATAGCATCTGTTAAATCCAAAAAAACTGGTAAAGCGAAACCCCGCAATATCGTCGGGGATGAGTTTTTCGATTCGAAATAAATGAACCGCAGGCAAGGAGTGTAAAATCCTGTAAAAAAAATCACCCGGATCGGTGGTTTACGACAACAAATGGAAGAGTACATAATACACGTAAACCATATGTCAGTAAAACATTGTAAACGGAAACTACAAAGAACAAACTGCAACTGGCAACCAATCCATCAATCCATTCACTTGCAGCAACAACTGTAACACACAGGACAACAATGGTCTACGGGGCAGAAGTTCGCTTATCAAGATGGCAGAATCAGGGACCCAAATAAAATGCATTAGCTAAACACCAACTCCAAAGAACAACTTGCAACTTCCAATCAATCCATCAATCCATTCATGTGCAGGAACAATCGTAACACAGAGGACACCAGTGGTCTACGGGACAGAAGTTCACGAATCGAGATTGTAGAATCAGGACTCAACTAAAATGGAGAGGAAAACAATTCTCATTGATGAGCACAACACTTGTTCACGATCAATTGGCTAATCCGACATGACACCTGTCGAACTGTGAATGGGCAGGGAGATGAGGAATCTTTGAGACTGCGTCTCCATAGGGAAAACGCCTTCAGCGTAATTAATTTATGATTGATTTACTCACTTTATAGTATTTTATGATTTCACAAATAAATAAAACCTATTACAAACCTTAAGCTTAATCTTAGTTATGAAACATTAACATCTTCAAATATCCAATAAATATGAAGCATATTGATTTTAATTTTCATGTCATAGATCTCTCTTAAGTCACGATTTGTCATGCACCGATCAAATATATCTTCAATTTTTATTTTATAAAAAAAATGTCTGGCACCTTGATGGATTTGATCTTGCTTGACACATGATAAAACAATAGTTAAGATTAATCTATAAACATATTACTTTAATGGTTTTCCACTATTAATTTATTTAAGCTCTTTCTTATGTCATATTAATATAAAAAGAATCTTCATGACTTTAAGCAAATTTCAATAATAGCTACTTGTTTAACACATAATAAAACCAGAGTTAAGATGAATGCGATAAAAAACCAATAAATTTTTTATTGAATTTTCTTTAAATATCTTAATTAAAACAAATTAAATTCATTTAAACTTTTCCTAATGTCATATTAATATAGAAAGAGTATTCATGATAAATAGTTTATTTTAAAAACAGTCTCAGAAATAAGTCTTTGTTGGAGTCTTCTAAAAAAATTCTAAATTCTTCGTTGGAGTCTTCTAAAAACCAAGGACACATGTTTGTCTAGGGTTACTCCATGATTAATTGATAAGGTTTTCAGTGCAAGGTTACTTCAAATGTATAATGTGATAGATAAGGTTTTCAGTGTAAGGTTAACTTCAAAGGTATAATGTGATAGTTGAAATTTTTATAAGAAATCAAAGATTCTTTGAAATTATGATAGTTGATCAAAATCATGGAGGGCCAACGCTATCTGTTTGCTTCAATTAAAAAATGACAGAGAAAGAGCAGACGTCATGAAATGTGCTTCATCATCCTCCACTATCAAGCTTTCCGCACAGCTTCGAAAATACGGGCCTATAATATAGCATTGTTCAGATGAAAGACTTTGAGACTTCTTTTTGAACTGGTCTTTTCTTAATTATCACAGTCACAACGTGGTTCTTATAGTCAAACTTGGGGATTTCTTCCCAACTTGTGTTGTGGAAAATTGCAATTAAGACTCGGGGGTGTTGGAAAAATGTAATTACATGCATATCTCTACCTGGCTTCCAACCGACTCTATCAGAGTCTGGATAAGCCACGATCTTGTCTGTCAGTCTGACAAGAAGGAAAAGTCCACATGTAGGCAACGTAATTCAATCGAATTTAATTCAGAAGCTAAGTTGTTAGGTAGATAGTTATTGCAGTGTTTAATGCAAAGTAAGTCGGCTAGTAAGTCGGTTTATGCTGAAGCAATTTTCAGATTGCCTATAAATAGAAGAAGCATTTTGTAATTTAGTTAACGAACAGACACAGACAGAAAGAGAACACGAACACAGGAACAGAGGAACTCACGGTGAGAAAGTGAAGTTGAAGCTCAAGCTTCTGTACATGTGATTTAGTCGGAGAGCTGAAGCTCTGTGGACCGACGAGTTTGTATCAGACAAGTTTGTATTACTTTGTATTTCTACATAGTTAATATATGAAATAGTTTGTGGTTGAATTCATGATTATTTAGCCGCTCATATTTCCAGATTTACTTCTGTAAATGTCTTTTACTGTTACTGATAAGTAAAAGAACAAGAACCCATAAAAATCTCACTGCGTGAAAGTTCCAGGTTTTACCGCACTTTGTTCCGCTCAAATATTCCTACATATTTGGGCATATGTTTTCCATAAGTTATTTGGATTTGTAAATGTGGTCATTTTACTTCATCTTACGCACAGGTGAAAAGTATTTGTAAAATTCTTAAGTCTTTAGACTAAGAATCATATTCTATCAATCTAGTCGCATCAAGCACCAAACTTGATCGCAGAGAAGTTGATCGCATCAGGCATCAACTTGATCGCAAGTTATACTTCATCTTACGCACAGGTGAAAAGTATTTGTAAAATTCTTAAGTCTTTAGACTAAGAATCATATTCTATCAATCTAGTCGCATCAAGCACCAAACTTGATCGCAGAGAAGTTGATCGCATCAGGCATCAACTTGATCGCAAAAGAAGTTGATCGCATCAACTTGATCGCATCAACTTGACCGCCGCATCAACTTGATCGCAGCATCAAGCATCAACTTGACCGCCGCATCAACTTGATCGCAGCATCAAGCATCAACTTGAACGCATCAACTTGATCGCACCGCAGATAAGTTGATCGCATAAACTTGATCGCACCAAATTTGATCGCATCAACTTGGTCACACCAACTAGCTTGGTCGCAGTAAAAAAGTTGGTCGCAGTAAAAAGGTGGTCGCAGTAAAAACAGGTTGGAGTTAAAAAGTGAAAATTATTTTCTTTTAAATATTGACTGAGCGCTAAACCCAAGTTTAGTGGGCTCGGTTTTGGCTATCTGGTATCAGAGCAAGGTTATATCAGAGCGAGGTTATATTAGAGCAAGATATATATCAGCCCAATATTTTAGGAAAGAAATCTTGTCTTAGAAAGTGGGAATTAATTTTCTACGGAAAGTTAATTAAAAATTAAAAATGGCTTCCACTTCCGGTTCACTAAAACCTCCAAGTTTTACAGGAAAGAATTATGAATATTGGTCTTTAACAATGAAAGCTTTATTCAGAGGACAAGATGTTTGGGAGATAGTCCAGCATGGTTATGCAGAACCAGCAGACATGACAGCATATAACAATCTCTCACAGGCTGAGAAAGATGTCTTGAGAGAACAGAGGAAGAAAGATGGAAAAGCTCTGTTTTTCATACACCAAGCTATGCATGAAAGCATACTCCCAAGAATAGCAGCATCGAGTAATGCCAAGCAAGCATGGGATGCATTGGAGACTGCCTATCAAGGTTTGACTAAGGTAAAGACATCCAAGCTGCAGATTCTGAGAAAATATTTTGAATCTCTGTGCATGAAAGATTCAGAGAATGTAGACACATTCTACACCAGAGTTGTTGGGTTGATAAACCAACTGAAATCTCATGGAGAACCTGTATCAGACCAAAGGGTTGTTGAAAAAATTCTCAGAAGTCTTCCCCCAAGATTTGAAAATTTGGTTGTGACCTTAGAGGAACACATAGACATGTCAACATTCAGCATTGATGAGCTGCAAGTTTCACTCATCAATCATGAACACAGAATTAGCAGATCACAGACATCACTGGAAGGTGCATTTGCAGCACAGTCATCCATAAGCCGTGGTAGAGGCAGGGGGAGAAACAACTTCAGAGGAAGAGGAAGAATTTCTTCAAGAGGAGGACGAGGTAGAAGTCCTGCAAATGTCGGTGGCAGAGGAGATAACCATAACCCAAATCAGCCAAGTGGCCAGAGGTTTGATAAATCAAAAATTCAATGTCATTACTGTAAAAAGTTTGGTCATTATGCATATGAATGCAGGAAGAAACAATATGACCAAGGAAGACAAAGCCCAAGTCAGTCAACCAGCACCAACACTTCAACAGGTGTAATGTTAATAGCATCGACATCTCCACTTGAATGCAATGCTGTTCAAGAAAGTCCACATGACATATGGTACTTAGACTCAGGATGCAGCAACCACATGACTGGTAATTTAAATTTGTTTTCTAGTCTAGACACTTCAGTTAAAACTGATGTTACACTTGGAAACAATGCCCAAGTCACTGTATTAGGAAAAGGAACTGTTGATATTATAACCAAACAGGGGGAGAGTAAGTATATCCCTGATATCTATCATGTTGAAGGTCTGAAACATAATCTGTTAAGC
>LPNX011188132.1:91234-177875 GCA_001517045.1 Pseudotsuga menziesii
AAAAGGACATATTCCAGTATCTGCGTAGTTATCTTGGAATGACAAGTTCTCCACAGTGAACTCTGTCATAAACAGAGCATGTCTAAGCTCTGTAACATTTTGTAAATTTTATTTTAAAAATCCCCATCTGCTTATAATTAAGGGGGAGTGTTGGAAAAATGTAATTACACGCAGATCTCTACCTGGCTTCCAACCGACTCTATCAGAGTCTGGATAAGCCACGATCTTGTCTGTCAGTCTGACAAGAAGGAAAAGTCCACATGTAGGCAACGTAATTCAATCGAATTTAATTCAGAAGCGAAGTTGTTAGGTAGATAGTTATTGCAGTGTTTAATGCAAAGTAAGTCGGCTAGTAAGTCGGTTTATGCTAAAGCAATTTTCAGATTGCCTATAAATAGAAGAAGCATTTTGTAATTTAGTTAACGAACAGACACAGACAGAAAGAGAACACGAACACAGGAACAGAGGAACTCACGGTGAGAAAGTGAAGTTGAAGCTCAAGCTTCTGTACATGTGATTTAGTCGGAGAGCTGAAGCTCTGTGGACCGACGAGTTTGTATCAGACAAGTTTGTATTACTTTGTATTTCCGCATAGTTAATATATGAAATAGTTTGTGGTTGAATTCATGATTATTTAGCCGCTCATATTTCCAGATTTACTTGTGTAAATGTCTTTTACTGTTACTGATAAGTAAAAGAACAAGAACCCATAAAAATCTCACGGCGTGAAAGTTCCAGGTTTTACCGCACTTTGTTCCGCTCAAATATTCCTACATATTTGGGCATATGTTTTCCATAAGTTATTTGGATTTGTAAATGTGGTCATTTTACTTCATCTTACGCACAGGTGAAAAGTATTTGTAAAATTCTTAAGTCTTTAGACTAAGAATCATATGTTTTTCCAAACTTGATCGCAGAGAAGTTGATCGCATCAGGTATCAACTTGATCGCAAAAGAAGTTGATCGCATCAACTTGATCGCAGATAAGTTGATCGCATCAATTTGACCGCCGCATCAACTTGATCTCAGCATCAAGCATCAACTTGACCGCCGCATCAACTTGATCGCAGCATCAAGCATCAACTTGAACGCATCAACTTGATCGCACCGCAGATAAGTTGATCGCATAAACTTGATCGCACCAAATTTGATCGCATCAACTTGGTCGCACCAATTAGCTTGGTCGCAGTAAAAAAGTTGGTCGCAGTAAAAAGGTGGTCGCGCAGTAAAAACAGGTTGGAGTTAAAAAGTGAAAATTATTTCTTTTAAATATTGACTGGGCGCTAAACCCAAGTTTAGTGGGCTCGGTTTTTGCTATCAGGGGGCGACCACTGTTCGGATTCGTGAACCTAATGTTTTATATAAATCCCATTACCTGATCTTTAATACGCAGCACGTGTTTTGCATATCATATTATCCAATCCACTCTCAGATCATATTCAAGTTTGAAATTAGTAAAATGAAGAGCCTATTTGTGAGCTTGCAGGCGACTTCTTATGCCGGCCAGGACCGTCTGAGAAAACCAAACGATACCCACTGTCGGAAAGACGGATACGGATTCAGAATCAAGTTTGGGACATGGCAGCTAGCGGGCAGCACTGAAGCGGTGTATACGATCAGGCCATTAGAGCTGGCAGGGCAGCTGCATTCAAACAACGCGAATTGGACACACTGGCGAATCTGCTGCTCCATATTGTCGAGCAACGTCGGCTCTCCACGGCAAGTGCTGGAGAAATCTGGCAACCTAAACGGCCACGCGGAGTCGCAGTCGTTGATTTCTTGCGAACTCGACAAGATGGCTCGACCTCTGTCGACGACCACCGACCTGTCGCCATCGCCCAGGCAGGGCTCGCAGTTGCGGGTGGCCTACCAGGGGGTGCCAGGTGCCTACAGCGAGGCCGCGGCTCGGAAGGCGTACCCTAATTCCGTGGCGGTTCCATGCGACCAATTCCACATAGCGTTTCAGGCCGTCGAACTGTGGATAGCCGATCGGGCAGTTCTTCCTGTGGAGAACTCGCTCGGTGGGAGCATACACAGAAATTATGATGTCCTCCTCCGCCTCCGCCTCCGCCACAGGTATTAAAATACATCAAATGAGAAGGCTTTGGGAGTACATTTTATATTGTAACTTGTTTTTGGGTTGAGGTATTATTAAATTATAATTATAATTATATATATATAAAATTATAGTGTATAATTTAGTAGGGGAGATGTTATTTAAAATGCCATGTAGCTATCAGTTATTTATTCATAACTTCAGTTATTATATATATAATTCTTTATTTTGAATTTTGAACCATTATCATAAAATTAATTTTGACAATATCATTCTAACACAAATTCAAAATCCAAAATAATATCTAAATATTTATAAAACTAATTATACAAAAAGAACATGATAATACTTAAGAATCATATCATATTTCCTACCAAGTCTTTTTGTGCCAAAAATTTCACATGTCAAAAAAGAAAAACTTACAAAAGGTTTAAGCTTACATTCATGCATAGGGAGAGTTGTGGAAAAGAGGATAGAAAAAATCCTATAACAAAATCCTCATGGAATATAAGGCCCAGGATAGAAAAAAATGTCAATATTTGATGGTGCCATATGCTTGATGCAAAGAGAAGCCCCTCCTTAGAGAGAATCTACTTCTACGTTTGTCAGTATAGACGTTGAAAAAAAATGACCGAATTTTTCCTGGCATTATCCTTCCAGGTGGTGTATCAGACTGACATAATCCTTCCAGGTTGTTTATCAGGATGGCATCATCATATTGTGTTTATATAGCAAATCATCCTCCCACCGTTGCTTTATTTTTTTCTTCAACCATTAGATTGATTTTGACATCATCCTTCCAGGTGATTTATACTGACTATCATCATATTGTGTTTATATAGTCAATCACCCTTCCACCGTTTTCTTCAGCCTTTAGTTTGTTTTTCAGCTTTGGTTGAGAATTTGCTTGGTAAATTTAATGATATTCTAAATAGCATATTTAGTCGTTTTGTTATTATGAAATTGAATGTTTTATAGGCTTACAGTTTTGTAGAGTAGTTTTTACCATCTTGCTTTCTAGGTGTACAAACTCGTAGGAAAATTAGTAATATTGCACTTTAGGTTTAAAGACTCATGGGAAACTTTGACTTAGGATAAGTATTATCTTTATCAGTCTTCACCTGTCAAAAAAAAATGGAAACCTAAGAGCTTATCGAAGTCGCAGTGAACTCGATCTATAAGTGAATTAAAGTTTCCACTGAGCTCCGTGATTCCTTACTGAGCTCCTAAATTTAAGTGGATTCTGAAAAAAAATCTGTAGTTAGTATTTACTGTTTGCACATGAACATGGAAAAATGCTAATGAAATTGAAATTGAAAAAAATATGCCACAATTTAAGTGGATTCTGAAAAAAAATCTGTAGTTAGTATTTACTGTTTGCACATGAACATGGAAAAATGCTAATGAAATTGAGATTGAAAAAAATATGCCACAATTTTTTATACTTATTCACTTTTACAGCTTTATAAACATACAATTTTGAATATTTTTTTATTTTTATAAGCTCTACAAATGCTCAATATAATGGTTAAAAGCATGTGTTTCCTTTTAAAAGGTCACAGGTTAAAATCCAGAGGGGTATTGTATGTACACTTCTGTATGGTTAAATCACTGAAGGGTCCTTGTCCTACAAACAAAAGGTTTTATACACCAAATTGATGTCTGACTTGACAATAACCTTAAAAAAAAATTATTATTATTATTATTAACAATTTTATGAAGCTTTATTGATATTGTTTTCTCTATATTTATAACTGTCTTTTTTTTTTCCAATACCTGTTTAACAGGCTTCATATTGTCGGGGAGGTTCAGCTGCCTATTCATCACTGCTTGCTGCCTCTTCCGGGCGTAAGGAAGGAATCACCGAATCGAGTGATCAGCCACCCGCAGGCGTTTGCCCAGTGTGAGCTCACGCTCACCAAACTTAGTTTGAATGTCGCTCGCGAGGCCTCTTACAACAGGGTTGGAATTTCAAGTGACGGACACCCATCAAAATTGCCGGTAACAAACAAAATCTGAAATGTATTGTCATGCCGCCAAATCTATCGCTGTCAACAAACTCCACGACACCACGGCCATAGCCAGCTCTCGGGCGGCGAGCAATACTTGTTATGCTATGGAGCATTCAATGCGACGGCGGTTGCACTGTCCGCCGTCGGATCCGTTCCAAAGAGCGATCCTACGGCGGACAGTGCGACCGCCGTCGCATTGAATGCTCCATAGCATAACAAGTATTGTTCGCCCTCTCGGGCGGCCAAGCTCTACGGCATGAATGTCTTGGCTGTCGGCATGGAAGATGACAGCGACAATGTAACACGTTTCGTTATGCTTGCGAGGGAGCCCGTTGTTTCCAAGACCGACATCCTTCAAGACCAGCATTGTATTTTCTCAACACAACGGCACCTCTGTCTTGTTCAAGGTCTTGTCGTCCTTTGCTTTTAGGAATATCAAGCTCACGAAGATCGAGAGCAGGCCTCTCCATACACTCGCCGAAGCTAATGTTATAGGAGTTGGAATTTGACGGGCATTTGCCCGTTTTTGGTCATTTTTCCTGTCAAATACGGGTTAAAATATTTCAAGATCGTTTTATTGAATGGCCGGAATATTTCATAAACCGGTAATTTGACGGTTTAAGTTTAAACCAAAACGTCATTACAATCCTAACAGGACGTTGACGGTTTAATTTTCCACCAAAACGTCATTAAGCCCTTACATAGGTGGCACCGTGGCAGGGCTGGAGCCTGGAATGGTGACACGGTGCACCATCCACGTGATTCATGAATAATCAATTTTTATGGCCATTGGACGGTTTTGGACCATCGGTTAATGGAATTGGGCGAAACTTGGAAGCTGCGGACTCGTAGGTAGTGTGCCATAATGCCATTGAATGCCATTGAATGCCGTTGTTTGTGTAATATTGAGGATTTAGGAATGAGGATCCTGTTCCAATGTTGCATTGTCCAGACTCCAAACATCTCATTCGAAAATCAGATTCGGCACTGGGCTAGTGGGCACTGGGAGTGGGAAATTGGAATCTGCACTGGGCACTGGGTAGAGCAAGGAACGAGAGGTAGGCCGCAAGCTGCAGTAATATGAGGCACACCGCAAGGGTTTGATTCTCTTTATCGCCAGTGGGAATGTTCCCCGTTTAGTGCTTGTTTCCAGTGGAGAACGAAGCTCGATCTTCTTCCTACTCAGATTACGCCACAGAGATTGGAGAACTGGGTTCGCCGGCAGGCTAGGTTCGGTGGGGGCCGTGGGGCAGACAAGTTACACTTCCTGGGTTCTCTCTGCTCTGCGTCTCTATCACCTACATAGTATCTAGAACCCTGAAATAGAAGCATGATTCATGAATATAGGCTTGCTGGACTGGAACAAAGACAAATGAGCTTCATGGGATTAGAGAACACGGCTGAGATCACTGCTTTCTCTCAATAATTGTTTAATTGGGGAGATTAAATTTCAGGTACATTCTATTTCCATCTTGACACTGTAGGGTGGGTCATATTTTGTATCCATAAGTTTATTCATTCCCATCTTGATACTGCATCAGTGCATTGCTATTAGAATTTATATGCATAATAGAGGGGAGTGTTTTGATGGTTTTGATCTCCCAGATCCTCTAGGCCCATTTATTATGTTGGTCCCATTTCTATTTTTGTTTTTGGTACCTTAGCTGAAAAACCAGAAACTCAAGATATTGAAATCTTTCTAGAAATTACTTTGATGTTTCCTACTCTTGAGCTGAATTTAACAACCCAAAAATGATGATGGGTTTTTGGGAAATTGAGATTTAGGGTTTCTATAATGAACTTGAATATAAATAGGCTGTAATATTCCATTGTTAGTGGCTTAGAATTTTTTTCACATAGCACATATGATTAAATTTCTTTCTATCTGGGCTACATTGTCTTATTGAACTTCTTAATGTAGGATGTCTTTGCATGCATGTTTCCTCCACTTCCAATGACAAATGACTTTTCTCATCTGTGAAATCCTCATCATGCCTTGCAATTGCATCCACCCAAAAGTAGTTTGGAAATCATGCACTGTTGAGCATAAACCTTGCATTGTCAACGTGGGTTATATTCTTCTACAATGTTGTTTTGCTATGGAGAATATGCTCATGTGTAATATGTGAATCTCGCCTGTGATATTCCAAGAATGACGTCCATCCACTCATTGGAAAAGAGTCCCACATAATAGTATTTGGCTTTGGCTCCCAGAAAGGCCTTGTATTTGCTATATTTTTTCGTGACCCCATCAAATGCAATGTTTGGGTTCTTTCCCTAGTGGGGCAGACCTCCATATTTCGAGAGAGCCATTTGCTCAATTTCCTCCAACACATCTTCATACAGTCTGGGAGTGTTTGGATCGTTGGCTCGATAATAGGTCATTTCGATGTCTACTGAATCCTCTTGTTTTCCCAAATAGGCACTTGAAGCTTTTACATAACGCATCAGAAAGCCATAGTATAGTTCAACTCCGTAGAGGCTGCTCAGAATCATGTCCCTAATCTTCCTTACGTTTGAAAGAAATTGCCCGATTATGGACACACTGATACTGATTCCATTCTGAAAGAAGAATAAGCCTTTAATTCTAGGATCCCATGGGCACGCTGTCTTGCAATCCGTCATCGAGGCTACTGAGAGAGGATCCAACAGCCTGCATGTTATTTTGATACCCAATCACTGGATATCCAAGAAACTCATCATCGTTGTTCTTCAGTCTCGTACTGAGATCGATAATGGAACTAACTTGAATGACGGAAACAACGTATTCGCTGTCAGTGCTATTATGTCTTTCTTCAATTTCCTCTGCAAATTCAAACATTAAGGAATTAAGAGAAATTAACAATAGTAAGTTTGATAAGCTCAGGCTGCTCAACCTTCGATTATATCGATATAAATCTGAAAGGGCATGCACATTAGATTCTCTTGGCTTTTCTTACTTCTTCTGATGACATCATGTAGGTATCCATCGATTGCAATGCACTGAAATGGAGCTTGGCTAGGGGGTTCATGATATCCATTGGGCTAATATTATATCAAAATGTATCTACCTTTACTGTTTGCATCTCCAGTGTCTTCTTCTTTACTGTTACCTAAAAGATGCAACATTACATTGCGGATAATTTCTTATATATCCATTGTGACATACTGCATTATTTCATGATTTTATGGAATCTTATTTAGCTTTGTTGCAACATATGTTGAATTACCATTTGAGATTAACAATTGTGGCCATTGTTGCATTGTAGTTTAGTGTTTCAGTAGGGAGGATCTATTTGTCTATTGTTCCAAGTTTTCTTCTTGCTCGCTTAGTGTTGTTGGGTTGTCCAGATCTTAGGATTCTTTCTTTTTGTCCCCATATTTTCCCCCAAAAATTCAATATTTTCTTCCCTTAAGTAACCATTAGGTAAAAAGCCCAATGCTCTATCAACTGAGCTATACACCCAGGAGAGGCAAGATTCGAACCTATGAAGAATACATCTAACAAATTTATGGTCTGCCTCTTTCGACCATTCGGCCACTCTCCCTATAAGCATTCTATTTATTGGAGTCTCGTATAATAATCCAGTCTTTGGAACTATCTGGCTGACCACAACTATGACTCACCTACTCACATTAGATTCTCTCACCAACTATCCTGTCAGTGGCTAAGATGGGAGAAAAATTAGTGCGAAACCCTATGAAATCATTTACTCCATTCCCGGATGTATTAACAATCTACAGGCAGATCGTCCACTCTATTAGTGATGTATCATTGACATGAATAACCACATTATTGCTTGAATTTAAACTTATACATGCTGTAAGAAACTTACTATGTGTTGGAAACTAGGGTGCACACATTATACATATAATGGTAGATACAGAAAATAAATAAAAGTCATTTGTTTATTAATGCTACAAAAATACATCTCTCACACACAAAACTTTGAAAAAGAAAAATCGGTCAAACATCGAAAAATAGGCAAAAATCACTGCAAGTCTTAATCATTCGGGAATTAGAATCGGCAGGGAGACAGATTCTCTTCTCTGGGTTTGGAATTCTAAGTCTGGACAAATCGGTGCTAAAGAATCCTACAAAGAAATATCAACCTCCTAAATTGGAACAATCCCTTTTTGGCGGCATAACAAATTGCGGAAAGGAAATTATCCTTTGAAAATTAAATGTTTTGTTTGGCTATGCTTGGAGAAAAAGATCTTTACTTGCGATATTTTGATGAAGAAAGGAACTTATCAGGACCAACAATTTTCATTCTTTGTAAAAGCAATGAAGAAACTAGTCAACATATGTTTGTTGATTGTGTTTATAGTTAAAAGGTTTGGCTTGAGATCCTCTCCAAGCTATAGGTTCCTTTCAATTAGCATTTTCTATCGCTGGAGGTTTTGTTGCTACAATGGTTTAAATCCTTTCCACGTCTTAAATTGTTTCCCTTGTTTGTTATGTGGGGTATCTGGAGAGCCTGCAACATTTTGATTTTTGAAGATAGCATACAGTCCCAAATTAGAGCTAGTATTGAAGTATTGAGTTATTTTAATGAATTTTATAGAGCTCCTACAAACAAAAGTTCAAGATTGATTCATGATCCCAAGTGCACTTCTAGGTTTCCTTATGGGTATTTCGATGATGCATCAAAAGATATTCTTTGTGGTCAGGGCATGGTCATCAAGATGGATTCATACCATTATTTTCTATTGAGGATAAGTTATAGGTATGGGAGCAATAGTTGAGCCAAACTAATAGCTCTATAGGGCCTTCAAAAATTTTCTATTCTCATAAACATTATGGAAATCCATGTGTTTGGGGATTCAAAAGTGAAGTGGATTGGGCCAATGGTATTTCTACACTACAGATATCCTTATTAGATCATTGGTTCGGCAGGACAATGCAACTTATGGACAAGTTCATCTCTTTTTTTATCAAGCATGTATTTTAGGAGCTTAGTGTTTTGGTGGATGAACTTTCAAAGAAAGTCGTGGGTGATATTGAAGGTCCTCTTTAACCTTGATCCCTCAAATGAATTTTATGATGATGATGTTATTATCGTAGCTTATCTATACCTGCCAATGCACTAAAACGTTATTACTGATAGGGACATATTTAAGTAAAACGTTATTACTGACAGGTACATATTTAAGTAAAACGTTATTACTGACAAGTACATATTTAAGTAAAACGTTTAGTGAAGGGTGATGTGAAACCAAAAAACGTCAAATTTTTTTTTGTTTGACAGGTAATATTCTAGTGAAATTCCAATACTGGTTATAGGCATTGCCAAGCGCTTCGAGTACACGTTCCATATCGATTTCAAGGCGTCCATGGCTGATACAAAAGCCCACAATGCCATCTCATAGGTCCATGAATTCACCTCCATCCTTAGGGTTTTGAGTAGCCACCCGATGGACATACAATGTGAATTGAAAAATGAGAAGTCCATATAATATATAATTTAAATAAAATTGTCATAGAACTTAACTTAGCAACTTAACTGGTTGTGGGTGAGCACTAATAGGTCATAAGTTAAATGTCATTATCTTGTTCTTGCCTTATTCTAATTAAATGAGTTATCTAACTTGTTTTTGTCTTAATTAGAGAGTTACCTACGGGTTATCTTTCTTTATGCATCAACTACCAATTATTATGCCTCAACTAATCAAATGATATTTGCAAATGAAGAATTCATACTCTTCCTATTGCTATTGAATAACAATATCAGTTCAATTTTAGTGGGTTAAACCATTCTCCCTTTACATATTAATTTGTTTCAACGCTTTAGTCGCAATACGATGTTCAATGGTCTTTATGTTCGTGCATGTCTTAACCCTTCATGAGCCTCCTGCAAGCTATTCAAATTCTTGAATTCCCAAATATCTTTCTCACATTATGAATTAAACAAAGGTAATGTCACATTGTCATAATTTGCAAGGGTTTTAGATAATTTGTTTCACTCGATATTTATATTTAGCTCATCCTCTTAATCACATAGGTAAGAACAAGATGTGCCATATTTCTCTATTATCTACTCAACAACCCAACTATTAGGACTGATCTTTGACATATTTTGTTTTTAATCATCTGAATAACGAATGATTCAACTATTCAACCATCCACCTAAAACATACAAACAATTCACCATGGATTGCATTTTGATTTTATGATTTGTTTGTGTCGACCTTGGATGGATTTTTTTTTAGATGTCCCAGAAGCTTCAATCAATGCTAAATATTTAGGTTTCATGATTTTATTTATTACATGTCACATTCCTAGCTAAAAATATAATGTTGGGTAAATCGAGGCAGGTGGTTTTGTTCTAAATTTTTTTGACCTCTTATTATGGTCCCAATTTTAGTTGATACTAATAAATATCCATGTGAAATGGATATACTTTGGAGCTATAATGGATGTAGTTAAAAACAATTTCTCTAAATATATTATATGCATGGGGTATCCATTGCGAGTCACCAAAATGGAACCATGTATCACAAAGAATGAATAGAGACCTAGTCCTAGATCCCAAATTCCTAGCAGAGAGATAGAACTACTTTAATATTGGAATTAAGACATCCTTGAATTATTAATATGAGTAGGATCTTTTCATGTGTTGGGGAAAGTATGGTAATTGATTGAAGAAAATTGTAGATGAAGTGCTAGAAATAATGGCCAAGAGGATGGGAAAAGTTTTGATGTCAATAGAGAGACAAGAAAAGGTCAAAGAAATGGAAAAAATACCCATTGTAGATTCTCCTGAATACACAACTAAGGAAGGTAGATATGATGATATTCTTGAAAAATTTTCAAAAAGATATATTTTAAGACAAAAAAAATGGCTTCTCTCAGCAACAATAATCTACCATCGATTGCTACAATTCTTTATGTTCTTCAACCTCTCATTAGTATTATTATGCTCATGAATCCAGAATGCATATATCTGATCAAAATATTTTTGAAGGGGTTTTCAAAGGAGATTTCTTTTGCCAAAGGAGTTTTTTTCAGGTATTTTTCTTCTTATTTATTTCCAAGGGGTACATTCAAAGAGTTTTTTCCCAAGTCACTTTTGCTAGAGATTATGTGTTCTGAAGTATTTTTGCAAAGGAGTTATTTCTTTGCAAAAGGTTTTTTCATAGAGTTTTTTTTCCAAGGTATTTTTGCAAAGTAGGTTATTTCTTTGCAATGGGTTTTTCCAAAGATTTTTTTTTGCAAAAATGTATTTTTCTTCTTATTTCTTTCCAAGGGGTACATTCAAAGAGTTTTTTTCCAAGGCACTTTTGCAAAAGATTTTGTATTATAAGGTATTTTTGCAAAGTTATTTCTTTGCAAGGGGATTTTTCAAAGCATTTTTTTTCCAAGGTATTTTTGCAAAGTAGGTTATTTCTTTGCAATGGGTTTTTCCAAAGAGTTTTTTTGCAATTTATTTTTGCAAAGGAGCTTTTTTTTTCCAAAATATTTTTATAAGTTGTTTTTTCAAAGAAGGTTTTTTTTCAAAGTATTTTTTGAAAGAGGTTTTTTTTCCAATGGATTTACAAAAAATATTTCTTTACAAGGTGTTCTTATTTTTATCCAAGGGGTTTTTCCAAAGGATTTTAAATAATCATGGGAAATAAGAGAAACCGTAAAAAAAAAGTGATCGTAAACGTGATGACGATGCTAATAGGGAAAAACAAAAACTTAGAAATAGAGCCAAAAGACCAAGGGTTACAGAAATGGAAGAGAGAATTGAAGATATAAGAACAGATTTACATGACACTGTTGATGAAATGAAAATTGAAAATAGGGTACAAGAAGAACAAATGGAAGTTGAGGAGACCATTGTTGAAGATGTAAATAGTGTTTTACATGCTAATGCTGATGAAGTCAATATTGAAGATCAAAATCAAGATCCAGAAATTGGACATAGTATGTATATATCATGTATTTTTCAAATTCATTTTTTATAATGAATTCTATTTTTGGACATATATGTTAAATTAAATTTAACTTGATGTATAGGAACTTTCACCATTGATGATGAAATGTTAGAGGACATTGATTGTGAAAAATATGGAGAAAAAATGCCCATACATGTTGCACGATATCGTGTTACAAAAATTTATGATGATATTCTCAAGGATTGTTCAATAGTAGGACAAGCGCAAATTTTGAGATGTTTATTGGTGTCCAAGAAATTAGAAGGTGCTACGTCATTATTAGGTATTCACAAGGCGACCAAAGAGTCGAAGCTGAAACATAATGTGATAGAAAATATAGGTGATGCAATAAAAAAAATTTGGAAAATATGGAAAGAAAGATACCAGTGCTACATGTAGAGCAATTTAGACAACAATTGTTTCAGCTAGTACTAGACAAAAAAGTTTGACAACACAACTAGCACAAGAAATTGAAACCTCAAGAAAAACATTATACAAACTTAGCAAATTCAGAATGCAAATAGATGAAAATGATGAACTTGCTTGATGGGTAATTATTTGTAGACAACCTTACAATGATAGAATGGGAGAAGGTGTTAAATATATTGTACATAAATATTGGTTGGAACATGCTCGAGTTTCACCAAATTCAAGGGATGTGATATGACAAAGAGTATCACAGAGTGTAAATGAAAGCCGTCCAAAACATATAATAGAAATGACATAAGTACAATTGTTCAATAAATTCAAGGAGGATCATCGTGGAATTAATATGTCAATCACTACATTTGTTCAACAAAAACCATGGTATGTTAGACCTATTACTATACGTGATACATGTTTTTGTCGTTATCATGTGCAATTTCAATTATATTACGACACGTTTCTTGAATTTGGTAAAATGTTTTGGAAAAATTCACCACCTCCGCCCACAATACATGAATTCATATCTCAAACTCTATGTGAGAGAAATCATGATGAAGCATTTTATAATAAGAAATGTGTCAATGGAAAACATTGTCATCGTTGTGGAAATATGGTTTTATTCCACAATAAATACCATATCGATAATGATCAATCGCTTTCAAATGTAACCATTGATTGGAGAAGATATGAATACAATAATTATTCTACAAGTTATAGTGATGCACATTCCAAAAGAATTGATTTATGAGAAGATAAAATATGTGTGACATATTTTCTCAAGAAATTTAAAAGTGAAATTTATAAATACACCAAGCATTCACATAGAGCTCGACGGAAAGATCTTCAATTCAAACATTCCCATGAAATTTTTCCAGCTGGAAAAATTTTATCTGTGGTTGATTTTGCAGAAAACTACACATTTGCTACACAAAAAGATATTCAAAGTGAATATTGTCATTCTAACCAAGTTTTGATATTTGTCCATGTTCTATATGGACATTCTCAATAGGATGTTGATGGCATTGAAAGCATGTGTGACAATTGAGATGTGATTAAAAAATAACACTTTTATATCAGTGATGATCGTACACACGATACACATTTTGTTCAACATTGTATTGAAATTTTTTTCTATGATTCACTAAAAAAGAGTGATGTGCAGGACAATTTAAATCTTCACAATCATCTTTTTACTTATTTCGACTTCGTAAAGCACTGAAGATTAAACATCTCTAGAATTTCATTGAAACTAGACATGGAAAAGGTGAACATGATGGTGCAGGAGCATGCATAAATATAACACTTCGAAGATGGAAAATGAACCATTCTTCTAGACGATTCCATTTAGCTGTAGAGGTTGTCCAATGGTGTAAATCACATCAAAGCCATGATTGTAGTCAACAATTGAAATATGTGTGTAGGTATGTACACGATTTTTTAAATTTATATTAATTGTCAATTTTAAAAAAATGTATGTACTAACATTGAGTATATGTACACTAACATTAAAAGTTGTCATTTGCGATTTATCATTTATTGTGTAGGGCTTTTTGGCTTGTTGAGGTTCAAGATATAGATAGATCAATACCATACGAGGCTAGAACCATACATGGGACTAGAGAACTTAACTCTTTCCAAACAAAATCCTTCCAAAACGTGTCTGCATTTGACAGTAGAAAGCAATCATGTTTTTGTCATATTTTCACTGAAAATGTTGAATCTTCAGAAGTTTGTAAAAACATAATGAACAACTACGTAAAACATTGGAACCACACAGAGATTAATCCAAAAGGGAAAATGCCACTAGCAAGCGTATAAGAATTAGAATAAGAAGAAATAGAAATATCATTTGATGGAGATATAATTTCATATCTTGTTAGAAAAGGTAATGATCTTGTTGATTGTTCATTGTTGTCCAGATCTCCTTATGTGTATATAGTCAATTTAATTGACTTAAAAACTCTAACGCCAACTGTAATTTGCAGATGAGATGTTTTTGCTATGATTGCACCTTTAGAAAACGACGAAAAAATTAAATATATTATTTGATTTGATGCACTAAAGGAAAGATGAATTTATTGGAGGACTACGATGAAAACAGATTTACATATGAGAGAGGATTCATCATTTTAAAATGTTATTTTTTGCAGCAGACCCATATGACTGAAAATTATGTCTACTTTTAGGATTATGAACCTGATGTTATAGGTTGTCAGTGTAGTAATTTAATATGTGCATCTCGAATAAAATTGGTACAAGTTACATTGAAAAAAAACTTGAAAATAGAAAATGGAAACTGTCCAAATATGACCATGAACGAATAGTTGAGGATGGCATTCCATTGCGATGTTTTTAACTATATTATTTCTTGTTTTATGTTAAGATTGGATATCATGCTCAAAGATGGATTGATGTTTTAGAATTCAAAATCATTGTGTACTTTGTCATTTAGTATGTTACTTTAGTAATAAAAAATATTAGAATTCAGAATCAAGTTGATAATGTTACCTTAGAAGTCATGGCTTGAACTTTAATTTATTAGAATTCAGAATCAAGTTGCTAATGTTACCTTAGTAATAAAAAAATATTAGAATTCAGAATCAAGTTGCTAATGTTACCTTAGTAATAAAAAATATTAGAATTCAGAATCAAGTTTTTAATGTTACCATATAAGTCATGGATTGAACTTTAATTTATTAGAATTCAGAATCAAGTTGCTAATGTTACCTTAGTAATAAAAAATATTCCATGTGATGCAAAGGCATATTGCCAATGACAAGTAATAAATTAAAGTTCTATGATGAGAGATAATATTCTAGTTATGTATATGACCATTATCTAAACTTTGGTTATGTTAGGAATATGATTTAAATGTGCAATATTTCAATGTTGGGGTTCCCTTTAATTCAAGAATTTGAAAATGCAGATATCAAAACTTCCTAACATTCTTAACATTTTCTAACATTCATTCCTAACATTCCCCACATTCATTCCTAACATTATCCATATATTCATTCTTAACATTAGATTGCACATATCAAAACTTCCTAACATTCATTCTCAACATCTCAACACTGAAAATATTTTACATTTACAAACATACATAAATTTAATAATACATACATGCTCATAAATTTAATAATACATATATTCATTCTTAACATTAGATTGCACCTATAAAAAATTCCTAACATTCCCAAAATTCCCCACATTCATTCCTAACATTCACCAAATTCATTCTTAACATTAGATTGCACCTATCAAAACTTCCTAACATTCATTCTCAACATCTCATCACTGAAAATATTTTACATATACAAACACACATAAATTTAATTCTACATACATTCATTCTTAACATTAGATTACACCTATCAAAACTTTCTAACATTCCTAACATTCCGCACATTCATTCATATCATTCCCCACATTCATTCCTAACATAAGATTGCACCTATCAAAACTTCCTAACATTCATTCTCAACATCTCAACACTGAAAATATTTTACATCTACAAACATAGATAAATTTAATAATACATACATTCATAAATTTAATAGTACATACATTCATTCTTAACATTAGATTGCACCCATCAAAACTTCCTAACATTGCCCACATTGATTCCTAACATTCCACATATTCATTCTTAACATTATATCGCACCTATCAAAACTTCCTAACATTCCTAACATTCCCCACATTGATTCCTAACATTCCCCATATTCATTCTTAACATTAGATTGCACCTATCAAAACTTCCTAACATTCATTCTCAACATCTCAACGCTGAAAATACTTTACATCTACAAACATACATAAATTTAATAATTTAGATACATTCATAATATGTAAGTTCAATATGCATGTATATAATCCAAAAAAAACAAAATGTAATGTCAATGTATATGTATATAATTCAAAAAAACAATCATGAACATGTGAGTTCAATGTACATATGTATAATCCAAAAATAAAGCTCCTCGATGTCCAAACCAACTACAATAGAAATATCAACAAAAAAAGAAGCTCCTAACAACCTGCAACATGTATAAAAACAAATTATGAATATCATAAATTATTTAAACAATTTTAAACTAAAATCAAAACATTGAAATATTAAACTAATATTGAAGAACAATTCAATTATTAACAAAATTACCTCAATTTCTCTATCTTCCACTGGAGTCTTCCCTTTGCCTCTAAAAGGTGGAGGAGACCCAAGCTGCAACATGTATAAAATAAATTTATGAATCATAAAAATTATTTAAACTATTTTAAACTAAATTCAAAAAATTAAAATATTAAACTTACAATTCCACCACTATCCTCTAGTGGAGTCTTTCCTTTTCCTCGAAAAGATCGAAGAGACCTAAGATTCAACATATATAAAAGCAATTTACCGTATGTCAAAAATTATTTAAACTATTTAAACTTATACATCAGAGAACAGTTCAATTATGAACAAATTACCTCGGTGCCAATATCCACATCCATCAGAGAACCTATATCTTCACTGCCAATTTAAATATGTTCTCTTCCCTTAAAATTTAAATTTTGTCAATAAATAAATCATAATGCAAGCAAAAAAACTACGCTTAAGCAATTAACTTAAAACTGAAACAAAAAAAATAAAATCATTAGCTCACAATAGATGGAAAAACATCTAAAAAGTTCGAATCTAAAGAAACCTGAATGGATAATTCAATATAACATTAAGATACATAGTTAAATTTAAAAAAAAAAAGATAAAATATCTTTCAAACATAAATATACATGTGTAAGTAATAAATATACCTCTCCAAAATGTTCTTCTACATTTCCAACATTTTGACTAGTGGAGACTCTAAAATTATGTTCATTTAACAGTCAAGAAAACTGAAACCAATAAACATTTATGTAATGTATTTATTAGTATACACAAAAAAAGAATAATATCATACATAGATATAATGTAACAAAAAGTTCAATTCAAAATAAATAAAAAAGTAAATAGATTGAAAGTACACAAACCTCTCCTATACTTGACGTGTCATTAGATATTCTATCCGAAGCTATATCACGACAAACCTTGGCATAAGCCTTTAGCTCTTCAATTCTCATACAATCTAACTCATCATTTGTTTTGTAAACAGAGTTTTTCATAATAGTTGCTCGAGCCCTCTCTCGACTCAATCTAGCATCAACTCCTACAATTACCGAATTTAAACCTTCGGCAACATTATGCCTTGCAGTTGTCCCAACTTGTGATGTGGGCTCCATCTTCGATTTGTAAGACACAATCCTATGTGGATGAGATATCCGAGGTGAAGGTCGAAGAGTAGTGGGATCTCTAAGAGCACCTTTTCGATTGCAAATACTCCCCTTTTCAACTCCATAAAACTTAGAATGAATATCAATATAGTCTGGCTTCATATTTAAAAAACAATTCCGCATAAAAACCCTAGCAAAATAATTAGGGACATCATCGTTCCATGGCAACTGAAAATAGGTTGTAAGGAACCGATCATATAAATAATGTGCAAGTTCAGGGTGCTTAAAATATCGCACTTTCAATGCTTTACGCTTTAGGCCCTTTTTGAAGTTAAACATTGAGTTGGCATGTTCTCTAGTCACTCTCTCCTTCACAACAACCCACTTGTCTGGACCCACCACCTGTTCCTTTCATCTCTACATCAAGTCAAAAAAAACATCTATTGTTGGTCCAAGATTTTCATATACCTCAATGAATTTTTGTAATGATTGCAAAACCATCTCTATACTTTGTTTTTTCTATGGAGCGAGATCCAAACTAGAAAGATCATGTTGCAACTTGTTATTGTGATCTCTGTAGCTTTCAAGGGTCGTTTGTTGAATACCACTTTCCCATGGAAGCTCCTCCGGTAAATCAAATGGATAAGTCATAATGGGTGTAAAACCCTCAGCTAGTTGAACATATTGTGTTCTAGGTCAACCTTTTCCACCCTATGTAGGATGACGAGCCTCTTGCGAAACTTGCTCTACATCTACGCTTGTCTCCCGTACTTGATCTTCCTCCCTCTCTATAAAACTACGTGTCGCTTCTGCACCATGCTCTTCTTCAAATACAACTAAAGTTATGTGTAAACATGTATAAACTTCGCGTACACACAAAAATACAATTTATAAATATATTAAAAGATTGATGTTCATACCGACAGAAGGTCGAGATCAACGTTCACCCACAGAGGATAAGGGGGAATCATCTCTACCACTATCACCTCGTCGATGATAGGATGAATGTGAATTGTACAATAAGATTGAATCCCGAGGTGAAGTCGACAACCTTAGATTATCATTTAGGACACCAACTCCCGAAGAATGTGATGACCTCCTACACTTTTGCCTCAAATACTGTTCTCTTTCCATTTGATATGATATCTACACGTTTACACAAATATCAACTCATAACATATTCAAATTCTACATGTTAATTCGTCAAATTCAAAGACCTAGCTACTAAAAAAACTAAGTTTTTAATAAGGACCTAGATATACCTAATATTATCTAATAGTTCTTAAAATGAATATAGCTAATTTATTGTTGGATGTATGAGAAATTAATGTGCCAATCTTTGTGTTTTTGATGTTTTAAATGAATGGAACCAATATGGTCAAATATTAAGTAAAGGTTACATTTCTTTATGTCATGGAATCAATTCATGAACATGTTAAATCTTAATTTAAATCCTAAATTAATAACTTATTTAATATTTTAATAATTTAAACATAAATTATATCTACAAATATTTTCATTATTCCATAGAATCATAAAAATTGTTCTCGATTTGAATTATTATGATGGGTGGTTACAATGTAAGCACTAAAAAATAGAAACAATTAAAATAATAGTAGTCATCTTTATCTAGTAAACTAAGCCACTCAAATACGAACAAAGGAAGAAGTAAGAAATGGTAATCATAGAGCTAATCTTGGAGCAGTGGGATAAAAATTTTGATTTATTTTGTATTAACTACATGGGACATTATAGGTACACTGATTAGCAATATACATACTTACCATAATAAGAGACATGTTGTAATAAAATATAGTATAGGAAGCAATGGCAGAATTTAATTCCAAACAAAAAGATGTTGCACTCTGTCCATTTGGACAGAGTGCATGAACTATGTCCATTTTGGCAGAGTTCATGCACTCTATCCACATGGACAGAGTTCATGCACTCTATCCATGTGGACAGAGTACATGAACTCTGTCCATGTGGACATTAACTATCAAATGATACATGTGGGTAATACTACATACCTTGAAGAAGAAACAAGTAAATGCATTACTACTTTTGCTTCCTCTAGATTTTATCAGTAGATATCAGTTGTGGAGTAATTGGAGTTATATATGAGATCAATCATATCTATAAATCCAATTACTCTGCGACCCATATCTACAAATAAATATAAATGACCCTTTAATTTTTTATTAGAAGGCATACCTTTTTATTTTTTGCTATTGAAAGACACCGACAAATCGACCTCAATCGTCTGAAGCCGAACAATGAAGGAAGCAAAACAAACCGGCCACCGAAAAAATGAATGATACCTGCAAACAATGTACAAAAATTTATAGCATGAAAAGTGTAATCATCAACATTTGCATATTACTTCATATTGATACAGGTTTAAGCAACTCAGCTTAGGGCTTAGGTGTAAGCAGTTTACCTTATATATATTTTTTCTATAACCCTTTGTATATGTTAAAGCTTAACCACAAACATATCTTATTTTTATGAATGCAAAGTTGATCTATGGATATTTATGGGCTTAATACTCAGATCAATCAGTGCAATATCCTAATATAATGGTAAGTCTAAACTATAAATAATAAGCATTATACATGTTATTTGTGGTTCTTTGATGACATAGATTAATGGGAATGATACTAACCTCACAGTGTACTAATAATTGTTATTTGTAATATGTGATATTTTATATTAGAAATACATAGATCAAATGGATTGTAATCATAATTACAGGTTAAATGCCCTTGTTATTTTTACTATAATAATACATTCCACTATTTTAATGATTATGACTATCCTGTACTTGTGACATAATATGAAACATGTAAAACTATAAGTAACTACACACACATAAACCAAATTGAACTAACTTGTAATTATTTGGTAACCCCTATAGAACTCTAATGAATGAGCTTCTGAATATCTCATCTAAGGTTAATTTATTGCAGTAACTAAAGGCCTAGCTTGTGAAGCCTTGCAGAACGAGCCTCCAATGGAAGACTACTAAGCTCATACATGGACAAAGTTCATGCATATCTTTCTCATAATACCTGTGAACTAAAATTAAAATTAAAAGAAATCTACTCTTCTTATAATAATATGTATGATAAACTTTATTTGTACTATAATAATACATTCCACTATTTTAATGATTATGACTATCCTGTACTTATGACATAATATGAAACACGTAAAACTATAATGAGCTACATGCACATAAACCAAATTGAACTAAGTTGTAATTATTTGCTAACCCCTATAGAACTCTAATGAATGAGCTTTTGAATATTTCATCTGAGGTTAATTTATTGCAGTAACTGAAGGCCTAGCTTGTGCAGCCTCGCAAAACGATCCTCCAATGGAAGACTACTAAATTCATGTACTCTGTCCATGTAAACAGAGTTCATGAAATCTATTCATGAACTCTGTCCTTGGACAGAGTTAATGAATATCTTTCTCATAATACTTGTGAAATGAAATTAAAATTAAAATAAATCTACTCTCCTCATAATAACATGTATAATAAAATAAAAACTAAAAATTTTAAAACATAATATCTTAAATATAAACATAACTTATAATTTTTTTATCAATCACACAAGTCGACACTTCAACAAATTTAATTCCTATCCACTAAAATTAAAATGAATCTACCTTTCTCATCATATTAAATACATAAAATCTTTACGTAATCATACTATGAAATCAAAAAAGAACTACGACGAATGTGAAATTTAAGCCATTGGCTACAGCAAGCCATGAATCTCTTTGTTGAACGTTCACATTATAATTTTTTTTATAATGAACAGACCCGGAAGAGAGAATACCTATTGAGAGGAGGCCAGACCACGAACATACCTCCACAAACATACCACAAATAGACCCCTCCACGAAAAGACCTCTCAGCGGCTCTCCACGCCGAGAGAAGGCCAAAAGGGTGGTGGGGTGGAAGACCTCCACAACGTCAACGCATGATAGGTGGGACTGCAAGCATGTGCAGCGATGGGGACGAAGGGAAACCAAGAGGGTGGTAGGACGGGGACGATGGGACCAAACGAGATGCACACAATAGGCACAATGGGTGACCTGATGGGTGGCGGGATGAGCACGACGAGCAAGGTGGAAAGCGGGTGATGGGACGATCACACCGAGCACGACGGGAGGCTAGGTGGGTGGCGGGTGACGACTGCAAGTGGAAAACATGAAATGTGGGCTGCAATTGACCTTTTATGCCAAACAATTATTCGATTGAACAATTATCTCGTCGAATAAGTGTTTGGCCGAATAATTGTTTGGCTGAATACGTGTTCGACTGAATAAACATAGAACCACTCGTCAAAATTACTGGCCGGCTATGCGTTTCGTCAATTTAAATGCTTCACCATTAAACAGTATTCGACTGAATAAAGGATCAATTATTTGGTCGACTAACTATAGTTATTCGGCCGAATTAAAATGTTATTCGACCGAATAAATATAGTTATTCGACCAAATAATTTCCTCTATGTTGCTCAGGCACCCGATTATCACAGAAGTGTTACCCAACTTTGTGTTTTCACCCAAATGTAATGTCCCCAAAAATTGGAATTTTTTTATTTATTAAGCGAGTAAAACCTACCTATGTGGAACATTATTGAACTTGTGGAATATAACGTATGATGGACGTACCACTATTCGGTCGCAAGTTATTCTTACGTTCTATCATCTTACTTTCAGTTGTAAATATTATCGTATTTTACTTATGATGTCATAATTCGTATTTGCTACATTATTCTTATGTTATACATTATGGTGTATGTGTCGTTACTCAATTATACGCTTCGTTCATTTCTACAAAGTCTTACTTGTTATTTATACGGATTCTATCTTAACTTTGTTTATGGAACTAAAGTGGGTGGAACTTGGTGGGACTAGTTCTCCCCTGACGGTCTGAGAGGTAAAGTGTTCACTTGTATAACAAGCTTACTTAGTTCAGTTTGAACTAAGGCACCTATTCTATTTCATATGCGGATTATACTTAGTGACAGGATGTAAAGAGCGCTAAACATCTTGATCTTAATATACCTACTACTTGTTACTACGGTTCCTTACCGACTTATATTTATAGCAAGGTATTTACTATTTTCATTAATTAGTTATCATAGTTAGATTACCTATGTGATACTTATAATTCATTAGGTATTTAAGTTTCTTCTTTTATATCTTAGTATTATTTACATTCTATGTTTATTTTATTAAAAGCATTAACATAACCTTTTTTTGTTTCTTCACAGGTTATAAACTTGGTCTTAAAAATCAGACCTTGATTTGATATATGGTTATTATCATGGCATCTTTCATATGCCATGGTTCTTAAGCTTAATGCTTATGGAATAAGGTAAAGCAAGGCTCAAGGCTTAAGCCTATGGTTATGCGATACCCATTATATATTATACTTGGTATTTAAACTTTGGTTGGCACATATATTGTATGGACTATATGTTACACAAAATTTTGGGTTATTTATACTTGTAATAAGTTTTGTTGTGGCGTGTTACCATATGGTTGAACCACATACGATTGGGGTTTAAGTCTTGCACGGGGATGGAAACCAACGTTAATGCATTGTTTGCAAACTATAGAGAAGTGGGTTTTGTGTCAATAGTGGACACTAGACTGGTGCCATTACTACTTCTTGGGGATCATGGCAGACCCAACATAGGGTTTGGATTTCACAATGGCTTGTCATTTCGTTTTGGTTGTTTCGAGTTTGGCCTTGGCTCTACGCAAGGGAAAAATAGAGGCTATTGCTGGTTAATTGAAGGTAAGTCTCTGTTGATTTTATGGCAACATTTGGTATTTGTTTCATGGCTCCACAATTCATACTTCTCATCCTTGTTTTACATTGGCGTTTGCAAGTGACAGAGTCATTGAAGAGCATCGTGGCTCAAAACTTGGTGACTGGTTTGTGGATGATGCATAAAGTGTGAGGTAAGCCTGTCAAACAAGCCTATTCTTGTTAGTTCTCGACCTGATTGAGTTTTGTCCTTGTCGTTTGGTTTGGGGTTTCTTTGTGGGGTTATGATGCGCCTTCGGGCCTATGTTAACAGACTTGGGTTTTTTTATATTTGGTGAGGCCTTTTGGCAGAGCAAAACTTTAGTGCTCTTATAGGCTCTGTGTAAAAATTTACCTTATTGTAACTTGTATTTTGGATTTGGGGCTTTTATGCTTAGGCAACACCAGTGCTTGCAATGGTGTCATATCCCTTGGCATGAATGGGTAATACTTGACTTGCGTTATTGGAAATACTGTACATCAATATATACTGTGTTTATGAATTGGCAATGGTTATTACATTTACTGGGTATGTGTTGAATTTATGCCGCACTATTTGTTTATTGTTGTGGGTTATATGAGGCATTATCCTTCTAAGGGACTGTGTATTTTAATTATTATGGTCGAGTTTGTGCTTACAGTGTAAGGGCTGAGCTTAAGTTTTACATCTTAGCTGTAGCATAATTGTTTGTTTATTAATAGTATTGTTGTTAAGAAAGGTATCACGTATTCATAATGTTGCCTTGGTAGAAACAACCCTACACGATTCACATCCTAGGAGTTTACTTGTACATTAGTTATAAATTAAGGTGGATGCGATTTTGGGGCTTAGATGCCCCTAGGTTTTGATTCCTGCCCTCTCTTGCATAATTATTTGGAATGTGGAAAATTATGAGGTTATTTATAAAATGATTCCTGTGTATTATGTTTCTGGAATAAATTAGAATATGTACCGAAAATGTCTGAGGTCGCCTACAGGATTTGTTCCTGTGACTATAATGTAATTATAAGTTTTTAATTGTTTATAATGCTACTTTAGCTAAATGTTATGCGATGGTTGAGTTGATTTTAGATGGGACTTTAAAGCATTTTATGCATACAATTATAATTAGGTTGACTGTAATATTAGACCATGGTTATAAAAATGATTTATGGATATGATTACAATGTTGTTTATTTAAGATTAGGGTTGTGGATTTTAAAATAGGAAAAGATCTTTAATATTGGACCAAAGAATGGTCACGATACTTACTCTGTTATTTAATTTGTTCTTTATTTATGACGATGTTTAATTTTAGTGGAATGATTTAGTAGTTATCTTGTATTTAATGATGCAGACCTTGAAAGGTCTTTAATGGTTTATTATTTTTTATTTAATGTGGAAATACTATGGCCTGCGCTTAGTGGATTAGATTTGTAAATATATTTTATATATGTTAGCATATGTATATGTGTGTGTGTGTGTGTGTGTGTATTAGTTCAACTATAGATAATAGCTTAGCTTATCTGAGTTGTAGCTTATACTTATATATATAACTCCTACTTCTTAGCTAGTCTAAATTAAATCTAAAACAATCCTATGCTAACAAATGGAATATGTCAGTAGAGTAACAAGGCCAAAATAACAACTATATAATAACCTGAAACAAAACCTAGTTTACAATAAACACAGTTTAAGTAATGAAGATAAATACAGGAGCAAACTTAAATGAACAAACCCTGGTAAATACAGCATGAGATAAAATTTGCAGCCTATGCATATACGTTAAGAAATGTAAAACCTAAAAGATATAAATAGAACAAGCATTTATACGGTTAGAAAATATAATATGATTCCCTTACTTAATTCAACTAACATTCATACTAGGAAATGGAAGAGGCAGACTAGGATCTCATACCTGTAATTTTTTTGAAGCTCCTTTAATGGCTGAACCTACACACTTAAATAACCAGAACAAAACAATTCATAGGAAGATCTGACCTCTGTGTTAGATGACCAAATCACTTGGGAACTACCACGTTCCACCCAACCATGACCCGGAATCGTTCCTGGTTTAAATATGGATCCATCGAGCTGTACTCCAACATGCAAGTAGATTAGAGCTCCTAAGGTAGTGTTTCCTATCTGGTATATCAGGTCTATATCAGTTCTCCTTTTTCCTTCCAGGAAAATGTTCTCCAAGAATTCACTTGACAGAAAAACAGGCAGAATAGTGTCTTCTCCAATGATAGATCAGAACCCCAAGCCTTTTCTTAACTTGAGTCTTTATAGACAGAATTTTTTGTCAAAAGGGTAGTTAAATCAAGAAAACTTTATTTCTTGATTTAACCTTTATTAATTTACTTTGGTGTAATTTTTAATATTTTAACTTAGGAACTTTTTACTAGTTCCTAGTTAAGACTTTTGTAGGCATTATACTATTTATTAATCCTTTAATAATAAATAATAATTGATGGAGCTTTTCTTCTTTCTTACATTTATATTATTAATATATTTAATTCTTTATACATACCATGTATGAAGTACATAATAATATAACACTTGTTAACATTTGTCTCTCGACATCATACATCATGATCCCTAGACTTAATGACACTTCTTCATTAAGGTCGGGTAGGTAGATGGTTTAGGTCTACTAGGCTAGGCAACTCTAAACATCTTTGCATGTTGGATTTCCCTCATATAATGTGGTAGTTCTTGAGTACTTGATGAGAATACAGAAATTCAAAATTTCATTTAAACACTTATAGATAAGTATGACGATATCAATATTTTTCTTGAGTAGTTTTCACTCGGAAGTTACTAAAATATTTTCAGTAACCCTTGGTGCTTGCCAGAGCTCATACTCAATGCTTTAACAGGGAGTTACAACTTAGTGTGATTCAAGAGCTCTTCGCTCAACACTAATGCTAGGATGTACTTGTACTATACACCTAGGGATACAATGGCCATGGATCCGATGCTCCAGAGCTTATGCTCAATATCAACATGGAAGGCTCCAGGGCTTATGCCCAACACTTCCAAATCTTATATTTTCATGTGTTCCAGAGCTTCTCGCTCAACACAAATGTAATACTCATGTGCTCTAGGGCTCCTTGCTCAACACGCAACATTAATCACCCATGTGCTCCAGATCTCCTTGCTTAACACAAAACATTAATTACTCATGTGTTCCAAAGCTCTTCGATGAACACAAAACATTAAGTATTCATATGCTCCAGAGCTCCTTACTTAACACAAAACATCTCATCAATCATGTGCTTCAGGGTCCACTCCCAACACAACAAGCATACATATATATAATCAATAATTGACTTACACCCAATATATATAAAAAATCATCATGTTCATATGCAATGGGGTCTTCGACCCAATATATAAAAATAAAACATCAAGATAATAATCATAATAAATAGGCACATGCCTATAAGTGTTAGGTATGGAATTTAGTATTTTACATCCATCCCTACTTAGAACAACACCATCCCTGGTGTTCTAGGGACTCAGAATGACATCATGAAAAAAGGTGGGGTAAGCCTTTCTCATGGTGTCTTCATTCTCCCAAGTAGTTTTATTAGCCTCAAAGTGCTTCCATTGCACTTTTAATTGGACTATGGTGCACTTCTGGAGCTGCACCTCTCTTTTGTCCAATATATGAATAGGCTCAAGGGAAAACTCCCCTTCAGGTTCCACCTGTAATAGGGACCAATCAACAACATGTTCAGTATCATAAACATATTTCTAAATAACAAAGATGCATGGAAAAAATTATGCACTCTTACATGCGCAGGTAATTCTAGTTCATATGCCATTGGCCCTTTGTTGGCTAATATTTCAAAAGGTCCACAAAATATAGGTTCTAAATTACCACACCTACCCAAGCTCAACGAGCTTCATTTGGATTTTACTTTCAAGTAAACATGATCACCTATTTGAAAGTCTTTATCTTTTCTTTTCCGATCCACGTAACTTTTCTGGAGGTCTTGTGCTTCTTTAAGGTTCACCTGGACCTTGGTAACCAAATGTTCCAAGTCCATGAACAAATAATGCCCTAACATGAGCCGATCCACTGGGGTATCCCAAGTAACCGGTGTTATGCACTTTCGTCCATAGAGTACCTCAAAGGGACTCTTCTTGCCAAAAGTCTGATAACCATTGTTATACGCAAACTCTGCAAGATGCAGGTAATCCTCCCATTTTTTAGGGTTATTCATGACATACATTCTAAGCATGTCCTCACCAATATGTTTTACTCTTTCTGTCTGCGGGTGATATGCAGTGCTAAATTTCAACTATGTTTCCAATTCCGAGAATAAAGATCTCCAAAAGTTTCCTGTAAACTTAACATCTTGATCCGAGATAATTTCCTTGGGTATCTCGTGCAATCTAAATATCTCCATCAAGAATATATCAGCAATGTTCACTGACTTATAGGTTTACTTCACAGGAATGAAGTGTGCTGCTTTCAACAACTTGTTGATGACCACAAAAGTAGAATCATTTTGCTTCTTACTTTTCGGTAAAACGGTGATGAAATCCATACTAATGACCTCCCACTTCCATTCCAGAATGGGTAATGGATATAGCAATCCTGCAGGATACTGATTCTTAGCTTTGACTAGATGAAATTCCTGACATTTCATGATGAACATCGCAATGTCGACCTTTAACTTAGGCTAGAAAAAGTGTCTCTTAACAGCGGATATCATCTTTTGATATCCCGTGTGTCTAGAGTAGGGTGTCTGATGAAATTCCGTGAGGATGCTGGACTGAATGTCCCCTCCTTCTGGAACATACAAATGATCCTTGGACTATAGTAGTCTGGATTCATCTACCTTGTATTCTTCTTGTTGTTGAAACAACCTGTCCTCCTGGACTTTCTAGAGGATTTTTACATAGAAGGGGTCAACTCAGTTGGCCACTCTAATCCTCTCATGAAAATATCCATCGGTTTGACCTAAAGTCACCTCATATATCATATGAGTTCATTGAATCAAGGCATCAGCAACCTTGTTCTCTTTTCCCTTAATGTGCTTTAGCTCAAAATGGTACTCACTAAGGAAATCCAACCACCCGGCTTTCCTTGCATTCAAATCCGGTTGATCGAATAAATATTTCAGACTCATATTGTCTATCTTTAGAAGGAACTTCCTTCCCATGAGGTAGTGCCTCCACATCCTTAAAGCGTGGATGATGGCAGCTAACTCAAGATTGTGCGTAGGGTAATTTTGCTCATGTTCTTTTAACTTTCGTGATTCATAATAGATCACGTGATCGTTCTGCAAGAGGACTCCTCCCAGTCCTTCCTTGCTTGAATCCGTGTAAACAATGAAATCCCCATCAGGATCCAAAATTCGTAACACCGGTGCGGTTATCAAAAGTTGCTTAAGCTTTTAAAAACTTTCTTCTCACTTAGTGGTCCATAATAACTTGCTTTCTTCTGCAAAGCAGTCATGGGGCAAGTGATCCTCAAGAAGTTCTCAATGAACTTTCGATAATATCCAGCTAATCCTAAAAAGGACCTAATGTCAGTGACACTAGTAGGATTAGGCCAATCCTTTATGGATTTAATATTTTTCGAGTCCACAGCTATCCCTGTCTCAGAGATAATGTGACCTAAGTACTGTATTTGTGGTTTGTAAAAATAACATTTTCTAAACTTAGCGTAAAGCTGGTGTTCTTTCAATACTTGTAGTCTTATTCGAAGGGTCTCTTCGTGTTCTTCTTTATTATTGGAATAAACCGGTATTTCGTCTATAAATAGCAAGACAAACTTATCCAGATACCTACTGAATATGTTGTTCATCATACACACAAAATTTGTGGGTGCATTGGTCAACTTGAACGACATCACTACAAACTTGTAGTGCCCATACCTTGGACAAAAGGGGGTTTTGTGAATATCCTCATCGCGAATCTGTACTTGATGGTACCCGGATCGTAGGTCAATATTTGAAAATATTTTGGCTCCTCCCACCTGATCGAACAATTCATCGATCCTAGGGAGTGGATAATGGTTCTTGATAGTCATTTTGTTCAACTGGAGGTAATCGATGCACATCCACATCGTACCATATTTATTCTTTAGGAACAGTATCGATGCTCCCCAAGGAGACACACTGGGTCAGATATATCATTTATCTATCAATCCTGCAGCTGTAGTTTGAGTTCCACCAACTCAAGTGCTCTCTTGCGGTAAGGGGCTTTGGAAGCGAGAATTGATCCTGGGGTCAGTTCGATGGAAAAGTCTAGGTCTCTTTTCAGAGGTAATCCTGGGATTTCCTTGAGAAACACATCCTTGAATTATTCAATAATGGGGAAGTATTCTATGTGTTGTTTTCTTTCAGACTCTATGTATTGGATGCTCATTGAAAACAACTTGCAGCCCTTCCTGACACATTTCTTTGCTTGTAAGGTAGATATTTGCCTTACAGAAACTTTCTTTGGAATGCCTTGAACCTTCACTTGGTTCCCTTGGCTATCAATACAAAATATAGACTTGTGTAAGAAATTGAGCATGACATGGTGCTGTTCCAACCAATCCATGTCGATAAGTATATCGTACGATCCTAAAGGTAGGATGTTCAGGTTTACTTTCGTAGGAAAACCATTCAGGTTTACTTCACATTCTTTAACAATTTCTGAAACTTTTCATTTCGTACCTATGGCTAACTAAACCAGCCAAGGTTTATCATGTTTTACTTTGCCTAGTTTGCATTCATCAACAATTTTATGTGAAACATAGCTCTAGCAAGCATCAGGATCAATAAGTATTGAAATATAAGGGTTAAAGATCTTACCTTCTATCTCAACCTTTGTAGCTTGATGGTCTTCCTATTGGCCATCCAACGCTGCATAGATCCGCGGTGTTCCATCTATGTCCTCAATGGTTGGTTCTTCTTGTAAGTTGTGCAAGACCCTCCTGGTCTTGTTCTTACAATCTCAGGCGTAATGAGGCTCGTTACATTTCCAACACTTGATTTGTAGAGGGGTAGCATTGGCTCCACTTGCTACTAGCTTGTTAACATTAGAAGCTGGTACATAAGGCTTCGTACCAGATTTACTGAAGTTCTTGTTTTCTTGAAAGCTGTTATTCTACTTTCTATATGGTTGTGGTTTAAACCCAGGTTTGCGGCTATCAAAAAAGTTCCTAGAATTGTCTCTGTTCTGCTTCATATTCTCCTGCCTTAGCTATCCATGCTCATAAAAGAGCCTAGATTTGTACAGTGTGGTATCCAAGGTCTTAGGCATGTTGAATTCAATCCTGTCCTGAAAACTAGGAGGAAGACATCCTAGGAACTGCTAGATCTTTACCTTTTCTTCTTCGATGTATGGTACAAAATGCAACAGATCTAGAATTCTGTTAATGAAAGAATTCATAGTCATGGATCCCATACATAGCTCATGAAACTCTTTCACCTTTCGCTCAAAGAATATTTTCGACATATATTTCTCTTGAAAAAGTTTTCATAAGTTATCCCAATGTATTTCTCTTATCTCACATTTCTTGGTGTGTTTTAAATCTATCCACCACCTTGCTACCTTGCCATTCAAGGATGGCAAGACGAGCCTTCATCTCACTTGAGTAGTTATGAACTTGAAAATATTTTCTCATGCCCAACAATCACTCCTAAGCTTTCTCCCTAGTTTTTACTTCACCTTCATAGGTAGAGGCTCTTAATTTTCTAAACTCCCCTTGAAGGCTGTCATTGCTTCTTTGCTTCTTTCTTCGGGGAGAAAGAGAGTCATCACTGGAAGGACTATGATGATCTCCTTTTGGTGCTTCAAAGGTACGTTCCTCTTTTTTTTCTTCTCTTTTGATGCTGTCCCGTTTATGGTAAGGTTATCTTTTGGAGTTGTTTGTGGACTGAGTAGGTATACCCTCCTGGCTTCCTCCCATCATATTTCTCAGTAATGCTTTATTTATAGCTTGCTATTCTTTTCTTTCGTTCAGATTGTATTCTCTGAGACTTCACAATTCTGCTTGAAGACTGTATATAGTATTCAAAATATCATAATTCGGCTCCACCACCAGTTCTGCTTCTGGGGTGGGGGTGTTCATCCTTACTTTCTAACTGTTATCTTCCTTAGTGTTCATAAACTGAACTGTTCAGTAAAAGTTTCCTAAAATTTCAAAAAAAATTAAATAACATGAAATTTTTTCTGTTAGTAACAAATTTAATATCATACTTTATTTTCCTTACAGTAAATGCTTGGTGTGCCCATAGGTCTCTTAGTATTGAAACTGGGCTTTGATACAACTTGTAATGTCCCTAAAAAATGAAAATTAAAAAATTAAAAAATTATTAGGCGAGTAAAAACTACCTATGTGGAACATTATTGAACTTGCGGAATATAACGTATGATGGACGTACCACTCTTCGATCATAAGCTATTCTTATGTTCTATCATCTTACTTTCAGTTGTGAATATTATTGTATTTTACTTACGATGTCATAATTCTTGTTTGCTACATTATTCTTATGTTATACATTATAGTGTATGTGCCATTACTTGATTATATGCTTTGTTCGTTTCTGCAAAGTATTACTTGTTATTTATACATATTCTAACTTAACCTTGTTTCTGGAACTAAAGTGGGTGGAGTGGCGGGACTGTTCTCCCATGACGGTCTAAGAGGTAAAGTGTTCACTTGTCTAGCAGGCTTACTTAGTTCGTTTTGAACTAAGGCACCTCTTCTATTTCATATGCAGATTATACTTAGCAATGGGATGTAAAGAGCGTTGAACATCTTGATCTTAATATACCTACTACTTGTTACTACGGTTCCTTACCGACTCAGATTTATAGCAAGGTAAATACTATTTTCATTAATTAGTTATCATAGTTAGATTACCTATGATCTACTTATAATTCATTCGGTATTTAGGTTTCATCTTTTATATCTTAGTATTATTTAAATTCTATGTTTATTTTATTAAAAGCATTAACATAACCTTTGTTGATTTCTTGGTAGGTTATAAACTTGGTTTTAAAAATCAGACCTTGATTTGATATATGATTATTACCATGGCATATGAAATATGCCATGGTTCTTAAGCTTAATGCTTACGACATAAGGTAAAGCAAGGCTCAAGGCTTAAGCCTATGGTTATGCGATACCCATTATATATTATACTTGGTATTTAAACTTTCATTGGCACATATTGTATGGACTATATGTTACACAAAACCTTGGGTTATTTTAGACTTGTAATAATTTTTGGGGTGGCACATTAACATATGGTTGAAGCATATACGATTGGGGTTTAAATATTGCATGGGGATGGCAACCAATGTTAATGCATTGTTTGCAAACTATAGAGAAATGGGTTTTGTGTCGATAGTGGACACCCGACTGGTGCCATTAATGCTTCTTGGGGATCGTGGCAGACCCAACATAGGGTTTGGCTTCCATGATGGCTTGTCATTTCATTTTGGTTGTTTGGAGTTTGGTTTTGGCTCTACACAAGGGAAAAAATGGAGGCGACTGCTAGTTAATCAAAGGTAAGTCTCTGTTGATTTATGGCAACCTTTGGTATTTGTTTCGTGGCTCCACAGTTCATAATTCTCATCCTCATTTTACCTTGGTGTTTGCAGGTGACAGGGTCGTCGAAAAGCAGTGTGGCTCAAAACTTGTCGACTAGTTCATGGGTGATGCATAAAGTGTGAGGTAAGCCTGTCAAAGAATCCTACACTTGTTATCCCTCGGCCTGACTAAGTTTCTTCCTCATCGTTTGGTTTGGCATTTCTCTGTGGGGTTATGATGCGCCTTTGGGCCTGTGTTAACATACTTGGGTTTTTTATATTTGGTGAGGCCTTTTGGCCATGGAGCGAAACTTTAGTGCTCTTACACGCTTTATGTAAAAATTTATGTTATTGTAACTTGTATTTTCGATTTGGGGCTTTTATGCCTGGGAAACGCCATTGCTTGTAATGGTGTTGTAGCCCTTGGCACGACTAGGTAATACTTGACTTGCGTTATTGGAAATACTGTACATAAATATATAATGTGTTTATGAATTGGCAATGGTTATTACATTTACTGGGTATGTCTTGAATTTATGCCGCGATATTTCTCTATTGTTGTGGGTTATATGAGGCAATCACCTTCATTGATGGGCTATGTATAAAATGCTTTTATTTAAATCTGAGCTATAATAGTTGACAATGTTTAGGTTGAGGCCATACTGTGTGTGGCATGATTCTTCTTCAAGGTTGTTGCGATAGCTTCGGATGGTGGCATTATTGTTATTATTTTGTCGATTAGTATATAATGTGGATTGTATAAGAGCCATGGGTGCAAACCCATGATGGATTTCATCGTTGTAGATTGTTTTCTAAGGGACTATGTATTTTAATTATTATGGCCGAGGACGTGCTTATAGCATAAGGGCTGAGCTTAAGTCTTACTTCCTAGCTGTAGCATAATTGTTTTTTTATTAATAGTATTGGTGTTAAGTAAGGTAGCCCATATTCATAGCATGGCCTTGCTAAAAACGACCCTACCGGATTCGCATCCTGGGCGTTTACTTGTACATGAGCTATAAACTAAGGTGGATGCATGATTTTGGGGCTTATATTCACATAGGATTTGATTCCTGCCCTCTCTTGCATAATTATTTGGACTATGGAAAATTATGAGGTGATTTATAAAATGATTCTTGTGTATTATGTTTAGGGTATAAAGTAGATTATGTACCGAAAATGTTTGAGGTTGCCTACAGGATTTGTTCCTGCGACCGTAATGTAATTATAAGTTTTTTATTATTTATAATTCTACTTTAGCTCAATGCTATGCGATGGTTGAGTTGATATTAGATGGGACTTTAAATGTTTTATGCATACGATTATAATTAGGTTTACTGTAATATTAGGACTATGGTTATAAAAATGAGTTATGCATATGATTACGATACTGTTTATGTAAGATTAGGGTTGTCAATTTTAAAATAGGAAAAGAGCTTTAATATTGGACCAAAGAATGGTCACAATACTTACTCTATTCTTTACTCTATTCTTTATTTATGATGATGTTTAATTTTAATGGAATGATTTAGTAGTTAGCTTGTATTTAATGATGCACACCTTGAAAGGTCTTTAATGGTTTATTATTATTTATTTAATGTGGAAATATTATGGCCCACGCTTAGTGGATTAGATTTGTAAATCTATTTTATATATGTTAGTATATGTATATAAATATGTGTGTGTGTGTATAGTAGTAGTATTTCAGGTATAGATAATAGCTTAGCTTATCTGAGTTGTAGCTTATACTTATATATATAACTCCTACTTCTGAGTTAGTATGAATTAAATCTAAAATAAGCCTCTACTACAAATGGAATATGTCAGTAAAGTAACAAGGCCAAAAGAATAGCTATATAATATCCTGAAAAAAAACCTAGTTTACAATAAACACAGTTTAAGTAATGAAGATAAATATAGGAGCAAACTTAAATGAACAAACCCTGGAAAATACAACATGAGATATAATTTGAATCCTAGGGTTATATGTTAAGAAATGTAAACCCTAGAAGATATAAACAGAACAACCATTTATAGGGTTAGAAAATATAATATGAATCCCTTACTTAATTCAGCCAACATTCATACTAGGCAATGGAAGAGGCAGACTATGATCTTATACCTGTAATTTTTTTGAAGCTCCTTTAATGGCTGAACCTGCACACTTAAATAACCAGCATTAACAATTCATAGGCAGATTTGACCTCTGTATTAGAAGACCAAATCACTTGGTAACTACCACGTTCCACCCAACCATGACTCGGAACTGTTCTTGGTTTAAATCCAGACCCCCCCGAGCTAGACTCCAACATGCAAGTAGCTTAGAGCTCCTAAGGTAGGGTTTCCTATCTGGTATATCAGGTCTATATCAGTTCTCCTTTTTCCTTCCAGAAAAATGTTCTCCAAGAATTCACTTGAGAGCAAAACAGGCATAATAATGATTCCTCTAATGATAGATTAGAACCCCAAGCCTTTCCTTGGCTTGAGTCTTTATAGACAGACTTTTTAGTCAAAGGGATAGTTAAATCAAGAAACCTTGATTTCTTGATTTAACCCTTTTTAATTTACTTTGGGGTAATTTTTAATATTTTAACTTATGAACTTTTTACTAGTTCCTAGTTAAGACTTTTGTAGGCATTATACTATTTATTAATCCTTTAATAATAAATAATAATTGATGGAGCTTTTCTTCTTTCTTACATTTATATTATTAATATATTTAATTATTTATACATACCATGTATAAAGTACATAATAATATAACACTTATTAGCATTTGTCTCTAGGCATCATACACCATGATCCCTAGACTTAATGACACTTCTTCATTAAGGTCAAGTAGGTAGATGGTTTAGGTCTACTAGGATAGGAAACTATAAACATCCTTGCATGTTGGATTTCCTTCATATAATGTGGTAGTTCTTCATTACTTGATGAGAATACAAAAATTCAAAATTTCATTTAATCACTTACAGACAAGTATGATGAGATCAATATCTTTCTTGAGTCATTTTCACTCGAGAGTTATTAAATTCTTTTTAGTAACCCCTAGCGCTTACCATAGCTCATACTCAATGCTTTAACAGTGAGTTACAACTTAGTGCGATTCCAGAGCTCTTTGCTCAACACTAATGCTAAGATGTACTTGTACGATACACCTAGGAATAAAATGGCCAAGGATCCAATGCTCCAGAGCTTATGCTTAACATCAAAATGGAAGGTTCCAGGGCTTATGCCCAACACTTCCAAATCTTATCTTTTCATGTGTTCTAGAGCTTCTCGCTCAACACAAATGTAAGTACTCATGTTATCCAGATCTCCTTGCTCAACACACAACATTTATTACCCATGTGCTCCAGAGCTCCTCGCTCAACACAAAACATTAATTACTCATGTGCTCTAGATCTCTTCGCTCAACACAAAGCATTAAGTACTCATGTGCTCCAGAGCTCCTCGCTCAACACAAAACATCTCATCAATCATGTGCTTTAGGGCCCATGCCCAACACAACAAGCATACATATATATCATCAATCAATGGCTTATGCCCAATATATAAAACAAATCATCATGTTCATATGCAGTGGGGTCTTCGACCCAATATATGAAAATAAAACATCAAGATAATCATCATAATAAATAGGCACATGCACCTATAAGTGTTAGGTCTTAAATTTGGGATATTACACCAAATCCCTAATTCATTAGTCATCCCATGTCATCTACAATTACCCCTGATGTTCCTCCATGTTGGTTGAACACACCAAATTTAGGTCATGGATCTAGAGATGAAACCTTTCTTAGTTCTTTTATGAGTCTATCATGTTAATTTTTTATATTAGCATTATAATTTTCATCTCTTTCATATTTATTTCAATATTCATTCCATCCCATAACTAAAGAATTATTTATTTGTAGTAGAAAATAAGTCAAGGATCACTGAAAGAAAACCATGCACAAGAGACACAAAGATGTTTCACATGGGAAATTTTTCTCAAAATAAACTTAATCAAATACAAGAACAATACCATTAACAAAGATGAACCTTTATACAATTCAGGTTCTCCCTCCTTCACATAAAAACCTAGAAAGGGTAGTGAATTTCCCAAGGGAATAAGATAAGCCCAAAAACTTTTGTCTTTCCTTTGCTAGGCCGACCAAGGAGATACACACAAGTCGAGAGAATATATTGTGTGTTTTAGATCTGTACATATTAGTAGTGAATACCTATATTTATATTCTTGCATTTCGTATAAGTTTCTTGAAATTGGACCGACTTCACTTCCTTTGCTAGGATGACTTGAATAGTTTAATATTTATTTCTTATTTATTTTCAAGATGGCTATTATTTTGTCTTAATTATATTAAGTATATTTTTCAATGTTATTTAGGACTAATTCAATTGTTTGTATTTACTTCATGGAAATTTATTCATCATATAATTTTTTTCCTTTTTGATGTCTTGTCAGATGTTGATGACTTTCTCTCATGTAGAGCTCTATTGTAGGCTTGACCATATTCTAAGAAGCCTTGGACACTTCTTAGATACAATGTCAAAGACAAAATTAGATTATACTTTATCTCCACTACAAGGGATAAAATCCCTTGTCGCATAGAAATGTCAACTAACTCTAATATAATATATCACTCCTTCATGAAGCACTCCCATGTGGAGTATGCAATGTGACCTCTAGCCTCCTATCACTCAAGCTAATCCACATGACAAGACAAAGACTAAATATATGATCCACAAAACACATATATTCAATTCACATGACTATAACAAAGGATACGAAGAGACCATTCTTCCTAGGTTGTGAACCCATCTATGTTACGTCCCCTCCCGTCTGAGAGGATGCGACTAACGACACTACTATCATTTAATCGGGCAATATAAGCCCCATGAACATAAACAATAAAAATGCATTGAACATGAAACAATTACAGATGCACAATGCAATCTACACTACGAAAGAAACATCATTCAACACATTCATGATGTCATATTCATAAAATAAGCAACTTTCATCCCGTTTAAGCATTCAACATGTTCATGATAATTTACGAAGCAAATACAATTTCAGAGTTAAATACAATAATACTTATCTTGAGGAGAAACTTCCCCGCAACTAGTTATGTCGCCGCAATGTTCCACCCAACCATAGGCCATTGTGCTCCTTAATCTCTCAGCATTTCTGCCACCCCCGAGATGGGCATGATTCCCACAAGGAACTAGGGGAGACGGGCTCACACACAACAAGAAGATACACCCATAGTCAAGCCAATAATCACATCCAAACATAGTCAGACCAATAAAATATGGGTTCTTGGACTTAACCATCCAATCCAACATAGGGATGCATTGCACAACAAAATACAAGTTCTAGGTATGGACAAAAATACCTTGAAACCCAAAATCGAAAATGAAAAATGGGAAAAAACGACCCAAGTGATCAAATCATTTCAGAAAACGTTTAATGGCTTCACAGAGGAAAAAATGACCTCCATTCATACCTAAAATGTGGATCTATCTTCCCAGCTATTAGGATTTAAGAAAACGCTGAAATTTGGGAGGGAAACACTCAGCAAATCCCATCTACGTGAGGAAAGGGAAAACACACTCTCAAATCCCCAAAATGTAAATCTCTACTACGTCTTCACTTAGCAACACCAAAAACAGGATTTCCCAACTGCACATAAACTCAACAACCCCCCAAAAAATGACTTTCCAGCTGCACATACATTCAGTAAGAACTAAAATGAATTTCCAACCATGGGAAAAATGGAGAAATCAGCCAAAATCATGAAGGGAAATGCACAAGAGCTCTTGCTGCATGAGAGAGAAAAATTGATGGATGGACCATAGGATGGGCATGCCTTTCCAAGCATTTACTTGCCCAAGAATTCAAAAACACATTTTCCCAAAAATGGGTGGCTTCCCAATTCAAATTTCACTCCCATATTCTACCCATCCCCATGCATTAACTAACTCAACCACTTTTGGATGATTGGGCACAAAGGAAAAAATGGGTAGTTTACAATTTTATGGGTTTTCCCTTTGACATTTGGATTTTCCCCCATTGGCTCAAGGGCTTGAATATAATTATTCCAATTATTGGTCTCATGTGTGTTTAATCTGCCATGAATTATTGATCAGTCTTTATTGAATTCTTCTCTCTCTTTTGCATCCTTCTTTTCTAATTGAATTCATGCAAGCTTGAAGATCCTATGCTTCATCAAAATTTAGCAAGGTATCAGAGTAGGTATTGATGCCAACAACAAACTTCAGAAAATTCCATTGATGCACCAGAAGCAATTGGGTTCCACATAAATCCTAGAACTATTTCCTTGCTCCCTCTGAATTATGTCTAGAGAAGTCTGTCTATGTGTGATGCATCCAAAGATAGTGCACATTTTGAAGTGGAGAGTGTTTGATCGGGTTTGATAACGAACTGAAGTGTTTTGTAGTTTTTTTACAGGTACATTCAAATATTTCTTAAAGAATTTGTTGTTCTAGAATTTGTGAAATGGAGAATTCAATAGCTCTAACTCCCAGAATCCTTACACCATTAAATTATTCTAATTAGAGGGAATATATGCATATATTATCACGCAACAAGGGTATACATAGGGTCACCATGGGCAGAGAAGTCGAACCTTAGCAATATCTTGGAAAAAGCAAGTACCTGAATAAGTCTTGATGAAACTTTTGGATTCATGTGCATCCATATCTCTAGCGAGTTGTTGTTCTATCTTGATGGGCTAAAGACTCCAAAAGAAGTATGGGATAAGCTCGAATCCTTGTTTGGAAAATAGATAAGCTAAGGGATCATATCTAGGAGAATGAATTGGTAGCACTATAGCCTAGTAACTTAGAAACAATACAACATTTATTCTCAAGATTCAAAACACTGGTCATGCAATACAAGCAATGTGAGATTGAGAAGAAGGATGAGTGTAATATCTCAAATTTTGGACCTACCATTTATAGGCATGAGCCTATTGATCATGATGATTATATTGATGTTTTATTTTATATTGGGTTGAAGACCCGACTACATATGAACATGATGATTGTTTTGTATATTGGGCATAAGCCAATTGTTGATGATATATATGTATATATATGTTGGTTGTGTTGTGCATGGACCCTGAAGCACATGATTGATGAAATATTTTGTGTTGGACATGGACCCTGAAGCACATGATCGATGAGATGTTTTGTGTTGAGCGAGAGGCTCTATAGCACATGAGTAGTTACATTTGTGTTGAGTATAAAGCTCTGGAACACATGAAAATATAATTTGGAAATGTTGGGCATAAGCTCTGGAGCATTCCATGTTGGTGTTGAGCATAAGCTCTAGAGCATCAGATATTTGGACATTGTATCTCTAGGTGTATCGTACAAGTACATCCTAGCATTTAGTGTTGAGCAAGATCTCTGGAATTGCACTATGTTTGTAACTCCCTGTTATAAGCATTGAGTATGGGCTCTGGTAAGTGCTAGGGATTACTGAAAAGAATTTAATAACTTCTGAGTGAAAACGACTCGAGAAAAATATTGATCTCATCATACTTATTTATAAGTGATTAAATGAAATTTCAAATTTATGTATTCTCATCAAGTACTGAAGAGCTACCACGTTGTACGAGGGAAATCCAACATGAAAGGATGTTTAGAATTGCCTAGCCTAGTATACCTAAGCCATCTATCTACTTGACCTTCATAAAGAAGTGTCATTAAGTCTAGGGATCATGACACATGATGCCCGAAGACAAATGATAACAAGGATTTTAATACTATGTATTTTGTACATAGTATGTATAAAGAATTAATTATGATTAATTATATAATTGAATAAAGAAAGAAGAGAATCTCCACCAATTATTATTTATTATTAAAGGATTTATAAATAGTGAAATATCTATGAAAGACTAACTAGGAACTAGTTAAAAGTTCCTATGTTAAAAATTGAAAATTACCCCAGTAAATTAAAAAGGGTTAAATCAAGAAATCAATGATTTCTTGATTTAACTGCCCCTTTGACTGAAAAGTCTGTCTATAAAGACTCAAGCCAAGAAAAGGCTTGGGGTTCTGATTTATATCTAGGAGAATTATTATTCTGCCTATTTGGCTCTCAAGTGTTTTCTTGGAGAACTGCTCCTACAAGGGAAGGAGGATTGATTCAGAACTGATTACTAGATAGGAAACCCTACCTTAGGAGCTCTAATCTACTTGCATGTTGGATTCCATCTTGGGGGGATCCGGATTTAAACCAAGAACAGTTCCGGGTCATGGTTGGGTGGAACATGGTAGTTATTTGCATTGAATTGTTAATGCTGGTTATTTAAGTGTGCAGGTGTGGCCATTGACAAAGCTTCAAATTCAAGTATAAAACACTTGAAGGCCTATTCCATTTCTTTCCTAAAGATTCATTACTGTTTATGTTAAGTAATGGCTGCAATGAAGTTTATAACCCTAATGGTTAAGTTTTATGGTTAACAATCTGCTAGGGTTTGTATTTACAATTTACTAATCATAGGCTAGAGAATTTTTGTTATATACTATACATTATCAGGGTTTTTACTTTTGAGTTGATTTATGTATTATTTCCATGCTTAGTTTATGTGTACTATAGCTAGGTTTTGTTACCATTTAGCATATTATTGTTCTATAGGTTGCATTACTCTGCTGACATATTTCATTTGTTAGCAGAGGGTTGTTTCAAATTCAAAATTTGTTCAGAAGTACAGGTTAAATATATATAGAAATACATATAATAGTGTTCAAAAAGTTGTATAATTAGGTTACTATTTATTTTAATTATAAACTAAAGTACATAATTTAAATATCCTAAACTAAATCAACTAAGTACAGACAAAAGCTAAATCTAAGATAATAACTCATTAAAAACCTTCAAGGTCTATCCCAACAAAGTACATATTAAATATCATAACATTCCATTAAATAAACATAATCATAATTAACCAAACAGAGAAGGAATCGTGAACATCCATGTGGTCCAATGTCAAACCTTCGTCTTACTATATAAATTCCACAGTCCAAATCGTTAAGTCAATAATCACATCCATTTACATAACCCAAATTTATAATTCATAGTCATATTATTACAGTCATCATTTATAAAAACATAAAGTGTTTAAAGGTCCCATATAAATCTACACACAACCGTCGCATCACATTAAACATTTAATAACTAAATCCCAATTTGCCAATAGAGGTCATGACATCGAATCATATGGATGTCCAAACTGAGGAAAAAACATTAATAACAAACCATAAGTATTTTACACACAAATAGTAAGCAAATCACATAACCATCTCTATATAGTCCATGCTATACATCTAAAATATGCAGGATACATTCTAAATTGCGCCCTTCTACATATAAACAACAACGCATATGCTAGTAGTGAAGTTGTAAAGACCCTAGCTATGGCCTCGGCCAAGTTTCATATCTAATCACACAGTCACGCTATTACCCAAATCGATATCGTGGGTTGTCATAACCTTGGCTGTTACAGCCATATATTTCCAAGTAAACAAGTTACACATTAAAATGCCATTTTAAAACTATCGCAGTTGTTGGGAGAGGCACATGCCATTCATGGCATGGCCTACATGCACGTTGAGCCAATACAAAACCAAAAGTCAATACTCTGTCTAAAAAGACAGTATCCATTTAACGCCAACACAGAGCATACGGTGGCAAGCCAATGGGCTGCTACACCATTGCTACAATGGCGCATCCCATGGCATAATGCCCCAATATCTAGAAGCTTTCCCAACTTAATTCACAAACCACATAAACGTAGTGTTGTGCATATCTCCCAAAACCCAAACTGTTGAAATAATACGAGAGTAAAATTCTACCGGCTTTAAGCAACGATCAAAACTAGTAAAATCAACATGTTAAAACGCAGCATTTAAATAACCATACAAGTCCCAATTTTACATAGTATAAATGCTAAAATAAATCGTATGCATTTCATACCAAAACATTACAGTCTTCACATAAAAACAAACGCGCAGTGTATTTACACAGTGAGGCACGAAATCTCCTTTTTCAAACAGTCAAGTTAATATAATGTATATGGAAAACTGTGAGCTAGGGCACCATTACAAGTAATAGTGCAGCCACGGCTCAAATGCCAAATCTATCAACAAGAGTCCTTTATAAACTAGAGCAAGCTACATTAAATGCCCCAAAGGGAGAGTCAACAAGTGCCACACAAAACCCCCACCCTGTAAAGAACCCCAACTCAGAAACGCCTAGACCGAGAGGAGGCAAGTAAATCTTGCTAGCAGGTTTACCATGGTCGTGAAGAAGCAATCCCAAATCGATAAGTGTAGCCTGTGAAAACCCCAGAGCGCCTTCATTTCCACTTGCAAACAAAACAACGATGGCATGAGAAGCATGACCATACCATGAACAAAACAACAAAGAAATGCATTTTTCCCAGAGCCGGTCTAGCTTACCTGCGAAATGATGGACGTCGCCTCCCTTCTCCAACTGCGCAGAGACCACACTAAAACACAAGCCAAAAACACATAATGCACAACAGCGAATGCCAAACCCTTTGCCAAGCATTTTCACCAACCCTGATGGCATTAATGGCACCAGCTGGTGGCCATTAATGCATCCATAAACCCTCACCATAAGCTTATCGATCGACGTTATACCATATACCAACCAAGTCATATGTTCAAACCCTTTAACCTATAGTTTCTCCACCTTCATATGTTAGCGCAGCTAATGACATGGTATTTATACCATAGTCTCCCCACCTTATAGTATGTGCAGATCTGATATATTGTTTACAATGTTTTTCCCTTAGCATCCAAGTTCATATTGTTGCATTCCCTTTTTGCTAGTTCTTTAGGTAGATTTTGTGCATAGGTCGTAAACTAGGTTTTGTAGTATTTAGGAATCATGGCAAACATAGTATGGCATGATGCCCTCACTAGGAAAAACAAGCGTAAGTTTCCAAACTCGTAACCAAGGCATACCTGCAAAATGGAAACAAGAGAAGAGTAAATAAATTAACCAAGAGATAGATAATAATAATGGTAAGGACTGTAAGTAAATTCACAACGTCTAGATAATTAACTAAGAAAGATAATTAACAAACATAGGGCTTACCTGAGTCCTAAAAACGGAGGAGTAATAAAGTGCAAGGTGGAACTGGAAGTATAACTAAGAACCGAATTCCGTCAATTAACCAATAATCCCGATGTCGCAAGAGTAACCGGTGAATCAATAAATAAGGTGCCTTAGTTCATACGAACTAAGTAAGCCTGCATAATGAAGGACCTTACCTTTTAGGTCGTCATAGGAGAACGAGTCCTGCTACTCCATCACTTTGTTCCCATCAACAAAGTTAAGTTAGTTTTTATTAAATAAACAAAGTACACATGTGCAGGAGCAAAACAATGATCTATACAACTCATTAATTCACCGACAGTAATAACTAAGATATATCAATAGTTTAAATAACATAATTAAGGCATAAGAAGTAAATGAACTAATAGTCACTGAATGGATAAGAGATTAACAAGACAGTGGGCAGATTTCGAAGAGATCGAAAGTATAAGTAGCACCTGTGTTTCCGCACGAGAAATAATGATCCCCTTTGGGTAGTTTTCGCTAGCCTATAATTTTTTTTTTCAATTTTTGGGGACATTACAAGTGGTATCAGAGCCCAGTTTCAAAACTGAGAGACTTATGGATGCACCAGGAATTCACGTAGAGAAATTAAAGTATGGTAAGTAATTTTTGTTACTAATAGAAATTTTTGCTGCTATTAATTTTTTTTTTTTGTTTCAGGAAAATTTTTACAGCATTGTTCAGATTATGAATACTGAGGAATAAAACAGCCAGCAGGAAGAAATGACCAACCCCACTCCAGAAGTTAACTTGGTAGTCGAGCTAAAATTTGATGTGCTGAAAACTTTGCAGAGTCTTCAAGCTGAATTGAAAAGTTTCAGAGAAGACAGTCTAAATGAAAGAAAGGAACAACAAGCTATAAATGAAGCATTATTGCGTAACATGACGGGAGGGATCCCACAAGGTAAACCTACCCAGTCCACCAACAGATCCAAAGGAGAACTGTACCATGAGTGGGCCAACAGCCCAAGAGAAGTAGAAAAAGAAGGTACACCTGAAGCAAATAAAGGAGATCATCACAATCCTGCTAGTGATGACTCACTTTCTCCATCTAGAAAAAGGCAAAGAAGTGATGACAGTCTTCATGGGGAGTTTCAAAAAATAAGAGCCCCGACCTATGAAGGTGAAGTAAATACAGGAGGAAAGGCCGAAGAATGGTTGCTGGGAATGAGTAAGTATTTCTAGGTTCATAACTATTCAAGTGTGATGCAGGCTAGGCTTGCCATCTACAACCTGATTGGTAAGGTAGCAATATGGTGGCAGGATTTAAAGCACACCAAGAAAGATGAGCTGCGAGAAATAAGCTGAGAAAACTTCCAAAATATTTTCCAAGAAAAATACATGTCAGAAAGGTTCTTTGACCGCAAGGTAAAAGAGTTCCATGAACTGCGCATGGGGTCCATAACTATGGACGCATTTATAAACAGATTTCTAGATCTGCTGCATTATGTACCGTATATCAAATAAGAGAAGGTGAAGAGCCAACAGTTCTTAGGATGTCTTCCTCCTAGTTTTCAGGACATGATTGAATTCAACATGCCAAAGACTTTGGATACTACACTGCACAAGGCCCGAATCTGTTATGAGCATGGGCAGTTATAGAAAGAAAACTAGAACCGAAACAGAGAAAAGTCTATAAACTTTTCTAATAACCACAAGAGTGGATCAGACCCGCAGCCTTATAGAAAGCAAAATAACAGCTTTCATGCGGACAAGAACTTCAACAAAACTGGTACAAAGCCTTATGTACCAGCTCCTAATGGTAATAAGCAAGTGACAAGTGGTGCCAATGCTACCCCTTTAGCGATCAAGTGTCAGAAGTGCAACGGGCCGCATTATGCCCGAGATTTGAAGAACAAGAACAATGGAGTATTGCATAACCTACAAGAAGAACCTATCGTTGAGGATATAGCAGGATCCTCGTGAATCTATGCAGCATTAGATGGCCAACAGGTGGACCATCAAGCTACGATGGTCGAGGTCGAAGGTAAGATCTTGAACACCTCTCTTTCAATACTTATTAATCCCGGTGCTTTCCGGAGCTATGTTGCAACTAAGATTGTTGATTTATGCAAGTTAGGCAAAGTAAATCATGTTAAACCTTGGCTGGTACAGTTAGCCACTGGTACGATACGAAAGGTTTCAGAAATTGTTAGAGAATGTGAAGTAAACCTGAATGGTTTCCTTACTAAGGTAAACCTGAACATCCTACCTTTAGGATCGTGCGATATTATTATCGGCATGGAATGGTTGGAATGGCACCTTGTCATGCTCAATTTTCTACACAAGTCTATCTTGTGTACTGATAGCCAAGGGAACCAAGTGAAGGTTTAAGGCATCCCAAAGAAAGTTTCTATAAGACAAATCTCTACCTTACAAGAAAAGAAGTGTGTTAGGAAGGCCTGCAAGTTATTTGTAGTGAACATCCAAGACGTAGAGTCTGATAGAGAACAACACATAGAAGACTTCCTCGTTCTTAAAGAATTCAAGGACGTGTTTCCCGAGGAAATTCCTGGATTACCTCCGAAACGAGACCTAGACTTTTCCATCAAACTGACCCCAGGATCAGTTCCAGCCTTGTTATAGCTCAAAATGACACATCTCTGCCTATGACCACTTTGCTATGTTTTCGTCGCATGTCGACACTTCATGAAAAGTCATTGAAAGTCACTGAAAAAACACCTAACTTGAAGGACCCATATCTTGAGTTCTGTAACTCTATTTAACCTCATCTCTGCACCGTTGGAAAGATATTTCTGTTAGCTAAAACTTTCCAGAAGACACCAAGTCTGAAAATGCCCAAAAATACCCTAAAAATGAGTTTTTTGTGTGTACGTGACTCTCCTTAAGGCATACCCGCGTACATACGCGAGTTGCTATATATAATAGTTGTGTACACCTTAAATACGTGAATTTTCTGCATTGCAACCCATGTGTATTCCTTGTGTACGCGACTGTTGTTTCTGCAACCCACGTACGCCTCTTAAAAATGTCAAAAAACATGTATTTTGAAATTTGGTTAGTTTGGGTAGTTATGCAACTAACTCCTTCAGTTGTAACTACTTTGTCTTCGCCCCTAACTCTTCCTTAACCATATAAATAGAGGTAGGGAAGTCCATGAGAGGAGACTTGAATCTTTGCATTGTTATGCTGGAGGATTTGGAGCTCTCTTTTCGAACACCTTTGCCCTAGAAGCATTCTCCTTGTATTGCAGAGCTTGGAGGCTGAGTTCCTTGGAGAAGAGAAGCAGCAGAACCGGATCAAAGTTTTGTGAGGTGCCGAACTTGAAGAGAAGGTATACTTGTACTTGTTTTCAAGATTAATAAAGATGTGATGTCCTTCTTCTTCCCCAAATCATTGTTCAATGTGTGATTGGATTTCTGTTTATGATCATATGATGATGTTAATCAGATTATCATTTAATGTTTATTTGATTATCATTGCTTTATATGTGGTCATATTGGTTTGAGGAAGGTATAATTTGTTTTGCAGGTCTCTTGGAGCAAGAGGAACAAGAGGAGTAGGAGAAGGGCTAGAGAAATCTTGGACCAGCCTTCAGTTAATCAAGTGTGGACCTTTCTTATCTCTAAATATTGCTTATATATGCTTTCTGAACAATATACATCCACCTTTCAACCCCAGTATGTTGATGGCCTCTTAAACCCTAGCCATAGGATACTTTCCTTTACAACAGAACTGGCGACTCCGCTGGGGAGAGCCTTGTCTGTTTGGGGTTTCTCTTTATTTCTTTCAGTCTTTTGCATTGTTTCAGATCCTTCTTGCCACTTAGGAACACTTTATAAGTCTGATAGAACAGTTCCCCTGCCTTCTTAAAGCATTTTTTCACCTTTTTGGGGATTTTTTCCACCCATACGCGAGTTGCAGACTGAACAGTCGTGTGTCTGGTTTGGTACACGCGACTTTCTATACTGTCGACCCGCATATGATATGCAACTTGTCAATGGTACAACCCACGTGTGCTTGTACACGTGACTTGCTGTATTGTCAACCCGTGTATGACACGCGACCTGTCAGTAGTGAAACTCGTGTATGCCCGTTTAAACAAGGTTTTTTCCTCTTTTGTGGTTTTTTCTTCTATTTGAAGGTTGTTGGTAGGTCTTTTGGGGTCCTCTGTAGGTGCATGAATCTAGGGAGTTAGTGTCATCCCTTTTGGTTGTTCTTTATCTATGTGGTAAGCCTTTTTATAGCATTAGGGTTTGCTCTTTGCTCTTTCCCCCACCTCTTTTGCTTGGTATGATTTTTGGCTTATGTTTCTGGTTAGCCTCTATTAGTTATCTTTGTCTACGTTCAGAAGCTTGTTGGTGGTTGTTTCCTTCTTCTTTTGTTGTTTAAATTCACCGTGCCAAAGTAGTTGACTTGTCTCTTATGCAAGCCTTCCTTCCAAGTAGGGTTTATACTGACTTTAGTTCATTCAAGTGTTTGTTCGGTGGTTGTATAGCAGAGTTCCTTTTGCTTTGTTCTTGTTATCTGCATACTTTTGTTTGTAGGTAGTTTTTCTTTTTCATTTATAAAAGAAAATTAAAAAGAATGTATACTCGTTTTTGCTACTTCCCCCCCTACCTCCTTCTTTGGCTTGACCTTGTTGGACAAGGTAATGAGCAGCCTCTGTTTGTAGGTTTAGATTGATTCTTGGGACTTCTTGACCTTTGTTTATATCAGTCTTATTTGCTCAATCTCTTCATTCCAGAGTTATTGGATTGTTTACCTTTGTAATCCTTCTTTTCAAGAGAGGTTATATCCAACTTTAGGGAAACCTAGGGTTTGTTTGTGGGGTGTAGAGTAGTTGTCTATCTTCTTTTCTTACAGTACTTGCTTGCATTAGTTGATAGGTTGTTTTTATTTTGCATTTATAAAAGAAAAAGACAAAAACATATGTTTGCTTTATATGCATGTAGATTAGGTTTTTAGTCTAGATTGCATAGCATATCATTGTTTTTGAAAAAATAAATATAAAAAGAGTTTGTTCTTTTGTGGCTTTCAAGTTTCTATTTGAAAATGAAAAGAGAATAGTTTTTGCTTTTTGCATTTCATATCTCTTTGCTTATTCATTTTGTTTCAACTTTGAGTCAAAACACCACATAAGTTTCATGCCATTTACCCTCTGACTAAAAACAACCACAACCCTTAAAATAAACGATATAATTTAAAAATTATTAGTAAGTTTTATTTTATAGGGTCATACACCAACTAGCTCAGGCTAGACTTGTGGGATAGGGAGTTTTAACTCTCCACAAGTATTTAAATCTCATACATAGTTGGCCAATCACTAGGTAAACCTTTTTTTACGTTGATTGTATATGGGAAGCTCCTCTCAAATGGGAGTTAAACACGAGGCCGTGTGGAGACTTGGATTGAGGAGATAACCCTCTGATTCCTTGTCAAAGCGTAGACCAAGGTTTTTGCGCATCTGGGGATTCTATCTTAGATAGGGTTTCGAACTTTGCTACCCTGCCCATGCGTATGAACTAGGCTTGTGACTATCCCCCCAGACTATCAATATAGTTAAGGTAGCCTTTAGTCTCTTTGAAATCTAGGGTTCATACACAAGTACACCGGAAGGCTATTTCTGGTTGACCTTGGACGGGCTTGGAAGGTAAACCCGGTAGAAGGTGTGGGAGGGTAGTGCATGATTCCTTTGCTTGTACCTAAGAACATCTATAGGGACGCCAAGTAACTGTCTCTTAGCTTTCTTTTGGAAAGCGTATATTATACCTGTTCGTCTGTTTGGCTTTAGGAATTTTTAGTGAGTGTTGTATGGTTTGTCTGTACTTAGTTTGCCTTTAGGTGTGTTCTTGGTACTTTTGGTTTCCTGTTGACCTCATATTTTGTCTCCTTGTTTGAAGGCTATGTCTAACACTCCTTTGAACACCAACCAAGAGATCCCCATGATGGGAACTCCTTGTAATATTCCTCTCACGGTGAATGTTGGTGTTCCTTTGATGGCCACCCTGAATCTTCCTAGATTCACCCTAGGGCTACCGGTGTGGTTGTTTTCCACTCCAACTGTCCTGAATGCTCGTGATGCTTCTCAAGTAAGCTCCTTATATCAAGGGCATCAAAACATTGCTTCCCCTTCACCTGTAGTTGATTATCCTCCTCCTTCCACCTCATGTGGTGAAAGTACTGATACTAGTAACCGACAGTCTAAAAGGAGTAAGAAAAGGAGGAATAGGAAGAAGGCACATAAGCAAGGGGGCACCCGTTCAACCTTTGAAAGTCAAGCTGAACCTCACCACCTAGCCTCTATTGTTCATGCTGGGGGCACCTATCCAACCTCTGCAGGTCATGTTGGATCTAAGCATTCAACCTCTACAAGTCAAGTTAAACCTCACCACCCAACCTCTGCAGTTCATGTTGGGGGAACCTATCCAACCTCTGCAGGTCATGTTGGATCTAAGCACTCAACCTATGCAAGTCATGTTGATCTTCACCATCTAGCCTCTATTGATCATGCTAGTGGGATCCTTCCAACCTTTCCAGGTCACATTGGATCCAGTCACTTAGCCTCTGTAGTTCATGCTGAGGGCACATGTTCAACCTCTATTGTTCAAGTTGAACCTCCCTATCCAACCTATGCAAGCCATGTTGGATCCATCCACCCAGCCTCTATGGTTCATGCTGGGGGCACACACTCAATTGATGCAAAGCATGTCGATCCTAACCATTCAACCTCTGTTGTTCATATTGGTGGTGCCCATCCGACCTCTACAATTCATGTTGGACCCAGTCTCTCAGCCTCTGCCAGTCATGCTGGGGGCAATCTTTTAGCCTCTATGGTTCATGCTGAAGACAATCTGTCAACCACTGCGAGTCATGTTGACACTGTTGAAAAGAATAACCGGTCAAAACACAAGCCCAAGTTTCCTTGTAAGCTTTGTGAGGGAGACCACCTTACTTATAAATGCCCTTCTATTGTGGAGGTGCGAAGAGTTTGGTTTCATGGTAATACCGTTTTTGAAAATTCTGAAGCTTTTCAACAACCAACCTATCTTAGTCAGGCTGGACCCAGCCACCCAGCCTCTGGTGTTCATGCTGTGGGAAAACTCTCACCCTCTGTAGATCATGTCGAGAGAAAACAGTGAGCCACTGCTATTCATGTTGACATTGTTAAGAAAACTGGGCGTTTGAAGTGAAAACTTAAGTTCCCCTATAAGCTAGGGAGATCATCTTACTCACCAGTGCCTTGCTATCACAGAGGTGCGAAGAGTGTGGTCCAAGACTCAAGAATTTCCTTCTCCTGAACAACCTACATTTTCTCAACAACCTACTCAACCTTTGGTTGATCAAGTGGTTGAACCAATCTCAGATTTGGTCGATCCCACTCTTCTTTTGGAGACTGATCCTGATGTGATTGAACCAATGTCATATTTGGTTAATCCCACTCTCCCTTTGGAGAGTGAATTTCACGAAGCAGTTGAATTTATTTCATTATCGATCAATCCCAGTCTTCCTTTGGAGAGTGAAGTGTCTTCTAGTCACATTTTCTTCACTGGCAGTTTATAACTTACTGAACAAGGGTGCACTGAACTTGCTTCGGATCAACCCCCACCAAGCTCTCGAATTGCTTCCTTTTATTGGGATAGCCTAGTTGAGCCGCGCCTTCCTTCTGATGCACCTTTCCAGATAAAGGTCAAAGTTGAATCATACACGGTTCCTCATTGTAATCTTGATGAAGGAGCCTCAGTTAGTATCTTGTCTGCTCGTGCTTGGCGAGGCATGGGATCTCCCGGCCTTGTGTCGACTGTTAGTCAGTTACTGGAATTTGATAGAAGAACTTATGTAGCCTTGGGAATTCTTTCTCAAACACCTATTACTTTGGGTGGGAAGACCGTCTTAGTTGACTTCATGGTGATAGAAGACCCCTTGGACGTGATTATGTCTATGCCATGCAAGCTGTGGTGTCAACATTTTTTCGTGTGATGTACTTTAATCATGGTGAAGAAATTGTCACTATCGATCAGTTGGATTTTCTTGATCCTTCTCCTAACCCAACTAGAGACCAGGTCTTTCCTTTATTAATTCCCAATGTTTCTATAGACACTACCCCGCCACAGGTGAACTATGTGGCCTCATTTCCTTTGCGTTCAATTGCTACTGAGAAGCAGCCTCTATTTTCATGCTTACCTTCTCGGGACTTGGTCCCAGCAGTTGACCAGGTGAGTCATTTTATACAGACTGTGGAGCTTTCTCTCCACTCTGTCGATCCATTTGAAAGTTTAGACATGTGTCCTATCTCGGATGATATCCTTTCTTCAGATGAAGTATTCCTAGAGTCTTTGATACAGTCTGACCTTCTTTTAGATGTTGGTTTAGTTGTGACTATGTCTAACCCTGATTTTCCTAGTAAGCCTGACCTTTCTTCTTATGTTGGTCTTGTTGAGTCTTTTGACTCTTCCTTTGAAAAGCAAGTCAGTGATCCTGACGAGTTTGATTTTTCTTATGGATTTTTCAACTCATGTGATATTGAGTTTGTTCCTATAGACTCTATCTCCCTTGTTGATTTTTGCTCTCCTTCTGAGGTTCATCTTATTGATTATAAACCCTTGAGCCTTGGTGCTATAGAATCTTCTTCAGTCGATTCTGCCTTGACTTTCCCTTTTGTATACTCGATAGAAAAGTCGCATGTGTTTCTTCCACAATGACCTGCATCAGATCTTTTCTTTTGAATATGATTCTGATGTTGTTGTTTCTTGGAGACAGGATTTTTAGTTGGATTCACAACTGTTTACTGGCCTTGTCTTGTTGTTCAAGCTGTAACTACATTTGCATGTGCCATGCTCGTGCTTATGAGCCTGATGCCAGCTTCCATGCTTTTAGCTTGTTGTATAAGCCCTCATCTTTGTTCTCATCGTTGCTCAACCTTGTATCATTTTGCCTTTTCAACTTGACACCTTTTACCCTGAGGAGAAGTTCCCCGAGTGTCCTTATCTTTCTCACTGTCCTTGCATTATGCATAGTTTTGCATTATCTTGCTCACTGTCCTTGCTGAGGTGCTTGGAAATAGTTTCGCCTATCTATGACACTCATCTCCTCGCATTTAGAGCATTATTTCTGCTCTCCTTCAAGCTCGTTAAAAACAGTAAGGAGGCCGTGATTCGACTTTTTCGGACTCGTTAAAACTTCACGGGAGAGATTTTGAGTTTCTTTAGGCCCAGGTCTAACTCCTCAAAATAGACTTGGCTGCCGAGAAAACTTGTCCATTCAGGCTCATTAAGAATATGTGAACGGGCATCCACATTGGTGGTAGGTTATCACTTTCTCGGACCATGTGAAATAATATGAGAAAGGAACACTCTCTTTTCTTCAGAATTGAGAAGAGTATTCTCAGGAATAGGTTTATCGCTTTTCTGAACCTGAGGGACTAAACTTACGGAAAAGGAACCCCTGGTATGAGCTTAGTTTTCTCTTTTTCGTGCTCTCGACCAAAACATGAAAAATATTTCAAGTGTACTTTATGTCTTTGTCATGCTCGTTAAACCCTAAATAACAAAGCATCGAGATTATTATTGTAAGCCCCATTTCTCGTAATCAAATGGATCTTTCCTAGTGATCTTTCCTTCCTTCACACTCGTAAAACTCAGGCTATATGATGTTTTTGAAGGAGCGTTGGGTAGGTGGTAATTTAACCTTTTTCGGACCTTCCTGACTAAGCATGAAAAGGGTGCACCTTTTCTTCTTTGGAAGTTAAGAGAGTTCTTCTTTGGTATGTTTTAAACTTTTTCGGCCTCAGGAGACTAAATTGTATGAAAAACACCCCTCTAGAATCTTCTTTGGAGTTTTCAAACTCTCTAATCTATGAAAACACCGTCGAGCATGTACTAGTTCAGGCTCGTAAAATCCATGAATCAGTTCTTTATCAAGCATTCTTTTGTCTTTTCTTCGAGCTTGCCAAAAATGAAGATGGTCTCGAGTTTTCTTTCTTGGAATCGTTAAACCTTTACAAGAAAGAGGGAAGGGAAGTTCCTTCACATGTTTTTTACATCATGGAAGCAAGTCTTGTTTTCTTGAACAAAGCACCAGTTTTGAGTCTATCAATAGTTGGGTCCTAGTATTTTGACCTTATCCTAATTCAGAGTTTCTTACTCCTCCAGTTGGTCTCTTTTCCAATTATATGGGGAATCTGTCAATGTTTCCTACATTGCAGATTTGTTTCATTGGTCCTTTTGTGTCAAAAGCTACCCAAGTCACTTTTGTGTCGTGCTCACTGTTCAAGGACTAAACCTTTGTTGGCCATTCTGCAGTTGCCTTGACGTTTTGTGTCGGCCATTCCCTGGTATCAGTTCATTACATCATGTCTTCGGCGTTTCTTGTCATGAAATTCAGTACCAATTCCAGATCCAATTAGTCTTTGACTTACCTCATGTTGGATGATGAAGGATGCCTTAATACCTTCCTTCCAATGGATATTTTCCTATCGACTGCAACACATCTTGCTCTAGGAATGAGATTTAGAGTTTATGACAGTACCTTGGTGATTGTTGTCATCAGTGGCAATTTCCCTCGCTATTGGGTAGTGGGAATACCTTAATGTCTCCTACTTGATAGATTCTTCAAGTGTTCAACTTCAAGTCCTTGTAATCACACTTGTTAGAATGTACTAGGTACCTTGGGGACCATTTTCATTAATGGTGGTTTCCCTCGCGTTTGTTAACGGTTCTCATTATTGACCAGTAATCAAATGGTTTCCTCCATGTTTGACTTCAACTCCTTTATTCACATCGTTAGGATTCATACCTTTTAGGTGGTTTGTATTGAAGACCTTGGGCCGACAGTAGCATCATCATTTTTCTATTGCCCAAGTTGCGCAAGACGTTGTTACATTTTATATGACATTTTGCTGAGACATAGATCCACCTTGTATTTTTGTGTCTATGATCGATTGTCGAGTATGGATCCACCTTGTTCATTTGTGGCCATGACTCCTTTAGATTTGATATGGCACATTTTTGCATATTGAGCGACCATGATAGTTTCATCAGTTATACATATGTTGGATTCGCCTATATCTTTATGGTGATGTTTTGTATATGGACTTGTATGTCCCAGAGATCAATTTTTTCTGACATTTATCTCTCTTTCAGGTACCTTCATTCGAGTCTTTTGATCTTTGATTCTTTGCTCTCTCCATACTTAGTTGTTTCCTTTATAATGCATTTCGGCTATCATCTTCCCCTCTAACCTCATACATTAGGGGGCATCTATTATAGCTCAAAATGACACATCTCTTCCTGTGACCACTTTCCTATGTTTTCATCGCATGTCGACACTTCCATGATGACACTTCATGAAAAGTCATTGAAAGTCACTAAAAAAACACCTAACTTGAAGGACCTGTTATCCCTAAAGTTGAACCTAGACTACAGGGGTTCAAGCTTAAAGAAATTTTTTTCAAAAATATACTTCAATAAAATCAAAATAAAGACTAGGCTGGTATGTCATAAAAGCTATAAGAAAATCATAAAATCATTAAGGAACTGTATAATATGAAACAGGATACAAAATCCAATATTAAAGGAACTACGACCATGAAATTATGAAATGAGACTGTCTCTGTTTTCTAAAAGTTTAAAAGATAATCGTATTTCAACATAAGAATCATTGCAATGGGATTCAATGGACCATATACAAGATAAATCATAAGAAACACAATTCATAAGATACATAGATAAATCATAATCATACTCATATCAAGGTAGAACTTGTATTGAAGATGTAGAGTATTTCATATCATACAGAAATCTATCAAAACTGGATCTTCATAACTCCAATTTCCAACCCCCTTTCTCATCTAGTGACTATCTTTATATACAAATAATCTGCTTTTCTAAGATAGCTATAAGATCCTATTTCTATGGATCAAGCTCTTTCAAAAATAGAAAGGTCAATCCCTTTTAAATAGTTTTTTAATACAAGCATAAAATAAAAGAGACATCTGTCAACAAACAAAATTGCTTTCACAATGGAATTATAACGTTTACTCTAAATCCCAATGGAATCATAGTCGATTTTGTAGCATAGCTCGAACTCTGATTGGAAGCCCATATAGACGAATAAAACTAGCAGCATCCACTTGATTGTAAATTCCACTACCCTCCTCAAAAGAAGATATATCTTGACGATATAAGCTATATGGACTTGTTCTGCTCACAACAGACAAAGAACCTTTGTAAAGTTTCAATGTTATAGATCCTGTGGTTTTCTCTATGATCTTTTCCATAAATGCATCCATGGATTGTCTTAATGGATCAAACCATCTCCCTGCATAAACCAACTCTGGATATTTTAAAGCAATAGTATCTTTAACCTGCCATGGTTTCTCTATCAAGTGTGAGGGATTCCAATTCCCACACAACACTAGTTAGAATAGTGCCCCCAGGAGTTTCATAGACACCTCTACTTTTCATACCAACCAATCTATTCTCCGTCCAATACCATGCTTTCCTCCAAGTTCTTTCAATATTGCCAATAAATTTGTAGGAGAAAGCTCTTTTCCATTTATTGAAATTGGTATTATAGAAGGAATGCCTATCTCCACATATTCCGGTTCTTCTGGTGCTTCCTATGGATCCACAGTCATCACATACATGTCTTTCTTTGGTTCATTAGCTAGGTCTTCAAGAATATCTCCCTCATGGCTAAGATGCCATAAATTGCGGTCTCTACTGTAAATTGATTTCTTAGTAACTGGAACAGGAACATTCTGTTTCTTTGCATACTCAATTTTAAATTCTTCCCCGGCTATTAAGTTCAGCTCATCATCACCACCAGCTATGAAATCATATAGTGCCTTGTCAAACTGTGGATTTTCTGCACGGTCCTCTTCTCATCAAACTTTGACTGGGCACCCAATTCACATCCAAAGAACTTCGTTGTGTAAGATGGAAGCCTTCCAAGAGATTTTTCCACATCTACCATATTAAAAATATTGGTCTTGATACCATTGCCTCGTCCTTCAATTTTAGTAAGTAGTTTTGGCATCTTATACCTGTAGAGAGCATCATCACGGTTTCCTGCACTGATGTTTTGGAGAGCCATCGAGGGAAAACATGCAGAGTATTATTTATCCATAAGCTGGCCATTAGAAGGCTCTCTCCAAGCAAAACCGAGTAAAAGCATGTAAATTTTATTTATCCAATAGTTCGCCATCATAAGGCACTCTCCTCACATGCTAAACATCAAAAATTTCTCAAATATTCCCAAGCCTTTTTCCTTAGTACGGCTCTACAGGCTTGCGGAAATTTTCTCCTGCATAGACTATTGCTAACCCCAGTTCCTCCTCAATTCGTAAGAGCTGATTATATTTGGAAAGTTACTCAAACCTACAAGGAGCACATGTATTGATTTGACCCGTGAATAATCCCACTGCCAGATCTACAATAAAGGTGTCTTCAATCTCGCCACGGTGATGACTTGTCATCACTCCCCATCCAGCATGTTTGGACATTTTTACTGCTTCAATACTTTCAGTAACAAAACCAATTTGGTTCACCTTCAGTAAAAGAGCATTGCAAGATTTTTCATTGATGGCCTTTCCAACACGTTTCAGATTTGTCACTAATAGATCATCCCCAACAATTTGCACCTTTTCCCCAATTGTAGCTTTTTCAAAATAAAATTTGCCAGCTTATCCCTCATATCTACATCAGAAATGTACCCACATGCAGCACATCGCAAGGATATCATTTGCGTCTTTGACTCTTGCCATGACCTAATTGCCTCCGCTAGCCTCCTGGAAATGGGTCTACCAATCCTCATACTCTATCTCAAACCCTCGATTCTATGTGCTCGGGGTCGGGGAGGAATCTTTTCGCCTTGTTCTCCTCCATTCTTGCTCTCATTATCTGCTGCGGGATCGGAATTACCCTTACCCCGGCCATAAATCGGAGTAATATTCATCTCTGTAACCTTTCCTTTACAAACAGGGCATTCTTTAGTATTGGAGTGCACATGAATCCATCGATATAGACAAGCCCAACATAACAAGTTCCCACAGGAGGTGACCACAAGCTCCCTGGCCATCTTCAAACAGATATTGCATTCAAAATTCGAAACGCTGTTACTCCTTTCATCAACTTCTTGTGCGGCCTCTGAACTATTCATATTAACACTGTCGTTATTTTTATCGGGTCTGTTCAAATTTTGCTTGTGGGTTTCAGTGGGTCTCTCCTCTTCTACTTGGCATTCTGAAGCTGGATGTGGGCTTTTCTTCAAGATGTCAACAATTAAGTTATTGGCCATTTTAATTGTTTCTAGCAAATCAACTTATGAAAGATATTGCATAATGATGATATAAGATGAACCCCTGTTACAATTTTTGCACCACTCTCTTTCCCAGCCTTAATATAACGCAGAATTTTGTTAAACTGCTCCTGGTCAATCTGAGGACCTTTCTCAACACCTTTTCTAAAGGGATCACCAACAACACGACTAAGGCACCGTGCTTTTGCCTTTTCTGAGTGGTCACTCTGACATTTGAATGGTGCCAGAAACTGAAATTTTTTTCGAGCAGATCTGATGATAACATCTGGCTTTGTCTGGGGATGGCATGCTCCCTGTGAGCTGCCAAGAATAAGTAGACCAAGTGTCTTTCCATTTCATTGGGTTGGAGTCTTCATCACAAATCTTTGCTACTTAAAAATCTTGAAAACAAACTACTGACTGAATCTTTAAACTACTCTGCAAATTGACTAATCCTCTCACAACAATCTGATCATACTGTACAAACTTAAGGAAATGATTGAAGCATCAAGCTTATTTATTTACAGCTCCCATTCTAATCATCTTCTTTCTTTTGATTAGGTAAAATCATGCTTCCAATGAAGCCATTCAAATATTTGACTAACTGGTAAAACTTCTGATTTGGAGATGATGAATAAAGGAACCCATGGAATATCAAAATTCATTTCAAAAGAAGGGAAAATCCAACCTCCATTTGACAAAAACAATCTGACATTTGAGCTTCTCAAAGACTCCGTATAATCAACAAATGGATCAATGAAGCTATAAGGAAATACCTCTTGTTGAAGATCAAAATATCTCTGTATATCCTCTTCCTCATAATGGCTTCCACTTTCAGCTACCTGCAAATTGAATTGCAAATATGGCTGCTCAATGTCTTCTACGGATTCAGGATGGTTGATTTCCACACAATGTTGTTCCTCATCAAAATTTGATTCATAGTTGTCATACACCTGTTGGCTGCTCCTCAAATCAACAAAAGGTGATGTAGGGATATGCTCTTTTTCATTTGAATACTCATCATAGATTGGCATACCTTCAAAGTGAATCGGTTGATGCTGATCTAGAACTTCAATGTCTTCATTATAAAATGGAGCATTTTGATCGATTTCTAAAGATGAAGATTTCTGTTCTATGATGCTATCATCAACTTTAATATCAGAATTTTGAAAAATTTCTTGATGTAAAACAGAATTAGAGGAAGATAATGGATCTTCTTCCTTCTTCATAGCATAACCACCAGGTTCATCTTTACTACTGGAAGAATCTACTTCTAAACCCTGGATATATAATGCATATCCCCTACAGCAATGCTCAAAAAGACACTCAGTTGGGTAAATCCTCTTACAATATGAATAAAAGGCATCATGAAAATATTTCAAATAGGAAATACTTGAAGGAGGAAGAGTTATGTACCATTGTCTCGCACAACCATCTAATGAATACATAAACATTTTGATCAATACATCTTCATGATGTATACTCAGCTGATCCATGTATTGATGAAATTTAATTACATGATGTGCCGGAATGTCCTCTTCCTTTTCTTGGAATCGCGGAAGAAAATATCCCCACTCATCAATGATAGGTACTGTATTTGGAAATCCAGGAACATTTGAGAAATTGAGCGGAGAAAATCTCTGTGCCAACATGGTTTCAAAACGCTTTGACATCTTGTAAAATCGCCTCTAGATTCTTCAAACACGGAGTCGCCCGGTGAAAAAATCTATAGTCAAACTAATGCCCTGCTCCTGTCCACCATCAAGAGTTGGATCTGATCTTTTTCATTCTTTCCCGGGGAAGATATCTTCACTCCTCCGTCCCTGGCAACGACGCCAGAAGATGTTATCCCTAAAGTTGAAACTAGACTACAGGGGTTCAAGCTTAAAGAAATCTTTTTCAAAAATATACTTCAATAAAATCAAAATAAAGACTAAGCTGGTATGTCATCAAAGCTATAAGAAAATCATAAAATCATTAAGGAACTGTATAATATGAAACAAGATACAAAATCCAATATTAAAGGAACTACGATCATGAAATTATGAAATGAGACTGTCTCTATTTTTTAAAAGTTTAAAAGATAATTGTATTTCAACATAAGAATCATTGCAATGGGATTCAATGGACCATATACAAGATAAATCATAAGAAACACAATTCATAAGATACACAGACAAATCATAATCATACTCATATCAAGGTAGAACCTGTATTGAAGATGTAGAGTATTTCATATCATACAGAAAGCTATCAAAACTGGATCTTCATAACTCCAATTGCCAACCCCCTTTCTCATCTAGTGACTATCTGTATATACAAAATATCTGCTTTTCCAAGATAGCTATAAGATCCTATTTCTATGGATCAAGCTCTTTCAAAAATAGAAAGGTCAATCCCTTTTAAACAGTTTTTTAATACAAGTGTAAAATAAAAGAGACATCTGTCAACAAACAAAATTCCTTTCACAAGCAAACTATAACTTTAAACCCTTAAATGGAGCCTCTAAAATGGAATTATAATGTTCTCTCTAAATCCCAATGGCATCATAGCCAATTTTGTAGCATAGCTCGAACTCTGGTTGGAAGCCCATATAGACGAATAAAACTAGCAGCATCCACTTGATTGTAAATTCCACTACCCTCCTCAAAAGAAGATATATATTGACGATATAAGCTGTATGGACTTGTTCTGCCCACAACAAACAAAGAACCTTTGTAAAGTTTCAATGTTACATATCCTGTGGTTGTCTCTGTGATCTTTTCCATAAATGCATCCATGGATTTTCTTAATGGATCAAACCATCTCCTTGCATAAACCATCTCTGCATATTTTAAAGCAATAGTATCTTTAACCTGCCATGGTTTCTCTATCAAGTGTGAGGGATTCCAATTCCCGCACAACAGTAGTTAGAATAGTGCCCCCAGGGGTTTCATAGACACCTCTACTTTTCATACCAACCAATCTATTCTTCGTCCAATACCATGCTTTCCTCCAAGTTCTTTCAATATTGCCAATAAATTTGTAGGAGAAAGCTCTTTTCCATTTATTAAAATTGGTATTCCAGAAGGAATGCCTATCTCCACATATTTTGGTTCTTCTGGTCTTCCTCTGGATCCACAGTCATCACATACATGTCTTTCTTTGGTTCATTAGTTGGGTCTTCAAGAATATCTCCCTCATGGCTAAGATGCCATAAATTGTGGTCTCTACTGTAAATTGATTTCTTAGTAATTGGAACAGGAACATTCTGTTTCTTTGCATACTCAATTTCAACTTCTTCCTCGGCTGTTAAGTTCAACTCATCATCACCACCAACTGTGAAATCATATAGTGCCTTGTCAAACTATGGATTTTCTGCACGGTCCTCTTCTCATCAAACTTTGACTGGGCACCCAATTCACATCCAAAGAACTTCATCGTGTAAGATGGAAGCCTTCCAAGAGCTTTTGCCACATCTACCATATTAACAATATTGGTCTTGATACTATTGCCCCGTCCTTCTATTTTAGTAAGAAGTTTTGGCATCTTATACCTGTAGAGAGAATCATCGCGGTTGCCTGCACCGATGTTTTGGAGAGCCATCGAGGGAAAACATGTAGAGTATTATTTATCCATAAGCTGGCCATTAGAAGGCTCTCTCCAAGCAAAACTGAGTAAAAGCATGTAAATTTTATTTATCCAATAGTTCGCCATCACAAGGAACTCTCCTCACATGCTAAACATAAAAATTTTCTCAAAGATGCCCAAGCATTTTTATTTAGTACGCCTCTACAGGCTTGCGTAAATTTGCTCCTGCATAGACTGCTGCTGACCCCAGTTCCTCCTCAATTCCTAAGAGATGATTATATTTGGCAAGTTGCTCAGACCTACAAGGAGCACCTGTCTTGATTTGGCCCGTGGAGAATCCCACTTCCAGATCTACAATAAAGGTGTCTTCAGTCTCGCCACTGCGATGACTTGTCATCACTCCCCATCCAGCATGTTTGGACATTTTTACTGCTTCAATACTTTCAGTAACAGAACCAATTTGGTTCACCTTCAGTAAAAGAGCATTGCAAGATTTTTCATTGATGGCCTTTCCAACACGTTTCGGATTTGTCACTAATAGATCATCCCCAACAATTTGCACCTTTTCCCCAATTGTAGCTTTTTCAAAATAAAATTTATCAGCTTATCCCTCATATCTACATCAGAAATGTACCCACATGCAGCACATCGCAGGGATATCATTTGCATATTTGACTCTTGCCATGACCTAATTGCCTCCGCTAGCCTCCTGGAAATGGGTCTACCAATCCTCATCCTCTATCTCAAACCCTTGATTCTATGTGCCCGAGGTTAGGGGGGAATCTTGTTTCCTTGCTTTCCTCCATTCTTGCTCTCATTATCTACTGCGGGATCGGCATTACCCTTACCCTGGCCGTAAATCGAAGTAATATTCATCTCTGTAGCCTTGCCTTTACAAACAGAGAATTCTTTAGTATTGGAGTGCACATGAAGCCATCGATATAGACAATCCCAACAGAACAAATGCCCATAGGAGGTGACAACAGGCTCCCTGGCCATATTCAAACAGTTATTGCATTTGAAATTCGAAATGTTGTTGCTCCTTTCATCAACTTCTTGTGCGGCCTCTGAACTATTCATATTAACACTGTCGTTATTTTTATCGGGTCTGTTCAAATTTTGCTTGTGGATTTCAGTGGGTCTCTCCTCTTCTACTTGGCATTCTGAAGCTGGATGTGGGATTTTCTTCAAGATGTCAACAATTAAGTTATTGGCCATTTTAATTGTTTCTAGAAAATCAACTTATGAAAGATATTGCATAATGATGATATAAGATCAACCCCCTGTTACAAGTTTTGCACCACTTTCTTTCCCAGTCTTAATATAATGCAGAATTTTGTTAAACTACTCCTGTTCAATCTGAGGACCTTGCTCAACACCTTTTCTAAAGGGATCACCAATAACACGACTAAGGCACCGTGCTTTTTCCTTTTCTGAGTGGTCACTTTGACATTTGAATGCTGCCAGAAACTGAAATTTTGTTGGAGCAGATCCGATGATAATAGGACCTATATCCTGAGTTTTGTAACACTGTTTAACCTCCTCTCTACATCGTTGGAAATATATTTCTGTTAGCTAAAACTTTCAAGAAGACACCAAATTCTGAAAATGCCCATAAATACCCTAAAAATGAGTTTTTTGTGTGTACGCGACTCTCCTTAAGGCATACCCACGTACGTACGCGAGTTGCTATATATAATAGTTGCGTACGCCTTAAATACATGACTTTTCTGCATTGCAACCCATGTGTATTCCTCGTGTACGCGACTGTTGTTTCTGCAACCCGCGTATGCCTCTTAAAAATGTCAAAAAACACATATTTTGAAATTTGGTTAGTTTGTGTAGTTATGCAATTGACTCCTTCAGTTGTAACTACTTTGTCTTCGCCCCTAACTCTTCCTTGACAATATAAATAGAGGTAGGGAGGTCCATGAGAGGAGACTTGAATCTTTGCATTGTTATGCTAGAGGATTTGGAGCTCTCTTTGCCCACACCTTTGCCCTAGAAGCATTCTCCTTGTGTTGCAGAGCTTGGAGGATGAGTTCCTTGGAGAAGAGAAGTAGCAGAACCGGATCAAGGTTTCCTGAGGTGTCGAACTTGAAGAGAAGGTATACTTGTACTTGTTTTCAAGATTAATAAAGATGTGATGTCCTTCTTCTTCCCCAAATCATTGTTCAATGTGTGATTGGATTTCTGTTTATGATCATATGATGATGTTAATCAAATTATTATTTCATGTTTATTTGATTATCATTGCTTTATATGTGGTCATCTTGGTTTGAGGAAGGTATAATTCATTTTGTAGGTCTCTTGGAGTGAGAGGAACAAGAGGAACAGGAGAAGGGCTAGATAAATCTTGGACCAACCTTTAGTTAATCAGGTGTGGACCTTTCTTATCTCTAAATCTTGCTTATATATGCTTGCTGAAAATTATACATCCACCTTTCAAACCCAGTATGTTGATGGCCTCTTAAACCCTAGCCATAGGATACTTTCCTTTACAACAGGCCTCCAAATCCCCTTACCACATGAGTGCACCTGAATTAGTGGAACTCAAACTGTAGTTGCAGGAGTTGATAGAGAAAGGGTACATCCAACCCTATGTGTCTCCTTGGGGAGCACTGATTTTGTTCGTAAACAAGAAGGATGGTACGATGCAGATGTGCATTGATTATCATCAGTTGAACAAAATGAATATAAAGAACCATTACCCGATCCCTCGAATCGATGATTTGTTCGACCAAGTGGGAGGAGCCAAAATATTTTCGAAGATTGACTTACGATCCGGGTACCATGAGGTAGGAATCCGAGACGAAGATATTCCCAAGACTGCCTTTTGTATAAGGTACAGGCACTATGCGTTTCTAGTGATGACATTTAGGTTGACCAATGCACCCTCAAACTTTATGTGTATGATGAACAACGTATTCAGTAAATATATGGATAAGTTCATACTAGTCTTTATTAACGACATTCTGATTTATTCCAAGAATAAGGAGGAACACGAAGAACATATTCGCATAGTACTTCGGGTGTTGAGAGAACACCAGCTCTATGCTAAGTTTAGTAAATGTGATTTTTACCAACCACAAATATAGTACCTGGGTCACATCATGACCGAGGCAAGAATAGTTGTGGACCCGGAAAATATTCGAGCTATAAAGGATTGGCCTACCCTGACTAGTGTCACTAACATTATGTCCTTTTTGGGTTTAGTCGGGTATTATCGAAAGTTCATTGAGAACTTCTCGAGAATTGCTTGCCCCATGACGGCTTTGCAGAAAAAAGTGAACAAGTTCTTATGGACTGACAAGTGTGAAGAAATTTTTCAAAAGCTTAAGCATCTTTTGATGACCGCACCAGTGTTGCAGATTATAGATCGTGATGGGGATTTCGTGGTATGCATGGATGCAAGCAAGGAAGGACTTGGAGGATTCCTCCTGCAAATTGATCATGCGATCTGTTATGAATCGTAGAAATTAAAAGAGCATGAGCAGAATTATCCCACGCACGATCTTGAGCTAGCGGCCATTATCCACGCTCTGAAGATGTGGAGGCACTACCTCATGGGAAGGAAGTTCCTTCTAAATACTGACAATATGAGTCTAAAGTATTTATTCGATCAACCCGATATGAATGCGAGGCAAGCCAGATGGTTGGCTTTCCTGAGTGAGTATCACTTTGAACTAAAGCATATTAAGGGCAAAGAGAACAAAGCTGCTGATGCTTTGAGTCGATGAACTCATATGATATATGAGGTGACCCTGAGACAAACTGATGCAGATTTGCATGAGAATATTATAATGGCTAATAAGGTTGACCCGTTCTATGTGGAAATCCTCAAGAAGGTCCAAGAGGACCGGTTGTTTCAACAACAGAAGGAATACAAGGTGGATGACTCCAGACTACTATGGTCCAAGGATAGATTGTATGTTCCAGATGGAGGGGACATTCAGTACAGCACCCTCACATAATTTCATAGGAAACCCTACTCAGGGCACCTGAGATATCAAAATATGATATCTACCGTCAAGAGACACTTTTTTCTGGCCTAAGTTAAAGGCTGACATAGCAATGTTTATTGAGAAATGTCATGAATGCCAGCTATTTAAAGCTGAGCACCAGCATCCTTCAGGATTGCTACATCCATTGCCCATTCTGGAATGGAAGTGGGAGGTTATCACTATGGATTTTATTACTAGCTTACCGAAAAGAAAGAAGCAAAATGATTCCATCTTCGTAGTCATTGACAAGTTGTCAAAGGCAGCCCACTTCATCCCCGTGAAATCGACCTACAAGGCCGTGAACATTGTCGATATCTTCCTGAAAGAGATATTTAGATTGCATGGGATACCCAAAGTGATTATCTCATATTGAGATGTTAAGTTCACAGGAAAATTTTTGAGATCTATATTCTCTAGATTAGAGACGCAGTTGAACTTTAGCACTGGTTATCACCCATAAACGGATGGGCATATTGAAAGAGTAAACCAAATTGTTGAAGACATGCTTTGAATGTATGCCATGAACATCCCCACCAAGTGGGAGGATTATCTGCACCTTGCAGAGTTTGCATATAACAACGGGTATCAGGCTTCCTCCAAGATGAGTCCTTTCAAGGTACTCTATGGTTGAAAGTGTAGGACCCCAGTTACTTGGGACAGTCCAGTGGATCGGCTCATTTTAGGGCCTGAGATGTTATTGGACTTGGGACAGTTAGTTAACAAGGTTGAGGGAAACCTTAAATCGGCACAAGACCGTCAGAAAAGTTATGCGGATAAGAAAAGGAAAGATAAAGACTATCAAGTAGGTGAGCATGTCTACTTGAAAGTGAAAGCAAAAAGGAGCTCGTTGAGCTTGGGTAGGTGTGGTAAGTTAGCACCTAGATTTTGTGGGCCTTTTGAAATTCTGGCCAAGAAAGGACCAGTGGCTTATGATCTAGCATTACCTGCGCATGTAAGAGTTCATAATGTTTTCCATGAATATTTATTAAAGAAATATGTTTATGACACTAAGCATGTCATTGATTGGTCCTTATTACAGGTGGAATCTCAGGGGAAATTTTCCCCTGAGCCTTTGCATATATTGGACAAGAGAGAAGTGCAGCTTTGGAAGCGCACTGTAGTCCAATTGAAAGTGCAGTGGAAGCACTTTGAGGTAGATGAGGCTACCAGGGAGAATGAGGCCACCATGAGAAAGGCTTACCCCGCCTTGTTTCATGATATCATTCAGAGTCCCTAGAACACTAGGGGTGATGTTGTACTAAGTGGGGAGGGATGGAATATCCTGAATTTTGGACCTACTATTTATAGGCATGAACCTATTAATCATGATGATTGTATTGATGTTTTATTTTATATTGGGTCGAAGACCCCACTACATATGAAGATGATGATTGTTTTGTATGTTGGGCATGAGCCAATTGTTGATGATATATATGTATATATATGTTGGTTGTGTTACGCATGGACCCTAAAGCACATGATTGATGAAATATTTTTTGTTGGGCGTGGACCCTAAAGTACATGATCGATGATATGTTTTGTGTTGAGCGAGAGGCTCTAGAGCACATGAGTACTTACAATTGTGTTGAGCCTAAAGCTTTGGAACACATGAAAATATAATTTGGAAATGTTGGGCATAAGCTCTGGAGCATTCCATGTTGGTGTTGAGAATAAGCTCTGGAGCATCGGATCTTTGTCCATTGTATCTCTAGGTGTATCGTAAAAGTACATCCTAGCATTTAGTGTTGAGCGAGAGCTCTGGAATTGCACTATGTTTGTAACTCCTTGTTATAAGCGTTGAGTATGGGCTTTGGTAAGCGCTAAGGATTACTGAAAAGAATTTAATAACTTTCAAGTGAAAACGACTTGAGAAAAATATTGATCTCATCATACTTATTTATAAGTGATTAAATGAAATTTCAAATTTCTGTATTCTCATCAAGTAATAAAGAGATACCACGTTATACGAGGGAAATCCAACATGCAAGGATGTTTAGAGTTGCCTAGCCTAGTAGACCTGAGCCATCTATCTACTTGACATTCATAAAGAAGTGTTGTTAAGTCTAGGGATCATGACACATGATGCCCGAAGACAAGTGTTAACAAGTATTTTAATACTATGTATTTTATACATAGTATGTATAAATAATTAATTACGATTAATTATATAATTGAATAAAGAAAGAAGAGAAGCTCCACCAATTATTATTTTTTATTAAATTATTTGTAAATAGTGAAATATCTATGAAAGACTAACTAGGAACTAGTTAAAAGTTCCTAGGTTAAAAATTCAAAATTAACCTAGTAAACTAAAAAGGGTTAAATCAAGAAATCAATGATTTCTTGATTTAACTGCCCCTTTAACTGAAAAGTCTGTTTATAAAGACTCAAGCCAAGCAAAGTCTTGGGGTTCTCACTTTTATCTAGGAGAATTATTATTCTGCTTGTTTGGCTCTCAAGTGTTTTGTTGGAGAACTGCTCCTGCAAGGGAAGGAGGATTGATTAAGAAATGATTACGAGATAGGAAACCCTACCTTAGGAGCTCTAAGCTACTTACATGTTGGAGTCAAGCTCGAGGGGATCTAGATTTAAACCAGGAACAGTTCTGGGTCATGGTTGGGTGGAACGTGGCAGTTCCCAAGTGATTTGGTCATCAAACAGAGGTCAGATCTACATTGAATTGTTAATGCTGGTTATTTAAGTGTGTAGGTGCAGACATTGACAAAGCTTCAAATTCAGGTATGAAACCCTTGAAGGCCTATTCCATTTCTTTTCGAAAGATTCATTACTGTTTATGGTAAGTCATGGCTGCAATGAAATTTCTAACCCTAATGGTTATGTTTTATGATTAACAATCTACTATGGTTTGTATTTACAATTTGCTAATCATAGGGTGGAGAATTTTTATTATATACTATACATTATTAGGGTTTGTACTTTTGAGTTGATTTCTGTATTATTTTCATGCTTAGTTTATGTGTACTATAGCTAGGTTTTGTTACCAGTTAGCATATTATTGTTCTACAGGTTGCATTACTCTGCTGACATATTTCATTTGTCAACAGAGGGTTTTTTTAAATTCAAAATTCATTCAGAAGTACAGGTTAAATATATATAGAAATACATATATATATAATAGTGTTCAAATAGTTTTATAATTAGGTTACTATTTATTTTAATTATAAACTAAAGTATATAATTTAAATATCCTAAAATTAATCAACTAAGTACAGACAAAAGCTAAATCTAAGCCTAATAACTCATTAAATACCTTCAAGTTCTCTCTCAACAAAGTACAAATTAAATATCATAACATTCCATTAAATAAACATAATCATAATTAACCAAACAGAGAAGGCATCGTGACCATCCATGTGCTCCAATGTCAAACCTCTGTCTTATTATATAAATTCCATAGTCCAAATCGCTAAGTCAATAATCGCATCCATTTACATAACCCAAATGTTTAATTCATAGTCCTATTATTACAGTCATCCTTTATAAAAACATAAAGTATTTAAAGGTCCCATATAAATATACACACAACCGTCGCATCACATTAAACATTTAATAACTAAAACCCAATTTTCCAACAGAGGTTGCGACATCGAATCCTATGGATGTCCAGACTCAAGGAAAAAACATTAATAACAAACCATAAGTATTTTACACACAAACAGTAAGCAAATCGCATAACCATCTCTATACAGTTCATGCTATACATCTCAAATATGTGAGCTGTATTTTAAACTACACCCTTCTACATATAAACAACAATGCATATGCTAGCAGTGAAGTCGTAAATACCCTAGCTACGGCCTCGGCCAAGTTTCAAATCTAGTCAGACAGTCACGCTATTAACCAAATCGATATCGTGGGTTGTCATAACCCTGGCTGTTACAGCCATATCTTTCCAAGTAAACAAGTTACACATTAAAATGCCATTTTAAAACTATCGCAGTCGTTGGGAGAGGCATAGGCCATTCATGGCATGGCCTACACCCACGCTGAGCCAATACAAAACCAAAAGTCAATACTCTGTTTAGAAACAGAGTCTCCATTTAACACCAACACAGAGCATACGGTGGCAAGCCAATGGGATATAGTTCCATTGCTACAATGGCACAGCCCATGGTATAACGCCCCAAGCTCTAGAAGCTTTCCCAAGTTAATTCACAAACCACATAAACGAAGTGCTGTGCATATCTCCCAAAAACCAAACTATTGAAATAATACATAGAGTAAAATTCTACTGGCTTTAAGCCATGATCGAAACTAGCAAAGTCAACATGTTAAAATGCAGCATTTAAATAACCATACAAGTCCCAATTTTACACAGTATAAACACTGAAAGAAATTGTATGCATTTAATACCAAAACATTATAGTCTTCACATAAAAACCAATGCGCAATGTATTTACACAGTGAGGCACGAAATCCCCTTTTTCAATTAGTCAAGTTAATATAATGTAAATGGCAAGTGGTGAGCTAGGGAACCATTACAAGTAACACTGTAGCCATGGCTCAAATACCAAATCTATAAATGAGATTCCTTTAAAATCCAGAGAAAGCTACATTAAAGACCCCGAAGGGAGAGTCAACAAGCACCACATGAAACCCCCACATTGTAAAGAACCCCAACTCAAAAATGCCCAGAGCGAGAGGAGGCAAGTAAATCTTGCTAGCAGGCTTACGATGGCCATGAAGAAGTAATCCCAAATTGATAAGCGTAGCCTGTGCAAACCCCAGAGTGACTTCGTTTCCACTTGCAAACAAAACAACAATGGCATGAGAAGCATGACCATACCATGGAGAAAACAACGAAGCAATGCATTTTACCTAGAGCCAGTCTAACTTACCTGCGAAATGATGGAGGTCACCTCCCTTATCCAACTGTGCAGATGCCACACTAAACCACAAGCCAAAACCACATAATGCACAATAACGAATGCCAAACCCTTTTCCAAGCATTTTCACCAACCCCGATGGAATTAATGGCACCAACTGGTGGCCATTAACGCATCCATAAACCCTCACCATAATCTTATGGATCGACGTTATACCATATACCAACCAAGTCATATGTTTAAACCCTTTAACCTATAGTTTCGCCACCCTCATATGTTAGTGCAGGCTTAGTGATAATGACATGGTATTTATACCATAGTCTCCCCACCTTATAGTATGTGCAGATCTTAACACTATGATATAGTGTTTACAATGTTTTCCCCTTAGCATCCAAGTTTATAGTGTTACATGCCCTTTTTGCTAGTTCTTTAGGTAGAGTTTGTGCATAGGTCATAGACTAGGTTTTGTAGTATTTAGGAATCATGGAAAACGTAGTATGCCATGATGCCCTCGCTAGGAAAAACAAGTGTAAGTTTCCAAACTCGTAACCAAGGCAGACCTGCAAAATGGAAACAAGAGAAGAGTAAATAAATTAACCAAGAGATAGATAATAATAATGGTAAGGACAGTAAGCATTAGAGGAAATTTGGGGTCTAAAATGGGCCTTATAAGAAAATGCGCCAACAATAAATTTTGTGAATTGGAATTCAACAGCCAATAGAATTTCAATAAAATGAGTCAACAATAATGGTTGAATTGACATATTTGTCATAAAAGAAAACTACTTTTTTTGTTCATATTTTCGACATATCTCCCTGTGTTTTTACTCAAATTTCAGGTGGGAGAGCTCGTTGGATGTGGAATTTAATTCTGCATCCAACGAGTACCCACAGTGCATACTTTTGATGGATCCCACTACCCCAAAAACAAGAAATACCTGAAAAAATGTGATGATGACATCATCATCATCACATTTTTTTAGGTATTTCTTGTTTTTGGGGTAGCGAGGTCTATCAAAAGTATGTAGTGTGGGTGCTCATTGGATGTGAAATTAAATTCTGCATTCAATGAGATCTCCTGCTCAGAATTTGAGTAAAAATAGAGGAAGATATGTCAAAAATACGAACAAAAAAATTAGTTTTTTCCATTCTTCCTCCAAAATTAATAACTATTATTTTATTATTTTAACTATTATTTTATTATTTTGACTATTATTTTATAATTTTCCTTAGGAGACCCATTTTAGATCTCAAATATCCTCTAATGTAAATTCACAACGTCTAGATAATCAACTAAGAAATATAATTAACAAACATAGGGCTTACGTGAGTCGTAAAAAAGGAGCAGTAATAAAGTGCAAGGAAGAACTGGAAGTATAACTAAGAACTAAATTGCGTCAAGTAACCAATAATCCCGGTGTCACAAGAGTAACATGTGAATCAATAAATAAGGTGCCTTATTTCGTACAAACTAAGTAAACCTGCATAACGAAGAAGGACCTTACCTCTCAGGTCGTCATGGGAGAACGAGTCCCGCCACTCCATCACTTTGTTCCCATCAACAAAGTTAAGTTAGTTTTTATTAAATAAATAGAGTACACATGTGCAGGAGAAAAACAATGATCTATACAACTCGTTAATTCACCGACAGTAATAACTAAGATATATCAATAGTTTAAATAACAGAATTAAGACATAAGAAGCAAACGAACTAATAGTCACTGAATGGATAAGAGACTAACAAGACAGTGGGAAGATTTTGAAGAGATCAAAAGTATAAGAAGCACCCGTGTTTCTGCACGAGAAATAATGATCCCCTTTGGGTAGTTTTCACTAGCCTATAAAAAAAAATATTTTATTTTCAATTTTTGGGGACATTACAATGAGAAATTGGTGCTCTACATACTGAGCAAAGTTGGCCCACAATTATCAATGTTTCTATCTACCTTTCACTCTGGGATACTGACTACTCCTACTGGGTGAATGCCATCCCTTGATGCCTTCAAAGAGTCTCTAATACATGAAAGAGACAAGCTATTACATATGGGAGCTCTCAAAGCCTCTCCAAATCAATCTCTCTTGGATGGTGAGAAAAGGAATGCAAAAGCAAGGAAGAAGCAGAAAGGAAAACAAAAAAGGAACACTAAATTCAAACCTAAGGATGAGTTTGATCCAACAGATGAAGTCTCAGGCTCTAGGAAGGACAAACATTAGAGGTTTGACAAAGGAAAGTGATATTACTATAAGAAAGGAAACCATATAGAGAAATATTGTATGAAGAAGACATCAGATGTCAAAGATACTTGAGCAACACAATATTTCTCTCCGTGGAGGTGCAAGCATGGATGACTCTGGAGACAAGACTGAAGATCATGATGAGAGATTCCATGCACTGAAGGTTGATTTTTCAAAATCACATGCCTTCCTCATTGATTCAGGATCCTCCAATCATATGGTTGCATCCAAAGAATCATTCTCTTTATTACAACTTACTAATGTTCCAAGTATTCGCATGGGTGATGACACTCAAATTCAAGCTGAAGGAAAGGGTTCAAACAAGTTAGAGCATGGAGTGTTCAAGAATGTCCTCTATCTACTCTTCTTAGATTCAAATTTATTATATGTATACCAAATGACACATACTAGCTCACCAAAGCGAGAGGTATTTGGTCCTGACTCATTGGAGATCTCATATATCTCAATTAGGAAGCTTATATCAAAAGGTGTTGCAAACCATGCCTCCAAGGAATATGAATTCTCACACTTTCCACCATACTCAGATCCAGTTCCATTTGAGCTTCCATTTGAAATGGAAGGTAAAACCATTCTACCTAAACCTTTTGCATATGATAATGTTTCCATTAATGTTTCAGATTCTAAATCCGAAGTAGAGGACCAATTTGAATCAATTTATGGAATTGAAGATGAATTTCAATCAGATCCAGATCCAGATCCAGATCTAGTCCCTACTCCCAATCCTAGGACAAAGTGGGATGAGTCTCATCATGACTCAAAAGGGTAAGTTGTTATTTATAGATGGGAAGGGCAGCAAAAAAATATATAAGAGAAAAACCCATATGTGTGTGCACTTAGTTTTCACTGAGAGCAAAGGAGTGTTGGTGATTTGGAAAATGGAGGAAAACCAAAAGAAGAACGTGAAGGATAGCATGGAAGCATGACAAGGTAGGAGAAAGAGAGAGAGAGATAGAATAGGACAGTTGTTGTAGGACCCAAGCTCATAAGAAGTACTTATGGGAATCTCGCATGTTTGAAATTAGCGTTCCAACAAAGAATTAATGAGATTGAGTAGAAAATCTAGTTGGATTTGGATCAAGAAAACTTGCATGAGAAATGTCGCAAAACAGAAGACTAGATCTTGGACCCAGGTACCATTGACAGGAGACTCATTATTTATGACAGAACTGTTGCTCTTTTCTAGGTTATGAAAAATATGATCGAGCGGATGATGTGGGAGTGATAGGAGCAAAGTAGTGATGAGGAGCAGTTGGGGAAATGGAAGTTGGATATGAAGGAGGATTCCAATATGTTGAACCAGAAGATGGACTCCATCATGCAAGGGATCGAAATGTAGGTCCCTCTTGCTCAGCCTCCCCCTACCGCACAACAGACTCTAATGGGAAGTATCCTCCATGGTCGCATTCCAGACCTTCCTTATATTTTGTTGTAGGAGGGTTGTGTCTTAGGGGATTCTAGTGGTCCAAGGTATGTGGGTTTGGTTTTGTTTTTTGGTTTGATAAATTTTGTTCTTGTTAACAACATCTATGCGAAGTAGGAATGTTAAGTGTCTGATGGTGCTTTATGGTATGGCCAGTAAGGAATGGACATTTTCTGTAGTATGTCGAAGTTATGGTCTGGAACAGTCTGTCTTATGATTATTTTGGCCAGTGAGTCGATTAATGATGGTATAAATAGGGAAATGACATGTTTTGTTATGATGTAAACTAATCCTTTTATATAAAATAAAATCTCTTACTTAAAAAAAACAAGTTGTTAGAAAAACAACACCTCAAGAAATTGGATGCCTCTCGGTGCTTGAAAGATCCATGTTTAGGATAGATCTATGTTGGTTTAACATAAATATAAAATTTTATGTATTATTATCATAGTTATTGTAATTAAAGGATTTAATTAGTCTCATTAAATTCAATTTTATCTTGGTTAGAAAAAGTTCAAATGTATTCTTCATGTAAAAACTATAGTAACATAATTTGGCCATATTGTACTTTTGTGTACAAATTCCAAATTGTTGGGAATTCATTGAATATTCTGTGTAGGTGTAATACTAATATAGGTTCCTACTAGTGGGCAAATAAATTTTAAAAATCAAATTTCAAACCTCAAATTTTAACTATGATGATGATGATTAACCGTCCACTAAGACCAACTTTGGTCTATCGGACCTTAAGAAGAATAATAGTTGGTTTACTTTAAAATCTTGTTCATGTGCTCAAAAAACTTGCCAATAAGCTTTCCAAGCTCACTATAGTTTTGGCAAGTTAGGAAGCTATAAAGGTTTGTATTGTAGCAAATTATACTATGAAACTCAGATCTAATGTGGGTGTAAGCAAGACACTCTAAGAGAAACTGATTTTCATCCTCAACACTCACAGGCTCACACAGATGGAAAACACTTTCTTCCCATGGAGTTTTAGGAATAGACCAATGCCATGTTTCTCTATGGAGTTCATGAAAGTTCGCTCTAATCTTTTCTATATTAATTTTCTTCTGTGAGCTAGTTACTATCGAGAGATACTTCAGATATTCCAAGTTAGGATTAATGACCTCTTTATAGTATCTAAATTTTCTCTTAACCGCTAAATTTTCCTCGCATCGTAATTTCTCTTTAAACTTAGAAGTAAAATATTTTTGACATTATCACTATTCTACAAAATGTCATTTTCATCAATGCCCTAATGGTTTAACCAAGCCATGGTATCTTTACACCAACACTGGTTGAGGCTTAGTTGGTTTTGACTTGACTTTAAAGAAATTTTAGGAAGTCTCTCGTTTCCCATGTTATTTATCTTATGCTTGTACATAAGGTACCTAGTCATAGCCATGCTCTCGATGGAGGAAATACGCACTTCTATGAGGAGAATAGGATAAGGTGTATCTCTTTTAATCTTGAGGTTATAAGTTATAAACCGATTTGTTCAATCTTTTTCCAAAATTCTCTAAAAATATTGCACCCCCATATTTCACAACCATACAAACACTATGAAATATAAATAAAACTCATTTTCATACTTCCTAAACATTAATCCTTCTTTAATAAATATGTTAAATACTAAATCCTAAATATTATATCTTACAATATTTTCTTTACATAGTAAAAAGTTTACTTCCATATTTTATTCATACTGAATTCTTTTGTTATATATTTTTTCCATATTGAATTTTGCCATTATGTATTTTTTCCATATCAAATCATATCCATATCCATATTTATAATCAAATTATACTACTATAATAAAAAATATATATCATATCTTATTATCTTTGCCAATATAATCATAAATTAACAAGTATTTCATTTCATTTTGGCCTTTCATTATCTACTATACACCGTTTGAGTTAGAGATAAATAAATAAAAACAAATTTTGAAACATTTCTATATATATTGATGACACGTGACCTTATTAAACACTTTGTATCTTCTTTTTGTGGTTCACAATAAAAGCACAAAGACATTATCAGTGTGTACAAGACATTATCACTGTGTAGTTTTTTTATTATATTTTTAATAAAATAATTATAAAATATTGATTAAATATAATTTTAAAATATAAGACTAACTTATATATATATATATATATATATATATATATATATAATAATAATAATAATTTATTTTTATCTAGATTTGAATTTGTGACTTTTTAAGAAGAAATGCATGCTCTTAACTATTAGACCAATGATATTGTACTAATTAATTAAAATATATTGTATTATATTTATTTTATTGTTATTCAATTTTTTCATCAATAAATATTGTTATTTTGCATTTCTTCAATTTCTTGATTATCTAAATTTATTGATGTTTTGTTTTGTTTTTAATGAAAATATAAATTCTAAATAATATTTAAAATTAATTATTTATATATATATAATCTTGATGATCTATTATTTATGGTTTAATAATTAATTTATGATTGATCTACTCATTATTTATGATTTCACAAACAAACCTACTAGAAACCTCAAGCTATATCTTAGTTATGAAATATTAGCATCTTCAAACATCCAATAATAGTAAGCATATTGGTTTTAATTTAATATATAAGGGCATAGATTCATCTTAATTCCAGATTTATCATGCCATATTTATAGTTTAGTAATGAATTTATGATTGATTTACTCATTATAGTATTTTATGATTTCACAAATAAATCTAGTACAAACCTCAAGCTATATTTTAATTATGAAACATTAACATCTTCAAATATCCAATAGATATGAACCATATTGATTTTTATTTTAATATATAAGGACATAGATCCATCTTAATTCCAGATTTATCATGCCATAGATCTATTTTAATTCCGGATTTGTTATACATTGATTAAATGTATCCTCAAGTTTTGTTCTATAAAAAAAGACTTACACCTCAATGAATTTGATCTTGCTTGGCACATAATAAACAATAGTGAAGATTAATCTGGTTCTCCATGATTAATTTATTTAAGCTCTTTCTCATGTCATATTAATATAGAAAGAGTTTTAATCACTTTAAGCAAATTTCAATAATAAAGACTTGTTTAACATATAATAAAACAAAAATCAAAATGAATCTATGTTAGATATAATAGAGCCATAAAAAAACAAATAATATTTTTTTGAATTATAATCCAATCTTTTAATTAAAACAAATTAAATTCATTTAAACTTTTTCCACATGTAATATTATATAGAAAGAGTGTTCATTACTTCCAGCAAATTTCAATAATAGAGAAACAGTTTATTTATAAAATAGTCACACAAATAAGTCTTTGTTGGAGTCTTCTCAAAATTCCAGAGACGTCCAGTCTTCTAAAAATTCCAAGGACATGTTTGTCTAGGGTTACTGCAAAAGGTCAAAGGTATAATGTTTTTAGTGTAAGGTCACTTCAAAGGTATATAGGGCGAGAGCTATCCACCCAGCTGCAGACTCTTAAATTAGAGTCTGTCAGCAGGTATGCCCATGCCATTATCCACTTATGTATGCCCATCCTTATGTGGTAGCAGCATCTTTGGCGCCCAACATCCATGTGTACATGTGATATGTCAAACCATGCGTACATGCGATATGTCAAAGAGGGGTCATGGTCCATGGACACCACCCCACCGGCAAAGCTCCCTTCCATGAATCCAACGCCATGATTCGCGTCACCTGTCCCACCAACCATTATCCATACATGCATCACATCACCGATTCAAATTTGAATTAAAATTCAATCAATGGGCCGGCTTAATATATAGAAATTTGAATTTCAAATTCAGCGATTGGAAGAATGCTTGATGCTGCGGCTCCTTCCCCGATCCTTCCATGATGTGAGTTTAGTAGGAATTCATTGCCAATAAGTTTGTACAGTTTTACAGCTATTTTTTAAGAGCATCTAAAGACTGCGACTGCGATTGCAAGTGAAACTGAAACAGAAACATGCTCAATGCAGACAGAAATTGGTGAGGCATGTATGGATAGATCAAATGATAAAACTGCAATGGATCTGTGTGGTATAGTCATGCATGAAAATGAAAGGGAAGAAGAAAGGGAGGATGAAGAAGGGGCTAGCGATGACGAAAGTATCATGTAGAAGCTTATTGGCATGACAAGAACAAAAAATAACCCCAATCTTGCATCAAAGCATGGAAATGACTAGAACACCAATCTATTGACAAGGCGCCCTCCAAGCCAGATAGAATAGCATAGGAAGAGAATTATGAAAATAGCGAAAACCTGTGCATGCTGATCAGATTTATCCATCTAAGTGAAACAATTGTTGCATTTTCTTTTGATGCAAACCGTTGAAACGAGCAGAGTTTAATGCCGCTCATCATCTAAGAACGATAGAAGATAATGCAAGCATTGTGTATTGTCCGGATAATATTTGAGATTGTCCGGATAATACCTTGAAAAGAAAAAATGTGTGTAATTATACAATATAGATATCTCCAGTATTGGCTACATGCTAGGTAATTTACCTTTCAATTTTGAATAGCTTCACTTCCAAATGGCTCCCCCACTCCCCAATCGCTCCTCTCACTCTAGACCAAGTTGCTCCACCACTTATTTCAATTCCATAACTCCTTTCGGTTTCAAATCACCTGATTGTTGGATTCTCCTTTGAGGGGAAGGCAAAGACTGATCTAGCCATGAACCGAATGTGACAAGTGATAGATATGAGCCACGAACATATCAATTATGACAGTATTACCATATTAAAACTATGATCACATATGAGGGAAATGAGCTAGGATCAAATGATGGAGATGAAGCAACTACCCTTCAATGATATTGATTTTGTGTACAGTTCGATTATATTATTAGTTAGGAATGATATTGATTATCATTCAGTTTTAGTTGAGTTCATTGTGCATAGCTTCTTAGGTCTGGAAAGTATTGCATATAGACAACTATTGATTTTAAAGGGTTTTGACATTAAATGTTTTTATATGAAATGGGAGCGTGCCAGAGACATGAGAGAACATTTGAATCTAAGAAAAAAGAGACAAATCACCCAGTTTTTTGTTAGAGCTAGGTCGAAATTGAGGAATCCACTGTAATTGATGCACAACCACATTTTTGGAAGCGGCTCCAAGCCTAGTTCACCAGTCCATAATGCTAAAACTGAGAGCGATACAAGCCTGTGAAGGATTTCGATAACTTTTGTTTAAATTCATTAAATCAATTTTATTAACTTTATATGAGAAGATCTACAATGAATCTAGCAATGTCTGTACCAATTAATCAAACTACATAATCTTACTAGATTTACAAGGATGATTCGCCTGCAAATTTTACAAAGTACATTTATTTGTTTCAGTGCACTCATCATTACTGTACATGATTTTTAAATTCTATTTTTAAATGGCCGGTTCAGAATTTTTTTATAGGGCTAGTTGCTAATTAAAACGTCCCACTTTTTCTCAGGTTATATTTTTTGTTTGCGAAGGAAAGGTAGAATCTCTATCACAACACAAATGCAATTTTTCATAAATGTGATGTCAAAATTCTAAAAGTCTTCCATGAAAGGGAAAAAAGGTAGAATCTCTATCACAACACAAATGTAATTTCATAAATGTGATGTTAAAATTCTAAAAGTCTTCAATAAATGGGAAGGAAAAGTAGAATCTCTATCACAACACAAATGCAATTTAAATAAATGGGATGTCAAAATTCTAAAAGCCTTCAACAAATGTGAATTACAAACTATTATAATTGTAATTTTTTCTTAGAACATACTATCCAAATTGTAATTTTTTCTTAAAAGTTTTTCAATTTTTTAAAATGTTTTCAAAAAACTGCAATAGGAAGAACATAATATCCTAGGAATAAACAATAATCAAGGGACCTATAGCTAGAGAAACCCAAAATAAAATACAGTTAGGAAATAAACAACAATTAACAATTAATTTAAAGAGATTTATAAGTAGAAAAACTTAAAAATAAATAAAAAATTTAGAAAATAAATAAAAAACACACCCTAAATTTTATTTGAAATTTTCTTCATAGCAAAATGCATACATCAAGCTTCCACTCTACTCCTTTTAGTGTGTGAGCAAGCTTATCATTCATAAAGAAGAAAATAAAATACATTTCTTTTCATTTCTTTTGAAAAGTAATAGTCCTCCTTGATCTAGTTTTTTTTTTTTAATTCTCAAAATTTAAATATTCTTAAAATGGGTAAAAACTTGTCCTCTAAAGTATGAGAGGTAGATCCTATGGACAAAGGTTGACTATATCTCCATGTTGGGATGCAATCATATATACACAAGTACTAAAGTTTTATTTTATACAGGGATCTATGTAACTCTTAAAGTGGGAGGGTGGCTTTTTAAAGTGAAAAGGTTTGTGTCTTCACCTAAGCCTTAATTAAAATGTAACAAAGGAAATCTTAGAGTAGATAAATGGTGTATAATTCATCAAAATAGAAATATAAATAAGGTAAATAGTGTTTTCTCATTTAAAAAATAAAAAATAAAAAATAAAAAAATGTTTTCTAATTTATAAAAAAAAGAAGGTGTTGACAGGTTCACAATATGATAAGAAATTCACTTAAGTTTGTAAGGTAGGTGACTATAAGATTAATTTCATGTTGTATTAGATTTGATAATTTTATATAAATACTATTAAATACTTCTATTATATTATTATTGTAATAAGAGAAACTTCGTAGGGAAATCTTTCCTATGAAGTAAAGTTCTAGTTTTTTTAGTAGTTTCAACATATATTTAATTTAGTTTTTGTTTACTCAATTGACATGTTTTAATGAGTGACTTTTGTTAAAAAAACCATTATAAGTTAGTTTCCTTCCCTAATCCCTCATCAGCACCATTTTAGTTGAAGCTAATTTGATAGTTGTTCCTTTCACTTTGTGATACTTAAATTTCACTTCCTCCAATTGTGTACACATTTGGTTGTCCATTCTCTCATTATTGAGCTGCTATACAACCCCAATTGCGAGGATGTTGAGGTTATTGAAGTCTTGAGGTTGGAATGCAATTATTAATTGAAGCTTCCTACTTGCAAGACAAACTTACAAGTTAATCTTCCTTTATTTCCAAAAACTCCACCTTCCTATTACAATCAAGTTTCATGATTAATTATGAAGGAAAGAATACCCATGTAATGTCCCCAAAATTTGAAAAAAAAAATTTGTAGGCTAGTCAATTACTACCTATTCTAAACAATAGCTCATCTTCTGCAGAATCTGTCATTGTTTTCTAGTTCGAAGTGTCATAAATTGTCCTTACCATTTCTATATGTTTTCCTATGTAGTTACTGATGTATTTATGTACTATGCTTCTTTTACTTGAACTGGTTTAAAATGATTACGCTACTTATTGATTACTTACTTATCTTGTATGTGCGTAAGTACATTCAGTTATATTACTTCCTGGTTATAAGTTATGTTCATTGTTTATGGAAAGTCCTGGATTATCGATAACTGTCAAAGGATGGAGTGGTGGGAGTTGTATCCCTTATGGGACCACTTAGAGAGGTAAATGGTTCTACCTGCCATTACGGGGCTTACTTAGTTCATGTTGAACTAATGAAAACTTCTCATTTCTTTGCGCAGGTTCATTTGGTGGCGAAAACTTGCTACAACAGCTAAACTTGGCATGTTATCTATGCTATACTGTTGTATGCCTTTCGAAGACAAAAGGACCAAAGTTCTGGCCTAACTTATTCCTATTGCTACTGTTTACGCAGAGTTGGTTTTGTAAAACCCGAATCTATTTGGTTGACATTGTGGATTTGGACTGTGAAAATTTTTATCCCTTGTTGTGTAATTATAACATATAGTTGATTTGTATTAATGCCTAATGTTTTGGCTCAAGTCATATAAGACTTAACCAATATTATATTAAAGGTGGTATATATTATGGTTTATGTGGTAAGCCCTTCATGGCATATTCCATATGCCATGAAACCATTGCTTAGTTATGCCAATGAGGGTTTTGATGGGGGTCTTTGTCACATGCCTCAATTTGAAAAACATTTTTATGTTTTAAGAAACATTATGTTATATTTTATGTTAAAGTTTGTAATTAATGACCAAGTGGGGTCAAGGATAATTTAATGTAATTGCAGAATATTTTATTAATAAATAAATGAAAAATGAGACAACAGCTTAGGGAAGCTGTTAAATGAGTATTTTACTGGTCACTTAATGAAGGAGGCTGGGTTGAGAGCAGATTGACATATGATAGCATCCTCAAACTACTTCTAGTCGTTGCAAGTAGAAACTTCCCTATTTTTGTGGTCATGATTTCCCAAGAAAGTAGAACAAGAGCAGGTGGCTCATTAAGTAAAAACTGACCCAAAAGACCTAGGCATGCTAATAAAACTTCCCATTGAAGACAACTGAGGCCGCTCATTGTGGATTTGTGATCATTCTGAGTGAATGAAGTGCACAAGAGAATTCGATGGAGGGGACTAGCTGAAGTAAGTTTGAGTGAAAAAGTGCTGAAGGCCTGAACTAGTGTAGCTATTTAAAGCTGAGTTCATACTGCTGCAAGCAAAACTGAGTTACTGTTGAACACTCAGTGGAGTTGTAGAGGATTTCTAGACTACATCTCTCACCCAGTACTTCTACCAGGTGGACCAGGAGACAAGCTCGGGGATCCTGAGAATTGCAGTCTAGCTCTTCTCCAGGAGTTGGTTGGGAGGAAGAGGTTCCTTAACCTGTTGTCACCTCATCTATACTTCCAGGTTTTACTTGTTTAGTTCAGTCATTTAATTATTTACTGCATCTGGAAAGTTTAAGATTTATCAATGATATAGTATATTTCTATTTTATTTTTGTTAGGGATAGATAGGAGAAATGTATATGCTATGAAAAGTAACTAGCTAGATTAGGGTAAATAAGTAGGGAAATTTCTGATTTAATTGATAGATATAAAGAAAATACCCAAACTGTATTTTTCCACACCTTTTGCAAGGTAGTACTCTAGTACAGTAGGTTAGTTTGTTTTCAAACAGTGGATTCAATAAAGTATGTATGCAGATGCAAATGGTTATTTTCTACAGGATTTTTGTATAAATTGTTTATAGGATTTATTTTGTATTTTTATTATTTACTTAAAATATTTAAACAAACTAAATAAAGACATTAGGCAAGAGCCTAAGTATTACACACTATTCTATGTAATATTTTACACAGTAAAACCATAAAAATTATATGTTATAAATCTAATATGTTAATAAAAAATAGATAATATAGAAACATGTAACTATAAAATTAGGGTTAATAGAAAAATGAAAACTAACTCTATAAATATTTAAAGAATAATTAGGGTTTGTAAAGAACTATTCTTTTCATAATAAAATAAATTCAAAATTTATAAATATCAAAACCTAACAGTATATTCCAAAAGTACAGAAAAGAGGCAAATTATTCAATTAAGATCGTTCCTCTATTTTATTCCCAAAATCATTACTCAATCAATAATCAAGTTACTATTGAAATATGTTAGTGTCAAAATACCTTAAATTATAATTCATTTGAAGAAAAACAAACTAACTAATAATCTACTTAACCATAAACCCTCGAAAGGTAATAACAATAACTATAGCTAGAATAATCACATTATATAATATATTATCCAAACAGAGACATTGTTATTCAGTTTTAAGCTGTCAAAATTCCTTTAAGATTCAAATAAAACTGAATAGACATAGTCTCGGCCTACGGCCTTTTTACATCACCACTCAAGGCTTAAAATCCTGAATAAAAGTATCTTAAATACAAACAGAGTTCAATTAAAACAAAACATTTGTTTCAGCTATGAAAGCCCTTCCAAAAAGAAGTTTTGCAAGAACAACCACTAGGGATTTTTAAACCATAAACAAATCCTCTTTTAACGGCTCAATGGCCTGTTCAAATAGAGTCACGGCTTAAAGTCGGTATCAAAACAACATCACTATAATTCAACCATGGTCGAAAAGGCTCAAAAATTAATTCATTAAGTCACGGCTATGAAAGCCCACATCCTTTCTTTACAAAATAGCCACTAGGGCTTTGAAAACAAATAGAGCATCTAAATAGCCACGGCCGAACAAGTAAACATCAATCACGCGGTAAAACCTTCCTAAAAATGCCATACAACAAGTGCAAGAGAACCTCAGGTAAAACTGAGGCTTACCGGGATGAATGCTATCATGGAAGCTCTATTGGTGGAGTCTATCAGAATCAAGCCATCGTTTGAGAGCCTGCACAAATCAAAATTCCATTTGATAAATACACATAATTCACAAAATAATAACTTTATATTGTGTAGAAGAGTTTTTAAACAAATTTGATTCTTACCCAAGAGAGCTGCGCAGCTGGCCAAGAGAGCTGCGCAGCTGTTTGGACATTGTGAGCCAACCCTAGCCTCCTTTGATAGTACAAAAACAAGAGAGTTGCGCAGGTGCTTTGGTTCTACAAAAACAATTCTCCAGCATTCGGCAAAGATGGAGGAGCCTTAAAATCGACCATATTTACATGTTCAAGCTTGGATTTCTCATTGAAAAGGTTCACTACATGAGGGATTCACTTGTTGACCAATATCCTATCACGTTAGTTCATATTGTGGGTTTTAAAATTATCAAAAATTGAACCAATATATTGCAGGTATTGGGGGGATGAGGGGTTTAAGGTGGGGGTGGGTAGGGTGGTTTATAAGGATTGAGGTATAAAAAGGGGTGGGGAGGAGGTTTTAAGTATTGGGAGGGGGTTTCAACAAAACAATTTTGGGTCAATATCCCTCGAAATTAAGGGTATTTTTTAATATCCCATGATTGCACGTGCTATGTGAGAGGTTCACTAAGTCAAGTCCCCGTGGTTCACTATCCTCGCTCTGATGATACTGGTAAGATTTATCTACACCTTAGTTCGTAATAGTTCTTGATTTATGAAAAGATTATTTTTCTTATTACCAAGTATTTCTTAAATCACTCATAGTTTAACTTCTAGGTTAATGTACTATTTGCAAGCGCGACTCTGGAACGAGGTGGAGGGCAATTCTAGCTGTGAAGTATTCTTCTTTAACTAGTAAGACCTCTGTCACTCCCTTACGTGGCTCTTGAGAAGAAATTGATTTTTTTTTTGGAATGTTTCATGGCATTGGATTTTCCTCCACTCTAAGTTCGATAAGAGAATGATACATTGCTTAGGGGTGATTCCATGAAGGTGGGTAACACTTTTTGGCCAAATTTGGCGATGAAAACTTGATTTTTTACTCATGTGCTAGATAGAAGCCCTCAAAACGTATATATCCCATGTGAATTTCGACTTGCAGTAAAAAAACAAGTTGTAGAATATTATGTTGGATTCCCAATGATATTTTTTTAAAAATATTTCAATGTCATTTAATGTGCGAAATTTTGCATCTAATGAACTGTGTGACCTTAAAATTTTGAAGAAGTTAATAAGTGGCTCGTGTCCAACCCCAATAATTCAATATTACATTAATAATTTAATATATATATGAGCATGATATACACAAAATGCACTATGGTATGCATGTTTTTTTGTTAATTTATTTCACAATATACAATTATTTATTACTTTTCGAAAGTGACTACATTCGATTTCAGCATCATTTTATACACGTGTGTCCATCCGAGCTTTTTTTTCACTATTTTCAAAAATTGAAAAAGCAAAGATACCCTTTTGAAGAGGACATGTCGATGTGTGGGTTGTGCATTTTTAAGAAATTTTTGGACTCTGTATTTTTTACCCTGCGTATTTTTCTTTGAGTTGCTTCAAAGTTGTTGTCATGTTTTCTAAGTGTAATTTTTAGAACTAATTAAAAAAAAACCCATATGAATGACAAAACGCATGCATGATACCTCAATGGATAGAGAATTTGGTGATGAATCTATAAGTATGAACTTCGCTCAGTTATGTGCCATGAATGGCAGGGTTTACACCCCTAGAAGACACAGAGAAACCATTAGAGGAATTTTGGGGTCTAAAATGGGCCTCCTAAAGAAAATAATAAAATAATATTGATTAATTTTGGAGGAAGAAAGAAAAAAACTACTTTTT
>LPNX011188132.1:178142-200518 GCA_001517045.1 Pseudotsuga menziesii
TTGATTTTCCTGTAAGAGGGCTAATTCTCTGTTTTTCAGGTCCTTGATCGAGGTTTTCTTAAAACCTAGATCGAGGTCTTAAAACTTAGATCAAGGTTTTTCTAAAACCTAGATAGTGGTTTTAAAACCTAGATTAAGGTATTCTTAAAACCTAGATCGAGGTTTTGATAAACCCTCGATCGAGGTTTTAACACCTCGATCGAGGGTTTAAGAAAACCTTGATCGAGGTGTTATGACCTCAATCGAGGGTTTAAGAATTGCTTGATCAAAGTACTCTTTTTTGTTTTTTCTGAAAGTGCCTTGCCAAAAAGTGTAACCCATCTCCATGGATGGACCCTTAGGTATTTTACACGGTGTTGTTAAAAGGGTGTGAATCATATCTTGTGCAGTCGTGGACGACTATGCCACTTTATAATATTTTAATGGTTTTTAAAACTTGTTTTCTATAGTAAGACCCACAAGGGTTTGGATAAGGTATCCATGCTTGTGTCATCTTTTTAGTCACCATGTAAAAATTCCAGAGCTGTAAGATTTGTGACTGTGGAGTCTTGCCGCTTTCTTTTGAACGATAAGGGGTTTAAATTCTTCCATTTTGATTTTGGAATTGTAATTATATAATTACAGACTTCGAGCGAGTCTGAACCATGAGGGATTTGAATGTTTAACTTAATTTCAATGTTTGTAAAGAGAATGTGGTCATGAGCCTTCATCTTGTTTCTTTTCTAATGGGTGTAGAAGCCTCTCTAAAACCCAGTTTAATATATGTATATATATTTATTAAATCCGTCAGGGTTATCTGAAAGATGTTTCTAAGGTGACAATATAAATCGTTTTTACAGTACACAGTGTTGTAGCCGTGGGCCATTTCGCTATCGATTTTATTTGGTTTCAAGACAAAGTTTACAGTTTTCCTATTTCGATTAAAGACAAGAACATTAGGTCTGTAATAAATCCACCAAGGCTATTATTAAAATGATGCCAAAGTTGTTTCTATATATATTGTATATACTATATAAAATGAGGCTATTATACAATATATATTGTATATACTATTTACAATAGATATAGTACACAGTATAAACAATGTAGTATATATACTAGTGCATATACTAGTGTATACTCTAGTATATACACTAGTGTATACTCTAGTATATATAGTATATACCTTAGTGTATATATATAGGTATATACATTGGTGTATATTCTAGTATATACACTTGTGTATATACTACTGTATATATGGAATAGACTCGCTTCCGTATATGCGCATTTTGCCTTCCGTATATTCGCATTTACAGAAGGAAAAATGCGCATATACGGAAGCTCTCTTCCGTATATGCGCATTTCTGCCATGGGGGATTCACTTGTTGACCAATATCCTGGCACGTTAGTTCATATTGTGAGTTTAAAATTTATTAAAAATCTTGCCAATATATTGTAGATATTGGGGGGGGTGAGAGCTTAGAGGGTTTTATAAGGATTAGGGTATAAAAAATGGGTGGTGGGGAGGTTTAAGGTATTGGGAGGGGGTTTCAACAAAAGAAGTTTGGACCAATATCTATAGAAATTAAGGGTATTCTTTAATATTCCATGATTGCACGTGTTATGTGAGAGGTTCACTGAGTGAAGCCCCCGTGATTTCTACCTTCTGTATATGCACATTTTGAAAGCTTCTGTATATGCGTATATATGAAAGGCAGAAATCACAGGGAATTCACTCAGTGAACCTCTCACATAGCACATGCAATCATGGAATATTAAAGAATACCGCATATACGGAAGGCATAAATGTGCATATATGGAAGAGAGATTCTGTATATGTGTATTTCTTCCTTCCGTTTATGGGCATATACAAAAGGCAGAAATGTGCCTTATGGAAAAGAGATTTCGTATATGCACATTTCTGCCTTCCATATATTCACATTTACAAAAGCTCTCTTCCGTATATGCACATATACAGAAGGAAGAAATGCACATATACAGAAAAGATATTTTGTATATGCGCATTTTGCCTTTTGTATATGCACATTTACAGAAAAAATAAATGCGCATTTACGGAATCTCTCATCCATAAATGCATATTTTTTCCTTTTGTAAATATGCATATACAGATGGAAAAATGCGCATATAAGTAAGCTCTCTTTCGTATATGTGCATTTTTTCCTTTATATATGCACATTTCTACCTTTCGTAATGCACATATACAGAAGGAAAAATCCGCATATACGGAAGGAAGAAATGTGCATATACGGAAGAGAGCTTTCATATATGTGCATTTTTCCTTCCATATATGTGCATTTACAGAAGGAAAAATGTGCATATATAGAAGCTCTCTTCTGTATATGCACATTTTTCCTTCCGTATATGCACATATAGGGAAGAAAAAATGCGCATATACGGAAGCTCTCTTCCATATATGTGCATTTATGCCTTCTGTATATGCGCATATACAGAAGGAAAAATGCACATATATGGAAGACAGCATCCCTATATGCGCATTTTTTCTTTCATAAATGCGCATTTATGGAAGACAGAAATGCGCAAATATGGAAGCTCTCTTCTGTATATGCGCATTTATGCTTTCCATAAATGTGCATTTACGGAAGGAAAAATGCGCATATATGGAAGCTCTCTTCCATATATGCGCATTTATTCCTTCCATATATGCGCATTTTTCCTTCTGTATATGCACATTTATGAAAGGTAGAAATGCGCATATACGGAAGCTCTCTTCAGTATATGCGCATTTCAGCCTTCCGTATATGTGCATATACGGAAGGCAGAAATACGCATATATGGAAGAGATATTCTGTATATGCGCATTTATGCCTTCTATATATGCGCATTTACGGAAGCTCTGTTCTGTATATGCACATATACGTAAGAGAGCTTCCATATATGGGCATTTTTCTTTCTGTATATGCACATTTTTCCTTCTGTATATGCGCATTTACAAAAGGCAGAAATACGCATATATAGAAGCGAGTGCGCATTTACAGAAGGCAGAAATGCACATATACGGAATCGAGCTTTCGTATATGCATATTTTTCCATCTGTATATGCGGATTTACGGAAGGTGAAAACTTGCATATACAAAAGAGAGCTTTCGTATATGCGCATTTATGCCTTCTGTATATGCGCATATACAGGAGGCATAAATGCACATATACAGAAGCTCTCTTCCGTATATGCGCATTTCCTCCTTTCGTATATGTCCATAAATGGAACAGACCTTCCATAAATGCGCATATACGGAAGGAATAAATGCGCAAATACAGAAGATACAGAAGCTCTCTTCTGTATATGCACATATACAAAATCTCTCTTTCGTATATGTATATATTTGTAATCTTTAAGTGTATGCATTTAATTCTAGTTCTAATTTCATTTGAAATTAAAATATGGTTTTGAGTTTCACAATCATTCTAACCTTAATTTAATTATAACTTTAACTTATTACAATTTAAACATATTGACACACTTATATTTTAATTGTAATATATTAACACATTTTCCTATATACAAATATTTATAAAAAAAAATTACTATGTTAATTTTAAAAAAATATCAATTAAAAATATATATTTTTCTTGTGTGTAAATATTCTTAGGATAATTTAATTAGGAAGCAAATGAAACCATTTATTAACTATATCCTTAGAAATCAAAATCAAAGAAACTATACCGTGATTTTCTGAACATACTTCCAATATACTATGTTGTCCAAGAAACAAAATCTACAATCTTAACACTAGAAACCTCACTTTTAGTATTATAGATAAGAACTCCATAAGAATTCTAGTGATCTATTCCTAACTATGAGTAGCAATCTGAAAAGGAATGCCCATAACTTCATGCTTTTGACTCCCCCCATCTCCATCTTAAAAAGATTTAAGCACACCTGAAAATTCATCATCTTTCAGGGTTTTTCTTAAAGATCAACTCTTTCAAAATCATCAAAAAGTACATCATCAAATTCATAATTTTGCAAAGGGATATAGCTTAACAAACCCTTCATAATTCAATGTTACTTTAAGACTGATAAAGGATTTGAAAGACTCTTCAACGTATTGTAAATTCATAACGCAACTTAGTAAAGAGTTTATATAGGGAACTCTCACAGGATTTTCCCCAATTCACATTCCAGTATAAAATTAAAAAAATAAGAATTTTTGGCAAAGACTTCCTAACCTGAACCCTATAGTTTGAATGCAATCTTTATGGCCTTTATGCCACTTAAAGAATAAACAATAAAAGGTACCACGAGTGGGCAAATGTTTAAACAGTCATTGCAGAAAGGCTTAAAAGAAACAACTTTGGCATGGTTTTAATAATAGCCTCTGCGGGTTTATTACAAACCTAATATTCTTGTCTTTAATCGAAAAAGGAAAACTGTAAACTTTGTCTCAAAACCAAATAAAATCGAGAGTGAAATGGCCCATGGCTACAACACTATGTACTGTAAAAACGATTTATATTGTCGCCTTAAAAACATCTTTCAGATAACCCTGACAGATTTAATATATATATATATATATTAGTTCTCATGGGTCAGACTCGCTCGAAGTCTGTAATTATATAATTACAATTCCAAAATCAAAATGGAAGAATTTAAACCCCTTATCGTTCAGAAGAAAGTGGCAAGACTCCACTGTCACAATTCTTACAGCTCTCAAATTTTTACACGGTGACTAAAAAGACGACATAAGCATAGATACCTTAACCAAACCCTTATGGGTCTTACTGTAGCAAACACATTTTAAAAACCATTAAAATATTATAAAGTGGCATAGTCGTCAACGACTCCCCAAGATATGATTCACACCCTTTTAATAGCACCATGTAAAATAGCTAAGGGTGCATCCATGGAGATGGGTTACACTTTTTGGCAAGGTGCTTTCGGAAAAAACACAAAAACGTACCTCAATCGAGCAATTTGTAAACCCTCGATCAAGGTCATAACATCTCGATCGACAGATTAACAAATGCTCGATCAAGGTTTTCTTAAACCCTCGATCGAGGTGTTAAAACCTCAATCGAGGTCCATGCGCAAAAAAATATAAAAATAGTTTTTAACGATAGCTCGATCAAGTGTTTTTTAGATCCTCGATCGAGGGTTTAATAAACCCTCGATCGAGTTTATTTAAAAACCTTGATTGAGGGATGTTAATACCTCAATCGAGGGCCTAAAAAATAGAGAATTAGCCCTCTCACAAGAAAATCTATGTTTCTATGTGCCTTCTAGGGGTGTAAACCCTGCCATTCATAGCACATAATTGAGCAGAGTTCATACCTATAGATTCATCACCGACTCCTCTAACCATTTAGGTATCATGCATGCGTTTTGTCATTCATATGGGTTTTTTTTAATTAATTTAGTGCATATAATGCTCATATATATATATTCAATTATTAATGTAGGATTGAATTATAGGGGTTGGACACGAGTCACTTATTAACTTCTTCAAAATTTTAAGGTCACAAAGTTCATTAGATGCAAAATTTCACACATTAAATGACATCAAAATATTTTAAAAAAAATGTCATTGGGAAGCCAACATAATATTCTACAATTTGTTTTTTTACTGCAAGTCGAAATTCACATGGGATATATACGTTTCGAGGGCTTCTATCTAGCACATGAGTAAAAAATTAGGTTTTCATTACCAAATTTGGCCAAAAATTGTTACCCACCTTCATGGAATCACCCCTAAGCAATGTATCACTCTCTTATCAAACTCAGAGTGGAGGAAAACCCAATGCCATGAAACATTCCAAAAAAAAATCAGTTTTTGCTCAAGAGCCACGCAAGGGAGTGACATAGGTCTTACTAGGTAAAGAAGAAGACTTCATAGCCAGAATTTCCCTCCACCTCGTTCCAGAGTCAATCCTGCAAACAGTACATTAACTTGGAGGTTAAATCGAGAATGATTTAAGAAAGGCTTAGTAATAAGAAAATAATCTTTTCATAAATCAAGAATTGTTATGAACTAAGGTGTAGATAAATCTTACGAGTATCATCAGAGCGAGGATAGTGAACCTTTTCAATGAGCAAGCCAAGCTTGAACAGATCAATATGGTTGAGTTTAAGGCTCCTCCATCTCCGTCGAATGCTAGAGAATTGTTTTTGCAGTTCCAAAGTACCCAGGAGCCGAAGGGAGAATGGGAAGAATGAAGAATGACATACAAACAATCCTATCAATGGATTGGCACAACTATCAAAGAGCATTAAAACCATTAGGGTTTTACAATGCATACTTTGCCAACAAGTGGAGGAAATATTGAAATCACAAGGCTCGAATTTATAACAAATCTTTATATCGTACTTACACAATATTTAAGTGGATATCGAATTTAAAGTTGACTGTCAACACATCACATCAAATCAAACCCTTATCTATGACATGGTTGGCACTTTGGAGAATGGTGTACACTTTATAGTTTACATTCTAATTGTTTGGCTCGTATTGTAACTGCAACGATAAAGTTGGGCCCTTAGTATCCTTAGGGTAAAACGTTTACTTTTGATAAAAATAGATACCATATATTATGACTTTTTGAACTTTGAAGAATAAGAGAATTTAGGATTAAAACCTTTTCCATACCTTAGGTTTGTTTTGGCTTTTCTCGAGATAGCATCTTAGTATAGAGTTTTTCGATTAAGTGGAAATGTCGAGGTACCTCAAATCCTGCACATCGTATGCGAGAAGATTAATTCTTTATTCATAGTGACTAGGTAAGACCTTTGATTCTTTCCTTGTACAGCTCAAGTTAGAAACAAACAAACGACAACGACAATTTGCCTTGCGACAAAAAATTAAATTTATACAATAAAAAGGTATTGACTTGTCGACAGATCACCAAATAAGCAAGCCGGTAGTAATTTAAATACATGATGACAGTAATGCATGACAAAAGAAGTATGGGTAGTAACATTGCTCTAAATATTATCTAGTAAATTCTAATATTACATGCAGTAAATAAATAAATAAATTATTTTATGAATTTAGGAGATGTTGTACACACACACACACACACATATATGCATGCATATATAGAAGTGCTTTCGTAAATGCGTGCATATATACATAAGCGCTTCTTGTATATGCGTTCTCTTATGTATATGTGCATATACAGAAGCGATTTTCATATATGCACGTGCATTTATGGAAGAGATTCCATAAATGATCCTTTAGAGAACAGTTTAGTCTTTGATTTTGTCAAGATGGATATTTGAATCTCCTCTGTAATTGGCTCTTTTTTATATGAATATAAAGTTTTCTCATTTCCTATAAAAAGAAAGAAGCACTATTTTTACCCAAGTTTTGTTGCTTCCAATAAATCAAAGCAAGAATAAACAGAAGAATTGATAAATAATGGATTGAAATTGAAAACGACATAGGAGATGGATGAGGAGTATTGGATTATTGAGATGGTTATGTGTTGTATTCCAAGTAATTTGGCATATAGGCCTTTAATGAGAACATTGGTGATTTAGAGATCATGGATCCTCCATTAGACTGAACACAATTTTTCGTACGTTTTCTTCAGTCCATCACCATGGTAGGAAACTTGGAAATTTTTAGAGAGAGGACATCAATGTGCATGCCTAAACACCTAATATGGAACCAGAAAGGAGTCCACCAGGTAGAATCGATCTCTAAAACATGTGTCTATATTCTCTTCTCCAATGTTATATCTTTATAAATACACAACCTTTTATTATGCAATATTTTTTAGATTGATTTTTTATGTAGTATCTTTTCTTTCCATGAATATTTATAAAAGAAAAATGTATATTTTTAATTGCTTTTTTTTAAAATTAACATAGTATTTTTTAAATATTTGCACATAGAAAAATGTGACCTAATATATTTCCAGTGAGAGTTTTGAAACATATTTAAATTATAATTTAAGTTAAAATTAAAATTAAATTAAGGTTAGAATGGTTGTGAAAATCAAAATTGTAATTCGACTTCAAAGTGAAATTAGAATTAGAATTAATTGCATACACTTAAACATTATAAATATATACATAATAATTAAAAATTCAAAGTGATAAATTAAGGTTAGAATTATTGTGAAAGTCTAAACCATAATTAAATTTCAAAGTAAAATTAGAATTAGAAATAATTGCATACACTTAAACATTACAAATATATACATAATAATTAAAAAGTGAAAGTGAAAATTAGCTTTAAAGTTCAAAGTAGTTTAGTTGAGGATGGAGGTGAAACCAAAATTAAAATTGGAAGTAAAAAGCTAAATTTACATATACATGAGATATTGTGATGACAATATATTTATAAAAGTATGTGTATTATTAATATATAAACATAAATGTAAATATATATATTTTTAAAGATAAATACAAATATATTTAAAAATAAATTCAAATATATTTAGAGTTGGGATTAAAATTAAAATTAAAATTAAAAAATTAAAACTAAATTAATGTTAGAGTTGAAATGAATTCTTTTTTTGTAAGCTGCACAGATCTATTATATTACAGAGGAAAAAAATAGATAATTTGATTTGGCTACCTGAGGTTTAAGGAGGTGAAGCCCCATCCAGAGCCTCTCAAAAAATAATGGCACTCTAACAGAATTAACGTCTAAGATGTCCATGGCTATAAGTGTTAGGATTATTAATCCTCCCTTGTCCAAATTTGGTCATATGTCTAAATCAGGAGTCATGTCTAAATCGGGAGTCCATCAAGTCTATTTATAGTCATTAACACCATTGAGTCCACTTGACCTAATTGGGGCACATGTTTCAGTTACTAAAGTGTGGGGAACACTAATTGAGGCTCACTGCCACTTATTGCACTTGATTGCATAAGTTTAGGAGTCTCCTAGATCAATCCCTACAATTTAGGAAGCCACCGGGAGTGCTGAAACCAACCAAGGTCAGTTCATTTCAGTTAATGACTAGTCAAGCTAAGTTAGGAGTCAGTTACATTCAGTTCTAGTCCTCTACATTCAGTTAGCGCTAGGTTTACTTGACTGCACACATGTGGAGCGCATTTCTCACCTACCACAGTCAGTTAACCATTAGTCAACACTAAATGTAACATTTGAGTTGTGTTTTATAGCTCCGATGAACTCTGGTTATGGTTTAGACAAGGACAGTTAACTACTGGGTCCTCTGATAGTGATTTAGACAAGGTCAAGTGGTTACCTATAGTCAAGTTGGGGCCTGAGGGCCACTGACTGAGACATAATTACAGTAGTCCATCATAAAACCGACATGCTCATATACTTGAGCGTAGCCATAGCAGACATGAAAATAGACATAGTTACATGGTTTATAATTAAAAACAGAACAAAACCACTAATGTCTTGACCAAAAAACCTGGGTGACACATCCATTAAACTGGAGGAGTTTCTTCAGTGATGGGGTAGGCCCATCTTTCTTCCTGCGATAGAGTAGGCGAGTTGGTGGTGGCATTCGTGGCCATAGAAAGCGTATGCTACTGCTGCTCAAACTGTTGGGCCGACATTTCCTTCAGACGTTTGAAGAGAGGCTCAACTGTAGAGGGGACAGGAAAGGGATTGACGCGAGAAGTTTCGATTGAACAATCGGTTGCACTGTCGCTACCACCGAGACTTGTAAGAGCCCGACCTCCAGATTCACTACCATTGGCACCACCACCCTGTGCGCGACCCCCTGCCTCCATCCCGCTCAGACTAGAGAGGCTAGCCATGCCTTTCTAAGAAAAGGAATTTTCCATAGCCGTAAGCTGATTTTAAATCTCTATGATTTTAGTTTTCATGGTATGAACAACAACCCAAGCCTCAGACCAAATGCTGAGCATATCCTCCACCAGATTGCAGAGCATGTTCTTCAGCATCCAATAATGATTAATTTGGAAACCATCCTCACCAGTCGAGAGCTTTTGGTTGAGGACTCGAGTCTCCCAAGATTCAACTAAAACACAGACACAAAGAGAGATGTGAGGTTCGTAATCCGCCAGGGTCTGAGCACTACAGCCACGCTGGGCTTTGCCTCTCCCGGAGCTAGCTCACCTTTGAGTTCCTCTCTGTCGGGACATGGCGGCCAACTTGAGGCTGAAACCAACTTGATGGGGAACGTTCTTTTCTGCAAAAAACCTATAGAGCACAGACACAGATACACAGAGAACCTCCTGACGTGCAGCAAGCCCAGCAATGCTTCTAGTCGAGCCATAAATCACAATGTATTTTAGAACTAGACGCCTATCATTCGATGTACCTGTAAGCATTAACGTTCGAAGCAGAGCCATGAAAGCACCTAGGAGGACAAACCTTCGCCAGCCCGAGTCGCATGAGCCGAAGTGACAGAGGGAGCTTTGAATGTTCTGGAGGGGTGAGCTGTCGCTATGGGTGTCAATGATGGGCTCAAGGAGGGTGACACGTGCTCTTTGTGATGGCCGAAAAGAGGCACAGCTATTGCCTGAAATATCACCCGCATCCAGGAGAGTTGAAATGCAAATTAATGTTAACTTAATTAAAGTATTTAATTAATGTCCATTTAAATTAATTAGACTAGTTCAACATGTGTTAACCACTACTCTATTAACCTCTTTATCATTGATCTATTAATTGACGTATCGCCTTATAACCATCATTTACTAACTCATAAACTCACTAATCATTGACCAAGAATCCCACTAATATGCCTATAATTCATTATCTCCGTAACTACTATGATTGACTATGGTTGATCATAGCCAAATATTACAATATAATGGAATATAATTTTCCATAGTTGATAGTAACAACCCACTTATATCTAAGAGGCAAACCCATACATCATTTAACCATTGTCTAAAATAACCTTTTATAATACAAAATAAGCTATCTAAATAAACAACTTTAGAAATTTATTAATATTTTTCAAACATTTATTTTATTTTATTTTATAAAATTATAACAACTTTAAAATTTTAATATATTACTTTTTCAAAATTTAAAAATTATATATTTTCAATCTTTATCTCTAAAGTTTGATTTAAATATTATCTTTCTTTATTTTAAAAATAGAAGGAAGAACAAGATAGTAGCTCTTGCCAAAGGGAGGGAATAACAAAGAAAACTTATAATAACAACAAAGAATGAGATTAGTATAACAAGCAACTTTGACATACCAATGGAAATGGTAACTATAGAGGTAAACTAATGTTGCATGACAACCTTGGTTACTGAAGCATGTATCCATGGAAAAAGCACTAGTTCAGGTTGAAGGTTCTTTAACCCCATGGAGGCCAACTTAGGAAGAGGACACCTAGCTTGGAAAATGGGTTATAGGGAGGATGTAAGGGATCATTTGGTTTTCTTTATCCACCATAGTCATATTGAGTTTCACTTTCAGCTTACTATTATTTTAACAATATTGATTTTTACTATAACAAAAAGATATTTTTAAATAATAATTTAATAGCCTGTAGTTTTATGAAAGATTTTACCTCTCATTTTTTTTTATGAGAATGAGGTAAGATATTTTACCTTTCAAAATTATATGTTATAAAACACTTTTAAATTTTATTCTATCAATTCCACCACCATACAAAAATAATGTAATAACAATACTTTTATTTTATATCACTATATAATATTTTCTATATTTCATAAAAACAAGATACTTTTAAAATTATATGTTATAAAACACTTTTAAATTTTATTCTATCAAATCCACCATTATATAAAATAATTTAATAACAATAACAAGAATTTTATTTTATATGGGTAAAATAATTTAATAACAATAATTTTACTTTATATCTGTATATAATATTTTATGTTTTCCATGTATACCATTACTTGGTTTTTGGCCAAACCAATGTAAAACAGTGAAAACTTATTATATTCCCTTTGAAATCAATTCACATATTTGCAAATCATTCAGCAATTCAATGGCTACCATCTGATCAAAAGTTATCACAATCACTATTAAATTCAATTCACATTTTCACAAAATCCTTCACGAATTCCGTGGCTAACAATCGGTCACAATTTAGAATATATAGAAAGAGGGAAGGAAGCCAACCATCCCGGCCATAGGCGGCTCAGCTATACAGAATTGTTTGACAAATGTATTTTTGGAGGGGATTAACTGGTTGTGGTCTGAGTGACTTCACGGTAAGAGATTTGGTATAGAGTCCAAGTCGTAGGATAAAGAAAGCTTTAACAAATTTCATATCGTGAAACGAGGGACGGGAAATTATAGATGGTCACATGCAAGCTTTGCAATTGGTGGCGAGCATATCTATCTGCAAGGAGCTTGTGGATTGGATATAATTTCTGGCCCAATAATTTGGAAGAATTGAATCTACAAAAAAGCTTTACGCTTTGAAAAATAAACAGCCTTTGCTGTTTCTTTGGTTGTTTGGTTATGTCCCATGCAGACATAGATAAAGCAGGATCTTATTCTGCAGTTGACAAAAACAAAAACAAAATTCCTTCTTTGCTGCTCTAAGATCATATATGTGTTAGTCTTAAGCTTGTTTTCCTGCACTATACTGTTTCAATTCCAAAGGAACTGAACTGTAATTCATAGCTGAAAAGACCATGGAAAGACAATTTAGATTTTGCATTTGCATGGGGCCGACGATGTTCATAGCTATCTTATTGCTTTCTGTGTCAACTAATTTGCATGTAAATGGAAGAAAAGTAGCCGAGAATTTAGGGTTCAGAGCTGATCTGGTGCACGTTGATTCACTAATGTCTCTGTTTATTCGCGGGAATATAAGTTTGACTGAGCGTTTGCAGAGGGAAATCTATCGAAGCAAGCAAAGGGTGAAAAATGACTTTGGTGCATCTGTAAAGACAGGCATCTAAGAATTCCTGATGAATCTTGCAATAGGTACGCCAGCTTTATCCTATTCTCCCATTCTTGACACTGGAAGCGACCTAACATGGACGCAGTGTTTTCCCTGCATTGAATGCTATTCACAGCCGACTCCAATCTTTGATTCTTACCGGTCCTCCACTTACAGCCATCTTCCATGCCAAAGCCTGCTTTGCAGCTCGGACTTTCAGTGCCCAAATGGAACCTGTGGATACGACTACAACTATGCCGATTACTCATCCACATCGGGGATTCTGTCATCCCAGACCTTAGCCTGTAAAGAAAAAGGTTCTCAGATGTGAACTCACTATGGATTTATTGGCTGAAAGTCCCACAAATACTTTGATTTCTGCAAATGAATCTGAATTCACGAAACCCATGGAAACGGATTCAATGCTGTAAAACTGTAAACGCACTTCATGAAAGGATCAGGGAAGGTTCCGCAGCCCGCAACATCGAGCCATTTTTCCCATCGCTGAGATTTGAAAATCAATCCCTGAGATTTTAAAATCAAGCACGATTACATATTAAGCCCGCCCATTGATTGAATTTGAATTCAAATTTGAATCGTTGATGTGATGCATGTATGGATGATGGTTGGTACGAAGCGTGAGGCGAACAATCGATGTTGGATTCACCGGAGGGGAGCTTTTCCAGTGTGGTGGATATGGGCGAATGGACCATGTATGTCCATGACCTCGGTTTGACATACCCTATGAATGTTGGGCGCCATAGATACAGATACCACATGGAGATGGCTATCAATAAACCCGAATGGATACATAAGCAGATCATGGTATGGCCATACCCCGACAGACTCTTTAAGAGTCTCTGCAGCAGGGTGGATAGCTCTAGCCAGAAATTAGAGCTGGCAGGGCAGCTGCATTCAAACAACACGAATTGGACGCACTGGCGAATCTGCTGCTCCATAGTGTCGAGCAACGCCGGCTCTCAACGGCAAGTGCTGGAGAAAGCTGGCAACTTAAACGGCCACGCGGCGTCGCAGTCGTTGATATCTTGCGAAGTCGACAAGATGCTTCGACCTCTGTCGACGACCACCGACCTGTCGCCATCGCCCAGGCAGGGCTCGCAGTTGCGGGTGGCCTACCAGGGGTGCCAGGTGCCTACAGCGAGGCCGCGGCTCGGAAGGCGTACCCCAATTCCTTGGCCGTTCCATGCGAGCAGTTCCACGTAGCGTTTCAGGCCGTCGAACTGTGGATAGCCGATCGGGCAGTTCTTCCTGTCGAGAACTCGCTCGGTGGTAGCAAACACAGAAACTATGATCTCCTCCTCCGCCACAGGTATTAAAATCACTCAAATGAGAAGGCTTTGGGAGTACATTGTATATTGTAACTTGTTTTTTTCGTTGGGGAATATTAAATTTTAATTATATATATAATTATAGTGTACAGTTTAGTACTGGGAGCTCTTATTTAAAATGCTATGTAGTTACTTTAGTATTACTATTACTTATTATATATATAATTTTTTATTTCGAATTTTGAACTATTATCATAAAATTAATTTTGACAATACTATTTTAGTACATAGATTAAAAATTATGGATGATAATCCATCCCAAATCTCAAATTAAAATCTTTATAGGCCTAATAAAAGCATTAAAAAGAGCATAGATTTATTTTAAAGATCAAATTTCTAAAAATGTAAATTTTGTTTTGATGTATAAAGAAGTTACACCTCAAAAAATTGAATCCATCTTGTACTTCATAGATTTGTATCTAAGATAAATATATGCTTATATATATACAGTAGCACAGCTACAAGTAAAGTGACGGGTGACACAACCAACAACTTAGTTTTGTCAATGAAGTTGGCTGTTAAATAAACGCTAAAATATATAACTTTATATCCACTACTCATACCAGATTATTACAGTTAATATAAACACAAAACAAATACTATTTAAAAAACAAAACAAAAACAAAAACAAATTGTTACTAGTTTCTTTAAAAAAATAAAAAAAAATTGTTACTAGTTTCTTTAACCACCCTTTAACTGAAGCTTATTTAAATCTTAATCAAGATGCATTTAAGCATAACAAGATAGGACCAACATGAAATGACTTCCTTGCTGTACACTTTTTACACTTGAGTTAATTTTGGTGATCTACTCAACCAAATCCAAAATCTCAAATAATCTCTAAATACCTATGAACATAATTATAAAAAAACATAATAATACTTAAAAGTCATATCATATTTCCTACTCATACTTTTTTGTCCCAAAAAATATTGACCTGTCAAATAAAAACTTATAAAAGGTTTAAGCTTACATTGATGCATAAGGAGAGTTGTGGAAAACAGTTTTCCATATTCAATAAATTAAAAAATATTAAAAAAAAACACCACACCTATAACAAAATCCTCATGGAATATAAGGCCCAGGATAGAAACAAATCTCAATATTTCATGGGATTCATACAGTCTGTGCCATATGCTTGATGCAAGGAGAACCCCCTCCTGAGAGAGAATATGCTTTCTCGTTCCTTTCTCTGTCCATATAGGCTTCGAAAAAAAAGACCTAATTTTTCCTAGCACTATCCTTCCAGGTGGTTTATCAGACTTACATCATACTTCCAGGTTGTTTATCAGAATGGCATCATCATATTGTGTTTATATAGCAAATTATCCTCCCACCGTTGCTTTATTTTTTTCCTCAACCATTAGATTGATTTTGACATCATCCTTCCAGGTGATTTATCAGAGTGACTATCATCATATTGTGTTTATATAGTCAATCATCCTTCCACCGTTCCTTTATTTTTTTCTTCACCCTTTAGTTTCATTTTCATATTAAGTCCTTTTGTTATTAATGAAATTGGATGTTTGAGAGGCTTACAGTTTTGCAGGGTAGTTATCACCATCTTGCTTTGTTATAGGTCTACAAACTCGTAGGAAACTTAGTATTGCTCTTTAGGTTTAAAGACTCATGGGAAACTTTGAGGTAGGATAAGTATTATCTTTATAAGTCTTCACCTGTCAAGAAAAATGGAAACCTTAGAGTTTGCTTGAAGTAGCAGTGAACTCGGTCTATAAGTAAGTTAAAGTTCCCGCTCAGTTCTGCGATTCCTTAGTGAGCTCCTAAATTTAAATGGATTCTGAAAAAAATATGTAGTTCGTATTTACTGTTTGGACATTCCTGGAAAAATACTAATGTTAGAAGTTGAAAAAAATATCCACAGTTTTTTACACTTATTTCACTTTTACAGCCTTGAACAATTTTGAACCCTCTTTGACTTTTATAAGCTCGACAATTGTCGAACATAAGCTCTCTGAAGCTTTGTTGATATTGTTTTCTATATATTTATAATTGTCATTTTGTTTTTCTCGCCCTGTTTAACAGGATTCACATTGTCGGGGAGGTTCAGTTGCCTGTTCATCACTGCTTGGTGGCTCTTCCGGGCGTAAGGAAGGAATCGCTGAATCGAGTGATCAGCCACCCGCAGGCGCTTGCCCAGTGAGAGCTCACGCTCACCAAACTTGGTTTAAATGTCGCTCGCGAGGCCTTCGACAATACAGCCCATGCTGCCAAATCTATCGCTGTCAACAACCTCCGCGACACCGCGGCCATAGCTAGCTCTCGAGCAGCCGAGCTCTACGGCATGAATGTCCTGGCCGTCGGCATTGAAGATGACAGGGACATCGTAACGCGGTTTGTTATGCTTGCGAGGGAGCCCGTCGTTGCCAGGACCGACATGCCTTTCAAGACCAGCATTGTATTTTCTCAACACGACGGCACCTCTGTCTTGTTCAAGGTCTTGTCGACCTTTGCTTTCAGGAATATCAAGCTGACGAAGATCGAGAGCAGGCCTCTCCGTACGCTCGACGAAGCTAATACTATCGGGAGTGAGTGAGCTATCGACCAGACCATTTGCACCCGGGCCCACCCGGTGCCGTCGACGGTGGAGCTCACCTCGTTAACCTCTGTCGGGTCACTCTTTCTCTGGCGTTGCCTCGTCTGGCGTTCACCTTTCCGAAAGTCCACAGCCTTCTCCCACCTTGTCAATGGTCTGTCCCCGGCCTTGTCAGACAAAATCAATCGACGAGATCGGATGCATGCAGTTAATGCATAGCCAGCTAATGCATAGCCAGCTACTCGCGTTTGAACGTAGCGCATCCAACTCCCCTCCACTGCGTGCTTCCTTACTGCTCTCGACCACACCATGACTCCCCTCCCCTGCGTCCTTCCCCCTGCGTCCTTCCTTACTGCGCTCGACCACACCATTTACAGAGGAGCTTTACGGAACACTCTCTTTTAGAGTAGGTTTTGCAGGTCTCACTCGAGATTTCATAGCAGGTTTTAGAGCACGAGGAAAACCGACCGAAGATCCTAACCAAGATTGGCTGTCGAGCTCAAGATTAAATCGCTAGCAGTGTTCAGCGTTGCCGTGCAGAGAATTGGCTTATTTGCAGCTCGATTGCCAGTATGTCGAGAACCTTTTCTTTTTTCATTTGGACTACAAGGGCTAGAACTGCCTCCAGTTGCAATATTTGTACTCAGGTTCTAGTTTTATATAAATGTTGGATAATGTTTTAATCCCGCTTTGAGCAATGCCCTGAACTCTATGAATCGGTTCAGGCCATTTCAGCCCCTCTTTTATGAATGTGTATGAAGAGTCGTTTCCCACATCTGTAGATGTGACATTTCCTGAACCCATGCCTTAACAAAAATGTTAACAGATTGTGTTCAAGTCTTCTAGATATACTGTAAACAAGACTTAAGGGCTTCAGTAATATTTTAACAAGCTCTTGTGGCAGACAGGTATTGTTTTAATCCTTGTAGATACGTTTGAGAGGGTCCTTAGGGTATATATGGCTGTAATTTCTGAGCCAACCACTTGTTTCTAAGACTTTAGAATCTTTCAGCCACGGAACCTTCTACCCTCATCATCGTTTCCACTTTTGAAACTTGACAAATAAGTAAATATAATATTTTTGATCAGCTAATTTCTCATCATCGTTTAAACTTTTGAAACTTGACAAAGAAGTAAAACGCAATTTTTGAGATCACCTTCCTTAATAAAAAACAAAAAGCCACTGAGTCTAATTTCGACGATAATCAAGATATTATGCAAATAACAATTGGACCATCAAATATGTAAAAACATTGTAATGGCAGTAATCACAAATTGTTGGTTGATCACAAGATTTCACAGCCCCATCACTATATTATACTTGCAAATGGATTTAAGAATATTTTAGAAAATTGAACTAAATAAATGCTACAAAACACTCATAATCTGATCACCCAAATAGTATACTAAGGCCTGACATATAAGAAAATATCAAACAATGCTGCATTTACTGCTATATATATCTTGAAATATATACAATTAGATCTCTAGATGTAGTCAACCACTGTTGACTTGAATATATATATATACAACAACTCTGGTCTCCTTTGTAATGATTACAGTGTTCACATGTTTGTTTTCATATTGGATTTCTCACAGGTTGACACTGGCATATTTGAATCTCGAACGTATCACAAGACCAAATAGTTAGTCACTTGCTCTCTCGCTGAGAATGCAGATTAATTCTTCTACATGTTGGATAGAAGAATGGTGGAAAACACTAGTGACCCTAATAGTTAGGGTTCAAATCCCAATAGTACAGATAATCTTGATAGGTCAATTAGCCTTCACAAAATTTTGGATTTCAATTTCAAGAGATATATTTAGACTAACGAAAACTCTGGTCTGTTGTGTAAATGATAGAATGTTCACTTGTTTGTTTTGATTTTTTATTTCTCAAGTTTGGCGGTGAGATTTTGAATCTAGAAGTCATCACATGGACCTAAGAATTAATCACTTTTTATAGTGTTGAGAATGCAGATTTGTTTCTTCTACATGTTTCATAAAAGAATGAAACACTAATGGCCCTAATAGTTACAGTACTAATTGAGAGTAGAGAGTAGTGAAGTGGTTTACATTTATGTAAGGAGAAGATATAAATAGTAGCGAGGTGTTTTACACTTGTGTGTGGATGAGTTATTTCATTATATAGAGAAGTAGTAAGCTAATCTCTAGACCATTTGCACCTACAATTCTACTAATTTTTTGTCTAAAATCCTACAGAAATTGTTGAAAGAATAGTTTTTAGTGATTGGATTTGCATAATCTGAGTGCCCTGAGGGTAATTGAGGGTCCTAAATCCATTTTTGCAATAAAAATTGCAATTTTAACACTGAAAATCTGGTTTTCAACAACAAATCGTGTTGTTAATCTCTAGACCATTATGATTGAGATATTGTTAAAAAATATTTAAAATTTATAAATAATGTTAAGTTAATTTATATAATAAAACAAAATAGTTTATGTTTATTTTATTAACTTTTAAGATTGGATTATTATGATACATCATTATTTACTACAATAATTTTATTATATTAATTTGATTATAACTATATTAGTATTAACAACATTATGACTTAAAGTAGCCCTGGCTTCCCTAAAACCTATGTACCCCACCATAATTACAGTTACAACACTTCTTCCGACCTTACAACAAAGTTGGCAGATGTGTTATACACAGCAGAAACGTCCGCTTTGTCAAGAATGTTGCATGTTAGGACCCACTGCCCAATATTTGAGTGAGGTTTAGGGAAACATTATATTGTTTCGCAAACAATTTAAAGTGGAGAGGAATTTGAAGCCCATCAAGCAAGGGATGTAGTCCATTGTTTTCAATACATTTTGGTTGGATGGGTACAAAACATATAAGTTGACAGACCCAGTTTCCCATAGGCTTTTTTTTATAGAGAGGGAATGAGAAATCTAGGTTCTATATTGTTTGAGTCCCAGCTTTCAGACATTTGAACATAGAACTGAATCCTGAGATTTGAAAAATCAATTCCTTTTTCATTCTCTAACCACCCAATAAGAATCTTTAAGTTTCTTTACATGTTCTTTGCTCAAGGTCTTCTCCAACAGTATCTCTTAACTTTAGTAAAACATAGAGGCTAAGACCCTTGATTCCTCCTCTACAAAGTGCCATACTAACTGTAAACTTATCAAATATGTGATAGATGTAGTCTAAGGTATCACAAAGTCTTCTGAGAGTTCTGGTCCATAGCATGTTTGCAATCTCTTTCTGAACTTGGAGTATGCACACACAAACATAGTCAAACCGAGTCATCATCAACTACCTCGCAAGTTTTAAAATTTGATAGGAAATTCAATACTACTGCACATACTTTTCGAAGTCATTCAATGACCTTCCTATGTTGGCATTCAAGAAACAGATACAAAAGGCTCAAAAGATCATATTTGTCTTAGTAATATTTCAATTAGTAATTTGTCAAGTCAGAAGGAAATGTCAAACAAGTATTTGCCTTCTTATCTTAAGTGTTTGCACATTACTTTTTTCCTTCATTAGAGGAAATTTGGGGTCTAAAATGGGCCTTATAAGAAAACGTGCCAAAATAAGTTTTTGTGAGTTGGAATTCAAGAACCAATAGAATTTCAATAAAATAAGTCAACCATAATGGTTGAATTGACATATTTGTCATTAAAAAAAACTACTTTTTTTGTTCGTATTTTCGACATATCTCATTGTGTTTTTACTCAAATCATCATCACGTTCTTTTAGGTATTTCTTGTTTTTGGGGTAGCAGGGTCCGTCAAAAGTATGCATTGTGGGTACTCGTTGGATGCAGAATCGAATTCCGCATCCAACGAGCTCTCCCGATCGAAATTTGAGTAAAAACACAGGGAGATATGTCGAAAATACGAACACAAAAAGTAGTTTTTTTCTTTCTTCCTCCAAAATTAATCAATATTATTTTATTATTTTAACTATTATTTTATTATTTTCCTTAGGAGGCCCATTTTAGACCCCAAAATTCCTCTAATGCTTATGTCAAGTGTTTACACATTTTTTTGTAGGCTTTGATACAAAATGGGTAGGAAGAACACATGGGAGACTTTAATGGGTCTAGATTTGCAAGATCCCAAAGACATGACCATTTTTTCTGCTAAAGATATCGTTTGGTTTGAAATACATCGGAGAAATGGAACCGTTGATCGGGTTGCCAAAATCCCATCAGAAAGAGTTCCCCACTTTATTAAAGGGGAGGAAATGAATCCCAATGCTCCTTGTGATTTCTACGTAACAAAAACAAAGGCCCGGGAAAAAGGGATAGTGCAGCATTATGTTATTACTAGTACAAAAGCGCGGATTTTTCCACGGAGGTTTTCCACGTTTCTTACTTTTTGGTGTAAAATCCGATGTAACAGGAATAAGGCGTCGCTGTATCCACGCCTAGTCGTCGCTGTATCCACGCCTGGACTCTTAGGTGTCTCTGTATCCACACCTAAACTCTTGGACGTCACTGTATCCACGCCTGACAGTCTGTATAGCGACGGCACCGTCTTTTGTTGACTTTTTACAATGGTCAAGTTGACCTAGGGCGCAAAAGTCAATGTTTTCCGTCGCTATAGCGACGTCTAAGACTTCTATAAAAACGAAGACCTTAACGGAATTTTCTTCACACTTGCCATTGTTGCAGCACTGTTTTTGGGTGATTGTTGGAGCTGTTTATTATTTCCGTCTCCTGCTGGTGAACAATCCATTTCTAGATCTACATAGTTCGGATTTTAAACGTGCAAGGTTAGTTTGCGTTTTCAAATGATGCATACTTTTACTACTTCATGCTAATGTGGGAACCATGACTTCCATTAGAACCTACAATGTTCCATATCAAAATTATTTACTTTTTTATGTTGGATTACGTCAAATGATGTGCACATGGCTATTAGTACAATGTGTAATCAACATATAGTTCAGATTTTTTGTGTGGTTAAAAGGAAACTGCCCACAAGTTTCATGGACTTAAATTTCCTTCTTTTAATTCACTTGATTGATGAGGTTGAGTTAGCCATGGTATTCTCATGTCATTGGATGTTATTCTTGGAGAGGTACATGATATATTAGTCGTTATGTGATGATAGTGAGTACATAAAGAAAATTGATGACACATAAGGAATAGTGGTTTGTGACAACCATCAAAATAAGGACAAAAGAAAAGGTGATTTACTCCAACAAATAGAAAAAGGAACACGATAAAGAGTAAATCACTTGTCTTTTATTAATTTTATACATGAGTATTGTTTACACTAGACTTGATAGTATTTATTTGATCTCAAACTATTTGTTTGATTTCATGAATATGTGAATGGATTCATAAATTAATGCCACCAATAAAACTATTATTTACAACATTGAGGCAATGCAACCATGGGTTGTGTTGTATGAATAGAATACATGAATATATAGACTAGGCTCAATAGAGTAGATGGTATTTATACCTTTTATGTGGATTCATGGAAATGGTGTAATTTGTAGTAAATTGTTGTCTCTAATGCTTGTTTGTATTCATGTCCATTTGGATTTCAGTTTACTGCTTCCCTATATACTCTTGACAAGAAGCACCATGCATTTTACCTACCATCTTTACACTTGCAAACACAGCTATTTATTTGTGTACCATCCAAGTCCATATTTATATGTAATGTATTTGACAACTTA
>LPNX011188132.1:200824-230065 GCA_001517045.1 Pseudotsuga menziesii
CTTTACTGATTTTTAGAAGAATATAATCACATAACATCAAATGCACTTTGTCAGTCACAATCAACTTCCCTTTTATTCATCTCCGTGAAATTTTTCATGAGAAGAGTGAAAAGGAAAAATCCATTTTACATGGGTAGAGTTTAAAATTTATAGCTCAAGTTCCATGCCCATTTTCCTTCCACATTCCAAGTGATACCTCAGCTTATTTAAATTACATAAAATTAAATAAATAAATTTCTCAAACTTTTGGTCTTCCAAAATGTTGTCCTTTAGTGAAATTTTGTATTTTTGTGGGATTTTGATTTTGGTGGACTTTGTCTTTAAGAATTTTATCTTCATTTGTTTTTCTATTAATTCCATTTACTTCCAAGGTACTTGATGACAGTCTGTATGGCCAAGCTTAATCATGGTTCTATGTTGTTATTTTGACATCCTTTGGACCTAATGGTTATTGGGATATGTATTCACTTCTCATCTCTATGGTTGACCTATTTTGGATGCCTCCTAATTGGTTTCAATTCCAAAGAATGTTCTCCCAGCTATGGTTACTATGAGGTTTTTGGTGAATATTATTGGTCCATCCCATATTTTATAATTATTTTTCTTTTGATTTTCTAACTTTTTTACGACTTTGTTCACCTCATACCGTTGCGTACATTATGGTGACTTAGTTAGGTGTGGGATCAAGAGAGGGATTTAAACCTTGGAATAATTGAAGTCTTGGTGTCCTCATGGACATAATAAAATTTACCTCCTAGTCGCAAAGAAAAATATCTTCATGAGGAGAGTGACTTGTTTTCTTTCAAAGTGATCTAGTGGTATTAGATTATTCCACTAACAATTTATATTGAATCACTTAGCATAGTTATGGTCCTTATTTTTGGTTTATTGGCCATGTTAACATGATATCATACTTTTTATTCAAGTGTGATTTTACATGTGTGATTTCATCCAAGTTTTTCCACCCTCCAATTTCATCCCTCACAACCCCCGAACGCATTTGTAGGTCCTCACAATTTCGTCAAACCCTCCAATTTGCAGTCCCCGAACGCGTTGGCTTCACGGTTTCTGGGAGCTGGAGAGAGTTGCTCCCCTTGGCTAGGAGCTCGAGAAAGCCTAGGTGAATGCATTTGCAGGTCCTCACAATTTCGTCCAACCCTCCAATTTGCAGGCCCTGAACGCGTTGGCTTCACGATTTCTGGGAGCTGGAGAGAGTTGCTCCCCTTGGATAGGAGCTCGAGAAAGCCCAAGTGAACACATTTGCAGGCTTCCTCTCACCCTCCAATTTCATCCATGAGCATCGAACATGTCTGGCCACTGGTATGTCTTTTGGACTGATAGCTACCATCCGATTTTCAGTATATGTTAAAGTGAATTCGGTTGATGAAGCGTTCCAGTCACATATCTAGATCGAGACCGGTCTTTTAATGCTTCCACCTTTGAGTTTGAGACCCTTTTGGGTTCTATCCTCCTCGTGGCTTCGGATTCACACTATCTATTGCTCGATTGGGGTTTCTGTGAATTCAAGAAAATTAGCAGGCTTATGAAATCATTTGGTTATGCTGTTTCACATGGTGCTGAAACAAGGAAGCTTTGCTTTGACAAGTACATTTGGGAGAGGAAAACGATTCATCCTTTTGTGCAACATTTTGTTATCACAGGATTCCATTCCACATTTCATGGTATAGACAGTAACATTTCTGTGAGTCCATAAACCTTATTATGCTCTTGTACAGTAAATCTCCAAAGGCAGGAAATGCTATAGAGGAACTGCCATGACTGAGTTTATTGTGCACTGTCTATGAAAGATAACAAGCTTGCAGTGTTCTTAATGCCCTAGCCTCTTGGACTCCAAAACCCAAATCTAATAGCCTTTCCTTTTGTCTTCCCTATTAAATTTCAAAAACCGAAAACCCTCTTCATAAGACCCTAATCAACTAAAAGTTAGACGTTGACCTTCAAAAAGGCTTCATATACCTTCATTGGTCACTCCTTTTAATACATCTTCTCCTATTCTACATCCCCATACTCAAACATTGACCTAATTCTATCATCTACCCCTCAACGTCATGCAATCCTATTATACTGTTGTTGTTTTAAGGCCATTGCATCTTTGAAACAGGTTTGATATACCGTTGTTATGACCTCATCTCATCTCTATATTCCCTTGCCATCTCCCTTCAACCCAAGAATCACCTCAACGCTGACTCAATTCACCCTTTCAAACCTTGACATCTGTAAGAATTGCAAATTTGTAGCCAGTTTCCACTGTATATAGAACATATGGAGTATTTCTCATTGCCAATAATACATTTGCTACCCCCTATGATGGTTAAGCCCATCAAGCAGGTGATGTGTTCAAAGCCATTCATTTCTTAACATACTGGTAAACTAATTGTTTAGTCATGCAGAAGCACTAAGAAAACACAAATTTTTAGTAATGCAAAAGAAATTCGGATAAATATTGCTGAATCTTGGCCCAATAGATAATATCAATTGAGCAGGCTATTTTTAGAGGGAACTGATGTAGAGAACCCTGCATGCAACTAACTATACACATCCCCAAAACAAAAACACAAGCTCATGCTAATGTTTAAGATGATTCTTCTCCCATGGATGCTAGATGCCTGTCATCTCACCTTTCTTAATCCTAGAGGTGGCCTTCTCTGATTTGAAAAAATGACTACTTATTTCTTGCTATTATTCCTCTGTATTTGCTCTTGTGCATTGAGAACCCTGCTGCGGTGCATAGGAAAATGTTTTACAGTAATGTACCCCTTAACATCACAGATCTAGCAAAAGATTATATAGGTCGATAGGACGGCACTAACATGTTGCTTTGATTGCAAATATAATTACAAAATGGGGAGGGAAGGTGCAAAATCTACTAGAGAGGATGTCAATCTCACGTGTAGGAGAGAATCCATGAATTTTACTAAAATTGTTTTTATGTGAAATGTTTAACAGAAATATTATTTTCCATAAGAGAACTGAAGAATTCATAGGATTACCTGTTTTTATATCAAGTGGTGTAGCAATAATACAAAATAAAACAATAATTATAAAACAAAAATATTTGCCTGAGGTTACATGACAACATGGTTTCATATTTCAGTCAGCCCGTTCTATCAGAACATTACACAATAACTTAAAGATGTCTCACACTCTCAAGTAAAAGGCTGCTCGAAAGTGATGATTAAGTTAATTGCATTGTTGTCCACAATAAGTGAGCAGAATGCCAAGCAGAGAGGGCTCAAAAACACTGCTATGTAATACAACTCCCCCAATGCCATTGAATCTTTAAAATGTTAACTTCATCTTTGTAAGGATCCAAATTGGGGCATCTAACAAAACCCTGTTCAAAGTTCTATCGTATAGATTCTAGTCTAATCTATTGAACTTAGAGATATATGAAATGTATCGCCCAAAACTTTGTTTACTAACTCGACCATTGTAAAGAAAACTGAGGCCTATATGGAGGCATCTGTGATGTGAGCAGCACTTAAGACAATTAAATGCCTAAGCATTCGAAAAGCAGACCAGGTTAAGCTCTCCGATGGCTTCATACCTGGGATTATCCAAAGCTTGAGTTGCTCATTTTTCTCCAAATGATTGGTAGCATCTTAGAAGTTGAAATATATGAAGGTTATCAGTTCCTTCACTGAAGAAACATATAATTTGAATGCAACAAAGTAATTTCAGGTCCAATTATGAAACATTCCAATATCTTTTGAATAGTACACGACATTTACTCTGAAGGAAGAGGAACATCTTGAATCTTAAAAGAGATTCTCTCTTTAAGATTCTCTCATCCTGCGAGGGAAAACATTGAGTTTGGCTTTCTTTGTCAAACCTGTCAGATATTAAATGCAATTCCCCTGGGACTATTCTTGTATTCACTGAATGGAGAAATTGAATTGGGGTAGAGTGTATAATTTATTCAATGACATCACTCTATAAAAATTAAACCGAGGCCAGAAGGCTGCAAAGGTTAAAATTAATGCTATGGTCAAATAGAAGATTCTTAAAGAAAGCCAACCATTACTACAACTACTTAAACATGGAAATTCAATATAGAGAGATAAAACGTCTTTGGACATTGTGGCATTCCCCATAGTCGAAGGAGATCTCATTGATGATCAATTTTTTGGACATGGCTAAGAAGCCACACATCTCCCATGCATTTGAGTTTATTAGTTATGTGAATATTAATGACCCTTTATTCGTTTATGGGTGGACTAAGGAACATGAAAATTGTGAGTCAAATATAATGCAATCGAATTCAAGGCATGCATCTCATCAATCTAAATGGTGATCAAATAGTGCTTAAAGGATGAACACACACTTTATCCATGGACTTATCATGTCTCATAACCTCCTCTATATCTAATACCAAGTCACCCACTAGTCCTTTTGAGTGTGGTTGACTCTAACTCATTGTTGACTATTCACATGGAATCATGGTTGAGACATAGTACTCAACTACCCTTTCACATATCTTCTCCCTATTGGAGCTCTACAAGTAGAATTCATTGGCTCATGTATATGGTGTATTAACATTTGACACTAGTCAAAAGAGCCTTGTATTTTCTACGCCATTTCGACTTTGTTTATGATCCCTTTAGGATTGGACGGACCCTCTACATTATTAACATCCTCAAACATTCAATTTAGAATGTGAAATGATTTACAAAGGATTGATGCTTATAAACCAATGTCAACATTTTATTTTACAACAAGATTGATAGGGCCTTGGACATGATGTCTTGTACCCAACATGAGGGGATTGCCAAAGTCCATGCTAAAGCTCCCACACAAAATGAACAACATAAATTATCATCCTTTCTCCAACTTGCCTCTTTCCTCAACAACTCACAGGGGCTTTACTTGTTGACCAATATCCTACCACGTGAGCTCGTAAGTTGACACTTGTGGTCTAATTACCAACAAGAGAGTTGACACTTGTGGTCTAACCAACATTTAAATAAATATACATACTTGTTTGCATACCATTTGAGAAATGGAAAATACAAACTTGCTTGACTGAAAATCATTATTTGTCTCGGGCGTGTTATTAAGAGTTGACACTTGTGGTCTAGGTTAGACCTCTTTATCTTTCGCGTTAGTGAATTTTGGGAGCTTTGTTGCATTTTTATGGCCTAGAAGCCTAGAAACCCTAAGACTTGCTATGAAGTTGTTCATGTTGGAATGTTTCTCAAACTAGGGACTCTCAATAATTATCATTAACCCTCGTCATGGCTATAAAAATGCATTTGGACATGGAAATCAAAGCTCCTAAATTAGATATTCTAGATAACTTGTAGGATGTATCACATTCCATATTCACAATCAGAACATTGAATTAGCTCATCTCATTGATCTTCTAGATGTAACATTTCAAACAATATATGCCACTATTGGTAAATGTGAATGCTTAAACCATGACAAATTGGATATCTATGTTTTGATTTCTTCACATGTAGTCACATTAATGGAGAAGTGGATGTTGAAAACTGTATCACTAACATCATTAAGATGAATGATGTAGGTACCACCAAATAGGTATTTGTCAAATCTATCTTCCTTGAGTGATGATCGAGATGTACTCGAAGAGATTGAAAGCGAGACACATTCTACTAGATCTACTGGATCTAGATCAACTAGATCTAAAAAGGTTAGGAAAACATTTCGTAGACGCATGCAATTTTTTATTGCCAACGGAGGGTCGTGTAATTATGATGATGAGAGCATAGGTGACATTGAGTTTCCCTTAAGGTATCTCTATCTAGTGCAACGATGGGTACCTAAGGAGCTACCTCAGGTGGACACAGATTTCTTCATCAGTGGGAGGATGTATCGCGTCACTCCTTCGTCCTTACATGGCTTGGGGCTATTTTCCATGGATGGCATAAATGTCGGTTATGGAACTGTAAATGAATTGATGGAGTATGTCGGCCCATTATACAGATATAATCACTGGTTGTTGTTGTCCCAATATACTTGAAGTATGCGGAGATACAGAGTTGCCGGAAATTATATACAAATTGTAGAAAACAATCTCCACAAAGGGGCAACAATGTATATTGATGGGAGGCCAAAAGCTTCTAGAAACGTTGCGGGCTTTATAAACAGTACACGACCAGTGACAACAACTAAGAAACCGAATTTCATTTTTGAGGGACGCGAAGGAAATCGTATATTTGTATGTGCAATAAAAAAAATAGCTCCAGGTGAAGAGTTGTTGATCGATTACAACTTAAATCGAATAGATGCGCCTATGGGGGTAAATATCCTATCTACCATTCAACTAAACCTCTGATAAATCGCTGTTATAATTTAGTTTGGTCAATCTCATTTATGTTAATCAGGTAATTATTAAATATGGTAACTCAATTCAACTAGAAAAAGTAAATGTTTTGATGACTGCATTCGATTATATTTCTTCGTGCTTATTATGAATGTTTCCATATAGTAACATGCATATTATACATTTTCTTTATGGTAAAATTTTTGCGATATCTCATTTTTGTTTATGGTACAATTATTTGGAAAACTTACTAATTGATTTATCGTGTCAGGGTGACGGCAGCGGAAGGTCAAATGCTGCTATCACAATACATGGTGACCATGGAAGGTCACAAGCCAAACCGTCTTGTGAGGTAATTATTAAGTATAGTAACTTAATTCGACCAAAATAAGTAAATGTTTTGATGACTACAATCGATATAGTAACATGCATATTATACTTTTTGTTTATGGTGAAATTTTTGCAAAACCTCATTTTTGTTTATGGTACAATTATTTGCACAACTTGTACTAATTGATTTATTGTGTCAGGGTGACGACAGTGCTCACGACGCACCCGCGACTACCAGGATACATGGTGACCGTGGAAGGTCACACGTCGTACTGCCTCCACAGGTAATTGTTAAATATTTTAGTTTTTTCTGTCCACAATTATGTACATAGATTTTATTGATTGATTTATTGTGCCAGGGTCACAGCCGTGGAAGGTCACCCGCGGTGTCGGCGCAGCATGTACGGGGTGGCAGTGGGAAGTCACTCGCGGAGCCCCAGCAGGTACGGGGTGACCGTGGAAGGTCACCCGCGATGTCTCAGTAGGTACGGGGTGACTATGGGAAGTCACCTGCAGTGTCTCACCAGGTATGGGTTGACCGTGGGAAGTCACCCGTGGAGCCTCAGCAGGCACGGGGTGACCGTGGGAAGTCACCAACCACTATGCCGCATCCGGTAAGTTTTATTGATACTACAACAATTATTTTACAGGTGAACAATTTTTGAATGATGTTACAATTAATTTCCTTGATTTTATTCTTTCATGCTTTTAGTTCGGTGCACTGGATGTGGATGAAAATGTAAGTGAGGAAGAAATTTTCACCTCCTCAGCATCAATGAAAACGGTCTATTTGGCCCTCAAAAGGGCAAACAAGGATTTACTGGCCTTTGCTTGCAAATGGCCCAAGACAGATGATGACAAGGCAATGATGGTGGAGCTACAACAAAAAATAAAGGGTTATGCGGTAAGTGTCATCGATTACAATTTTTATAAGCTTTAACATGATTTCATATTTGATGATATGTTTTCTATTATTGCAAATGTTCTTATCAACTCGATGTTTTCCATATGTAGGAATATTTGGAACCCCAGGCTAGAGAACCTACAAAGACAGGTATTGGTAGCAGTGACCATCCATTGCATAAAAAAGCTCATCAAAGCAAGGTACCAATGAGGCTTTTTGAGGATTTCCTTGAAGCCAATGATGAGGGCAATGATGATGAGATGGAGCATGATCATGACATGGAGCATGATGATGAGATGGAGCCAGCTGGGACTCCACATGATGCTAGAGATGAACCTACTGTAGATGGCCAGGAAACTTTTCCTGGAGCAGCACGAGTCAAAATCACCGGATCACTAGATGTGACGTTTCTAGTCGATGAAGCATGTGTTCCTATGAAAATACAAAAGATGGCAGGTATTTTTTAATTGTTTTCATCAATGTTTTTTATTAAATTGAAATGGACATATTTTGAAAATATTGTAAATTAAGTTGTAAATGTTTATGCAGGCAATAATGTCTTCTACAGACACTTAAATGACAAAGCATTGGAGCTGTTTGGGCCCACCATTCGCATAGGGTGGCAAAAACAAAACAGCAATTTAAAAGATGAATTGATTAGACACATGATTTACTTGTTCGGTGACACTTTCAACAATAAAGTGGTTTTAAAGTTAGCTAGAGATGGTTTGAAATATACCAGGGCCCAATATCGGGGAAAACTGGCAGATAACCCCAAGCATGAGCGCCCTCCCATGGTACCGGAGCAAGAGTGGAAGGCACTTATGGCTGATGCCAAATTTATTTTGTTAAGAAATCAATTAGGAAAACAACCACGGACTGATAAAGCAAGGTACATGACGTATAATTATACTATTGCGATATGCTCAATTTTATTTTATGTTTTGTGTCAAGCAACAAATCATACATTTAACATATGTCATAAATTTCATAAACAGGTTGCCTAACACCTCCAAGGAAACCAAGGCAAGAATGGATAAGGTTGGCCAGCATAAACTGGGCCAGGGTGGCTACAGAAAACTAAGGCATCGAATCGTAAGAATTTGCAATATTCCTTTTTTAAAATTTTCAAAATCTTACCAAGTGTTTGGGTTTGAGATTTGTGCCTGCTAATTAAATTCATAGTTTTCTTAGAATATTTTTCATTGTTTTTAAGCATATTGAACAGTATTGAACTTTGAGTTCTTGAGTTTTTTTAGACTAGCACATAATATGCTGCGTCCTCTCTAATAATAAACTTTTATTTGCAATATTCCAGGGAAGTACGTTCGCAGATGCCGCCACCGAGGAATACCTCAAGATTGGTTTCAAATATGGTTTTGAAAGTGTGGTTGAGCATAGAAAAAGCTTGGGGCAGACTCCAATCAGCCCAATTGTGGGAATGCAGGTAAATAGAATGAATAAGTACATTTGAAATATTCTTGCTTAATATTTTCCCACAGTAGACCAATAACTATATTTTTATGTTTGTTTGGCAACAACAGTTCAACTGCAGCAGTGAATCCATCGGTACTGGGAGGGTGCCAGTTCATATTAGGGAGGACCCATTGGTTGATAATGTGGAGCAGGATAGGGAATTAGGTAGTGAGTTTTAGAAATATATATATGTATTTTGATTATAGATATTTATTTTTTTACGTATACTTACATATTTCATTCTTTAAATGGAAGAGCATGTAGCTCACGAGGATGAACTGGAAGAGGAACAAACAACTGAAGCAGTCGGAACACCGACCTTCACAGATAGACAAACAGGTAAAAAGTGATATTGTAATGTTTATCGAAACAATGAAATAGTGATTTGAATCAATTTTCAACCTAAGAAAAATGGTCTTTTCGTTGTTGCAGTTCTTTCCCGTTCGCAGCGGCCTCCATGCCCTGTTCAACGACGTACCAAGAGTATGGTACATGAGGGCACGCAAATTACACAAACCATAGAAGGACAGGGCTCAGCAGATACATTGCAAAATGATGAATTGGAGATGCCACTTGTTGGTTTTTTGAATCGAAAAAAACAAAGTCACACGAAGAAAAAATTGTAAAATATCATGACTTGTATTTTATATTGATGTTAACATGAAACGTTGTTTGTATGGATTACCTTCTTGTGTTTCGATGTTTATATGTTTATGTGATTTGATGTTTCAATGTTTATATGTTTAGTTTTTTATATGTTTTCTATGTAAACAAAATAATTTAAAGGGTAAGGGGAATTGAGAGCGATGTGAGGGGGGGGGAGGGGCCATATGAGCTTCCACCTTCATGTGGTTGGCCCTGTTCAGTAAAGAATAACATATTCTTGAAACAAAGAGAAGCTCATTCAGGTATATGGCCACTTTTGTATTCCTAGGATTTTTTACATTTATAAATGGCATGACGTGGAACTTTGCCTAGTCTGCCCGTCGCAGGTATAGCATCCCCGTCGCTATTCCTGGGGTTTCCATTTTTATTTTTTTTTAAACTTATACAAAGAGTGGATACAGCGACGGCTAGGCGTGGATACAGAGACGGCAAGGCGTGGATACAGAGACGGCAAGGCGTGGCTATAGCCACATCTTATTCCTGGGTTTGCATTTTTTTTTAAAAACCTTATACAGAGCGTGGATACAGCGACGGCCAAGCGTGGATACAGAGACGGCCTGCCGTGGATATAGTGATGGCTTAGACATCTAAAAAAATATAGAACATTGTCACTCTTGCAACGCAAATTAGGGGTCGTCTCTATTGCGACGGAATTGTTTCCACGGAAAAAAAAAACACTTAGACGTGGAAATATCCACGATTTTCCGTGGATATTCCCACGTTTTGCCGTGGCAAAATTGATCACTTGTACTAGTGTATGAAGTGTAAGTATTTCAAAATTTCATTTTTTGGATGTGTGTAATCATAGTACACTTTTTGCTTGTCATATGTACGTAGTACACTTATCGTTTATCAGATGCACTAACTTTTGAAAAACGTGTATGCAAATACAACTGTTCATTTGGCCCTAATGATAAGAGGGGAAGGAACCCAACTAAACAAAGGGTCAATTCATTTGTGAAAAGAAGAGGTTTCCAATGCCATCTTATTGTTAAGGTTATGGTAAGTAATCCCGATGTTGCAATATTAACTTATAACATTCATGAGCATAAATACACACAAGGATTGCCTTGTCGTGGGAGGCATGACACTTCAGGTGAGCCTAGATTCATGCATAAGACAAGGTTGTCAAGGGACATCATTTCATATGTAGAAATTTGTTTCTACTTTGATGTGCCAGTTGATTCCGTGTGCAAAATGCACATCAACAAATATGTGGACATTGATGCAACAAATCGGGATAGGGATTTCTTCTTGTGAAGGAAAGATGTAGAAAACATCTACAATCGTTTGAGGAAGGGAAAATATCAGCTTCACCAAAAAGATGAGCTAAGTGTGAAACTTTGGTGCCAAAATCATAGAGATGATATTTTTTTCTATCTAAAGCCCAATAGTCGAGATGTCCCTTTTACATTTGGGATTCAAACAAAGTGGATGTTAGAGACAATGATTAATCTCTCTCATAATAGCTTAATAGCAATGGATTCTACCTTTAGCACAAATAGATATGGAGTAAGTGTGATGTCAATGATCGATTTAGCTTGATCATTTGTGTTGTAGCCATTTGAGTTGTAGCATAAATCTAATTGCAATATGTTCTTTCATTATGGCAGTATCAACTGTACACACTTGTTGCATTTGATGCGCAACAAAGTGGAGTACCGGTGGCATGGGTTGTGGCATCTCAGAATACAACACAAGACATTGCACTATGGCCGAATCGGCTCATGCAAAGATGTTACCAAGCACGTCCAGATTGGAAAGTCTACGCATTCATGGTTGATGATGCTTTGGCTGAAATAACAGCTTTGAGGTAATTTCAATCTTGTTATTTTGCAATGTACCTTATATTTATTATGTGGATGTCACATTTATGCATATTATATATGGCAGGAAGATCACACATTCCAAAGTTATTTTATGTGTTTGGCACGTACGGAGGGCATGGGTAAAAAATGTGAATCAGTTGGTCCCTAATCCAAATAGAGCGAAATTAATGCTTAAAGAATTGGGTGATATCATGAAGTATTGTTCCAATGACGATGTCACTTATGCAATTGAAGGATTTTTCAACAAGTATGTAGATGAGGAAAAGTTCCTGGACTATTTCCAAACAAATTGGGTCTCCATTGATAAACTTTGCAAGTGTGCATACTCTTGTTTGTATCTTTATTTTTTTCTCATAAAGATGGGATATATGCACTCAATTAGTTTTATACTTGTAGGGATGTGGATAAAAGGTTGCCGAGATTTTCCCCACACAAATCAAGAGACAAACAATGCAGTCGAGTCATACCACTGCTTCCTAAGGACGAAGTTTCTTTCTGATAGAAGAAAGAAATGGTCCCATAGAATGGACTGGTTGATATATGTACTTTTAATTAATATTGAGTCATTTTATCGATTCAAAGAGATTTTGATAAGGGAAGGATATCTGAACAATTATGAGAAAGAGAAACTACTTGAGTCATCATCAGAAAGAGCTAAAACGATCCCAAATAGTGACTTGTTAGCTGGAATATTTCACCTCCTGCGGAGAGCAAGGTGTTCCACTGGTCTGAATGGTTCATATCTAGAACAAATAGAGAACAGAGGTTGAAGACTCTCCCTAGACATTGTAGATATCTCGAATACAAGGATTTGATAGTCCACCTGTGTACCTGTAATCAAGCTCAACATGAAACAGATCAAAGAAACCAGAATATGATCTACTAATCTATGCTAGTGACTAAGGAATCTAGCAACATATATGCAAAATCACAACAACAACAACATATGTGGGATAGAAATCAACTTGCATTAATGAAATATGAAGAAGTTTACAACCAAGCCTTAGTGTTGACATGCATCTCCATGAAACCAAATTCCCATCCCCAAAATCTCTGACTCTAGCTCTCTATGGCCTCTCCAAATGATCTTGGGCCAAGGATCAATACAACAACATAACAATACCTTCAATATTCTCCCCCTCAACCATGGAGAAAATCTTGTATTTATAAGGCTAGATGGATAGGGTAGGTTAAGAGATTTGTGGGTGAGGTTGCCTCCAAGATCCTAAGATGGGGGATATTGAGCTCAACTGACCCACTATAGTAGGGATAAGGGATATCTCGAGGCTTATCATCTAGAAGCCTTGAGAAGCTTCTCTTCTTCCCCTTTTACCCAGGGTACCACATTTTTCCTTCAATGACAGAGCGGTTTTGGTAATAACCACTTATGGACTAAGGGCCATAAGCGGTGGCACCACTTATGGGCAACAGAGTATGGGCGGTGTGAACAAGGGTACTGCTCCTGGATAAAGGGGTATGTGCGGTGCTAGGAATTTTCATGTAATATTGATGAAAAAACATTTAGTTTCCACTCCAAAAGCTGGGATTCAGGGCAAGTAGGTATGTAAAATGTATTATCACATGATGGTGACAGGATTTTGGTATAACAGGATGCCCCCCCAAAGCATGAGTCTTAGAGAGATATGATAAATGAGAGCTTTGAGAAAAAGTCGTTGCCAGGAGACAAAAATATTGGCTCGATCGAAGCATGTCGTCAGGTAGGCATCTGTAGTACATCAGTATGTTGACTCATAGACACAAGTAACCAAACTCATAGCTGCTGACCGATACAAGGTAGATCTATAGGTGGAATAAACAAGCATGGCTACTATAATACAACGTAGATCCATGTGATAGAGGACTCAAACTTCGACATAGCTACGAGACATAAAAAGGAGATCTATGTCATACAGATACAAATTTGAGCATAGCCATGACCATACAAATGTGGATCCATGCTAGATATACAAAACTCCATCGCAACTTAGGGAAAAGCAGTGAGCGCTTTAAACAAATGCCCAGGGTCTTCGTCTCATCCTCCACAAAGTACGATTCTATCCATGTGATTACAATGATTTGAAGTCGAACATGGTAGAAACCACTCGATTACCGGCCAATGATGTGAACCGTTAACAAGTGCTAGGGAGATCACCATTAATGTCAATGATTCCCAAGGTACTCTAGTACAATCTACTGAGTGTGAATAGATGTCCTGACATCGAACACCCAGTCGATTCAATCGATCAAAGGTCAATGATGTGAACCTATGTCGAGAGTGAGAGAATATGTCATTAAGGCATACAGATCTCAAGGTACTAAACATTTTTTCTAAGACTATTTCTCGGATGATGAGCTGATGTCGACGGGGATAGTCTCATCAAAGGAGGGCCATGATGAGTCCCACATCGATGACGCGAAACTCGGAACATAGTTCTAGAATGATTTGCATGTAGTACCCATATGACTAACTCAAATATATTGACACAAAGACTGTGTAGACTGCAGAGGTAAGACTTCTTCAAATCCCCTTTGAACATTGGGCAGCACGACAAGAAGACTTGGAAACATGACTAAAAAGGACAGATACACAATGCGACAGTGGACAATGCATTCTCTTGAAAGACTCAAAGGATTGACATGACTCATGAAAGTGGATCATCATGGAGATCAACTAAATACCCAATTGACTGACATGATTGTGCAGACAAGTGCCATGTTCAAAGATAATGACAAATAGCTACCATTATTTGCAAGATTATTCCCTTCCTATTTCCCCCATCATGATTGATGAGTACCTCTTTTCGGTTTTACGAGTTCAAAGAGGGTAACAAACACTCGATATAGCTCATCGGAAGACAAGTCCAAACTCATATGTTTTATGAACCTGAGAGAGGAGGGGTTCGATCCTAAAATGGGTCTCTCAATGTTTAATTTTAATGAGTCCACCAAAAGAAAACTCGGTATCGTTCATGTTTAGAGAGTCTGAACGAATACGGAAGAAGACTCCAAAGGGGTCCTTTTTCGTATGATTTAGTCTCTAAGGCCCGAAAAAGTGTAAAATCATACCTTAGATAACTCTTCCAGTCATGATTGGCTGGAGTGATCCTTTTTCGTAAATAGTCCTATCCGAACCAAAAAAGAGATAACCTACTATTGGATGGACGACTCTTCAAATACTTTAACGAGCGTGAAGAAGACAAGATCGCTCAACGATCTTTTCGTATTTGGGGGGCCTAAAAAGGGTTTAAAGAGAACTCCATGAGGTTTCTTTACATAATGTCACTTTTTACAAGCCTGGAAAGATTCGAAAATGGACTCGACTATCTTTTCATGTTTAAGGAGTCTGAAAAAGAGGTGAAAAGAGGACTCCATGACGCTTCTTTACACAACGTTGTATTTTACGAGCCTGGAAATAAACTTGAAATGGACTCAGAACTTTGATACTGGATTTTAACGCGCATGACAAAGTGTCGTAATAAACGCTCAACGACCTTTTCCGTTTTGTGAAAGTACGAAAAAGCCATAAACAAACTTCCCAAAGCTTTTTACTAGAGTTCCCTTATCCTGCAGACGACTCAGCAACAAGCGTTAAATGCATTCAAAACCAACATTAAGGGATTACGACAAATAGACTTTGACTAAAACATGATTTTATATTAAAACTATAGTAATTTGGACCTAAAAAATGTCTATATAAGTCAAGTAAATAGTAAAAGATCAAAACATTTCACTATTTACCTCTAGCTGAGAGCACTTGGAGAAATTTCTAGCCAGATCTTCCACAGCTGATACCGAAAGCTTCCACCATCTGTTTTCAGCCTCGTCAGTTTCAGGTAATAGCTAAGACCCTTATCTTTCATTTCATAGCTTCTATTTTGAGATTTGGTGGGGTTTTAGGCTTAAATGGCGAGCCCTAAAAATCATAATGTGGGCACCACGGGTACTCCTTGCGGGATACGCAGTTCCACCCTAGAGCTGCACCTATAATACAGTGTACAGGCGGTGCCACCGCCTATCTCCAATGGGGTATAAGAGGTGTCGACCATGGATAACTTAAATAGATGATATGGGCAAAGAATACTCATTCTTTTGATTTGCAATGACTCAAGGATGATCCTAATGCATACCATTGTTGTTTTTGGCAAGTCTAGGTGACTCAAAACATGGTGATATAGAAGGAAAAAACACATGATAATGAGGATGTTGCTGCTGAAAGAAATGCGGTTTGCATTGTTGCACTCCAGGACTGTGGACTCTTGAAGTTTTTTCAGACTCCAAGCATGGTGTCCCACGAGAGATTACTGGAACACATACTACAGATGTGGAATCCAAAACATCAATATTTCGAGGTAGGGGCACATATAATTACAGTGGAGGTAGATAATATCTACTTCCTGACTGGCCTATAGAGACGCGGTGCCCCCATCTCATTGACAGGTTCCTGTGGTGGGGACATTACTACCAGAGAGCTTATAGATTGACACTGTGCACCAAGAACAGGTACATTGGGGAATAAAATCCCCATCAGGGCAGTGACAGACAGGGCTCTATGGATTGTGTTGTTCACCATGCAGAGGGTGGTAGGCAGTCAGGGTGTGCACCAGGCTTCCAGGGCACATATGTTGTATGCCCTAGAGGCCATGGCACCTACGGTGTTCAACTGGGTGGAAGCTATGATTCCAATATTCAAGGATCAGCTAGCTAAATGTTGGCAGGGAGAGCTGAAGCAGTTTGGCTTTGGTTCCATCTTAGACTGCTTCTTCTTCAAGCGGGTTCCACAGATGAGTTCCTAGGTGACTTTCCGGAGTCTAAGAGCACGGGACCCCCGTATGCTAAGGTGGGTCCAGGTCATGGCTCGTATAGGAGCAGGTAGGGGCAGAGTGAAGTTCGGTGATCCATTCTTCAAATGGCTGCGGGATCAGATGCTCATGGTCGAGGACTATGCCTATGCAGGCACAAACTTCACAAGAGATCCCGACCTACCACTCCCACCTGGAGGGCAGTGGGGTGACATCAGTGAGAAGCAAGAAACCCTAAAATGGACAATGTTTTTATGTTTTATATTTTTTATATTTTTTATGATAAGTAGTGAGACCTGTTTGTTCTCATGCAAATGTTGGAGCAACAAGGCCTGGAGGAGCATCTCCATTGGATAGGCGAGCAAGAGCTCCCTTCATACCACGAGGTGATGATATCACCGAGGAGCTAGAGGAGAACCTAGAGAGGTTGACTCTAGACATCCCAGATGCTGACATAAATGATCTCCCGACTAGATATCAGAGATCTACAGCAGGAGTACCGAGCCGATTTAGCAGGCTACTACATAGGGTGGCTCGAGCAGTGATGTGCTATCATGAGCACCATTAGTGTATGAGACATGTATACTGAAAGCTGATAGCTTCAGGATTTTGTATGATGGTTTTGCTTGAAATCCTACATGCTTCAGATTAGGTCTCAGGACCTATTTTTGTAAAACTTTTTCGTATATATATACACAGACTTTTACACAGTGTTTATATGTTTCAAATGGACAATGCTTTTCTATGAGTTTTATGTGTCTTTAAATGTTTATTTACAATGGACCATGTTTGATTTAACGTCATGAATGGGCGATATGCCAATCTAGGATGTAATTAGCCAATGAGTCAGCAACTACATTATGTTCCCTAGTGATATGCCTATAAGTAATGTTTTCAAATGCTCTTTCTAAAAAACGCACCCTCCAAAAGCAATGGAGGAGTATGGGGTTCCTAATGGCGTAGACATGGTTTAAATGGCCAACCATAAGCTATGAGTCCATCAAGACTACTAGATTACGAACATCATGGGAGGCAGCTTCAATCAGAAGACCGATGACTGCTTCATACTCGGTGATGTTATTAGTAGTGGGACCTAAACAAACCGCTCATGAACTGACCAAATCTTCAATTGGGGAATATAGAACCCATGCAGCCGAGGCTAGATTCAAGGTGTGGTAGCAAGCACCATCAGCGAAATTGTAGAAAGCCATCTACACGACCAAAACATTAGAGAAAATTTCAACTCAAAATGGGCCTTCTAAAAAGAATTAATAAAATAATAGTTAAAATAATAAAATAATATTTATTAATTTTGGAGGAAGAAAAGAAAAAAACTACTTTTTTGTTTGTATTTTTGACATATATCCCCGTGTTTTTACTCAAATTTCGATTGGGAGAGCTCATTGGATGTGGAATTAAATTCCGCATCCAATGAGTACCCACCTGGCATACTTTTGACAGACCCTGTTACCCCAAAAACAAGAAATACCGGAAAAAATGTGATGATGATGTCATCATCACATTTTTCAGGTATTTCTTGTTTTTGGGGGAGTAGGATCCATCAAAAGTATGAAGAGTGGGTACTCGTTGGATGCAGAATTTAACTCTGCATCCAACGAGCTCTCCCAATCGAAATTTGAGGAAAAACACGAGGAGATATGTCGAAAATACAAACAAAAAAAGTAGTTTTTTTCATGATACCTATCCCCAAATTTATATTAAAAAAGTATTTAAGACCTATACGGTATTTCAAATTTAAATCAATTTCATTGGCTAACACATGATGACATGGAATTTGAATCAAAATTAAAAGGTCCATTTTGAGTTGAAATTTCCTCTAATGCATGGTATAAACGGATACAAACACTAAAACTCAAAACCATCTTGAAAATACTAAAAGCACACTGAAAGTCAATCAATATACATATATACAGGATACTATCCAAGAAAACCTAGGCATAGTACCTTTTCAAGTACAACCCATTGCGAGGTTGCCCCAAAGAGATTCCATCATAATCAACTAACTCATAGGCTCCTTTCTCTAACACCTTAGAAATAACGAAAGGTCCATACCACATGGACTCGAACTTAGCCTTCCCTAGTTTGTCATATCTTTGGTCATAAGTAAATACTAGGTCACCCTCATTGAAAACACAAGGCTGGATAGATTTATCGTACTACACCTTGACGCGTTTCTTATGTGCCTCATTAGCCAAGGCAGCATCTCTGCGAGTCTCATCAAGGTTATTCAAGTACAAAAATCTCTCTTCCTCTGCGAAAGTGTCTAGGAGAAGTTCGACGGCAAGTTGTAAAGATGGAATCTGACATTGGATCTGCAAGACAGCTTCAAATCCATAGACAAGCTGGAATGGCATGAAACCAATAGTTGTTTTCACAGAAGTCCGATAAGCCTAAAGAGCGGAGAAAAGGATGAGGTGCCAATTGGATTTATGATCTCCAAACATCTGACAAAGCATAGTTTTCAAAACCTAAGTTAATGATCTCTACCTGACCATTAGCTTGCGAATAATATGGCGTAGAGTTTTCATGGAGGAAACCTAGCTTGGCACTCAATTCCTCCATCATATGATTATGAAAATGGGATCCATGATCAGTAACGATGGACTGTGGAACTCCAAATCTAGCTATGATATGGTTGAAAAAGAAGAAAGTGGCAGTCTTACCATCTTCTGCATATGTAAGCATGGCCTCAACCCATTTTGTGAAATAATCCACTACTACGATGATGTAACCATGCCCCCCGGCTGAGGTAGGTTTACAATGCATGAAGTCAATCCCCCATTGGGTGAATGGGCCAACGACAATGACGGGGTGTAGCGGAGCAGAATGGGTGCACTTTTTAGGATAAAAATGTTGACAAGGTGGGCATTTCTTAATAGCCTCATGACAGTCTCTGAAGACAGAAGGCCAAAAATAGCTGGCGTAAAGGATTTTCTAGGCTGTAGCCATCCCAAATAAATGACCGCCACATGCTCCAGAATGGAAATCATTCAACATGTGTTCAACCTCCTCATGGGTGAGGCATCTTCGGAGAATGGAGTCAACCCCATGTCTATACAAGGTATCATTTAGGATAAGATAGTATTTTTTGTGGTGACGGATACGGCGATGATCATCATGAGATAGATGCGGCTGAAAACGCTGGGTCTGGAGATAAATCAACAAATATCCATACCAAGGATTAGTAGTGCTAATCAAGAATAGGAATTCATCCGAAAATGAATCACTAGACTCAGATTCTATTGTAGCACAGGGAATATCACACATGAGCTCTGCAAAAACCAAGGATTTCTTTGATGTGGCCTTGGCAAACTCCAGATCAAATTCCTAAAGGATAACGATCCAACGGGAGTACTTTCCCCCGAGCACCTGACGAGTCAGAATGTAGTACATCGGGTTCTGGTTTGCCAATACAGTGGTAGTGCGAAGCAGAATGTAGTGTCAGAACTTTTGTACAGCAATTACCGTGGCCAATGCTAACTTCTCCACATGTGAATAACGGGTTTCAAAATCGATAAGGTTCTTATTGGCATAATAAATCACATGATCCTGACCGTGGAGATTGTCCTGCACTAAAACCATGGCGATGGTAGTAGCAGAGGAAGCAATATACAAGAGAAAGTCCTTCGAATAATCCGGGGGGTGTATCACGAATGAATGAATCAGAGCGTGCTTAAGATTATCAAAGGTGCGTTGGGCTTGGTCATCCCAAAAGAATGGAGTATTCTTCTTGAGGAGACGCATATAACTATGCATTTTCTCTGCTAAATTGCACACGAAACGATGGAGAAAGTTTTCCTTCCCCTGCAAACTTTGGAGTTCAAGGAGGTTAGTTGGGGCTGGTAGATCAAGAATAGAGGCAATTTCAAAGGATCGATCTGGATGCCATCTTTGGATACCACAAAGCCAAGCAGACATCTCGTCTCAACGCAAAAACACATTTATGCGGATTGATCCGTATATTATAATGACGACGTCTTAGGAATATGTCTTTGAGATGACCAGGGTGGTCCTCCCATCGCTGTGAATGAGCAGGGAGATCGTCAAGGTACGGTTCAACACTATGTTTAATGTCATGAAACGCATAGGACATCGCACGCTGGAACGTGGCTCCAGTATTTTTCAAGCCGAAAGGTAACTTCTTATACACAAAGGTTCCCCATGGGAAAATGAATGTCGTCTTATGCTGATCAGAGGGAAATATCTCAATTTGATTATAGCTGGAGAAGCCATCCATGAATGAAAAGATGACACTTCCAGCACAGTTGTTGATAATCTTATCGATGTGCGGGGTAGGAAATTTGTCCTTGGGATAAGATTTATTTAAATTCCTAAAGTCGATGCAGACTCTAATGGTGCCCTGCTTTTTATTGACAGGGACAACGTTCGATACCCATTCCGTCAGAGGTACAGGATAAATAAAACCAGCTTTCATAATTTTCTCAATCTCAGCTTTAATATCTGTGGCCTTCCAAGGATGGACTTGCCTAAGGTTCTTCCTGACAGGTTTAACCATGGGATAAGTTTTAATCTCATGGACCACAATGGAAGGGTCAATCCCCAACATCTCTTCATAGGACCAAGCGAAAATATCATGGAATTCCTTAAAAAGTGACTTATATGCTTTAGATCCATTGATGGAGTAGTTCTGCCCAACATGAACGTGCTCAATAACATCAGGTTTGGCTGATATGTCAATTGGGTTCGTCTGAGTAATGTTGCAAAGGTTTCCTTCAGTGATCTGTATCTTGCAACAATATAGAATTTTGCGGAACATTGACAATATCAGTACGAAACAAGGATGCAAAATCATGGCTACCCGAACTGGTATTGGGGAGGAACATGGATCTATGATGGTGATCCTCCCAAATAGGCTCATCTGTATTCATGATCTCCATAATGGACTCATTGGAAGGAAAAGTATCAGAGAGATAGTCTAGAACCGGAAGAGAAGGTTTGAACCAGTATGGTAAATGGTAAGGATCTGAAGCCACTAGATGAAGGTCATCAGTGTGATCATCGGAAAAAGTTTGAATGGTGTCATACATAGGACTCAACAAGGTGGACTCAACAACATTTTTTCCCTTAGGCTCATAATCAAATGAGGTGATCATATGTACTGTCATGGTATCCGTGCTAGGAGGAGTAGATGGAAAAATCCCCATAAGGGATGAGTCCTTCAGCATGCCTACCCCAATCGACTGGTAAGGAGGAGGGGACTGGACTAACATGGGGATGTTATTAGCCATGGAGGTAGTAACATCTGGCGTACATAAATCAAGCTGATCAATAGTAACAATTTTCCCTAGATGCAGGAATTGGACTGTTCGAAATATTGTTGAAGCAATAGCAGTCATGGCATAGAACCAATTCCTTCCTAGAAGGAGGTTGTAATCTAAAGGGGAATCTACCACTTCTACTTAGATGTAAATGGTTTTTCCCCGCATCTTGATTGCGAGGGCTAATATGAGAACATGGGGTTGAAAACCCCGTCCATAAAAGGCTTTAAGGGTCGTAGGTGATGTGACAAGCTCGAGAGATCCAAGAGCTTTCCAATAAGTTAGAGATAACATCGAGATCGAAGCTCCTTCATCTAGTACCGTTCGAAAGACTTTATTTCTCATTACTTTCGTAATGATCTGAAAATCAAGTTTATGCTGTAATCTAGGTTTATAGTTCTCAACTTTGAAATGAATCAAGTTAGTGTTATCCGGGTCTACAGCTCCTAAAGCTGTCAATAAGTTCTTGCGCTTTGTGGGGAAAATTTGGAGTACTTCTAGAGTAGACATCGCACAAGGTGCATGAGCGAGATCTTCAACCACATTATAGAATTAAGCAGCTCAGGCATTGGGATTAAAGATATCCTTCCGAAGAGTACTCTTTGGTGGGAGAAAAATCATGTTGAGAGTAGGTTTCTCAATAGATAAAGGGACAGTAGACAAGGATTTTGGAGAACTAGCAGAGGGAGCTTTCCCTGAAGAATATTGATCTTCTTTCTTATCTGTGGGTTTATCATAATTCTGGCTTCGAGTTTGCAGATGGATGGTATCTGAGTACATCATATGAATTTCCTCTGATGAACTAGAGTTACCCTGGTTAGACATGTGGTCTACCAATTGTTGTTGAGAGGGAAAGGGATCCGTAAGTACTGCAGGTGTGGGATTAGACTTCAGAAACTGGGAGATTTTGTCCTGACGGGGACACTCCTTTGAAAAATGGTCACCACTGCATAACAGACAGGGATATTTAGCTTTCCTTTTCCCTTTTTCATTGTCATTATTGGTTGGTCGTGGGTCTCCTCTTGGTTTCCAGGTTTTTTATTTCTATTTTTACCTTTCTTTTTATTACCCAAGGTTTGAGTACTTTGAATAGAATTGACCTCAGCGGAAACCTTAGGAGTTGAAGGAGCAGCAGTTTGGGTTTGCTTGGCAGGTTTTTCTGCGGACAGGGACTGGATTGAACCAACAACCCCATCAATAGGTACTTCTGCTGGTGGCTTGGCAAGGTCAGTGCTGGGGTGAGGAGCTTGAGGAATCAGGTCATAAAGAGTTCCAAACTAGGAATAGACCAAGTCTAGGTACTTAGCCTGACTAATAGCCTGCTCTTCGGTAACGGCACTGCCCATAGCCACATCTCGGGAAATAGGAGGCAACAAGGACTTAGTGAACCAATAAGCTAACAATTGATCCGGAATAAGGGCCTTAATAAGCCTTCTCTGCCTTCTCCACTCATGAATATGATTAGAAATGTGGGTGGAGGTGTTCTATCACAAAGAAGTTAAAAGTTCAGTGCCCGTTTCATAACGAATAAGGAGTTGAAAGTGTGTAAGGAACATGGTTTCCAATGAGCCAAAATCCACAAATGAATGTTGTGGGAGTTCAATGTACCACTTCGCGGTCGTACTAGTCAAAGTTCGCTGAAAGAGTCGTAACCGAATGAAATCATCCATGAGGGAGTTCGAAGAACACCATAAATGAAAATTCATAACATGGTTCTGTGGATCTTCACCCTACCTTCCATCGAATTTTGGAATATCCAATGGTAACTTTACTGGAATGGGAGGCCACGAGGGATTGTCTCGAATGGGATAATTAATCAACTTGGACAAATCAGGCAAGTCCAAAGTTGCTAGGAAGGGTAACTGTCTATTGGGTTGCACATACTGGTAATACTGATATGGTAGATAATTACCAGTAGGACCATAGGTATACTGATAAACAGGTTGCTGTGAGGAATAACCACCAGAAGATCCATCCACGGGGGGTTGATTTCCAGAATTAGGACTGCTAGGACCACCAAGGCCTCCAGGAGGAGGACCGCCAGGGCCATCGAGACCACCAAGACCACCGGGACCACTAGGACCACCAGGATTCAGACCACCAGACCCTCCGGAGCCTCCAGGAGGTGGTAAACCTACAGAGCCACCGGAACCACTAGGTGGAGAGAAACCAAACCCTCCAAAGCCAGAAGGAGGAAAGGCCCCAAGTCCCCCAGGACCACTAGGTCCACTAGGACCATAAGGAGGAAAGTTACCAGATCCTATGGGACCATTAGGTCCCCCAGAGGGAGGACCTCCATAAGGTGGTCCTCTCACACCTCTCGTAGTATGTATAGGTATCCCTCTCATAGATGGCATGTAAGACCAGTTGGGTTGCCCCCATGGCGTAAAAGTGTTACTAGGGTATGGAATTCCAACATAAGGCATTCCTGTAGGATTAGATGGATGATTACCTACAGGTATTTGAAAACCATAACCTCCATAAGACTGAACGATAACAGGTTGTGCCCCCAAGGGCTGACCTGAAATGGATGGGGGATTTACCACATTAGTATTGGGTTGGAGGGACATAAACTGTAGATGGTTCTATGTTAGAGGTCTGTCTTTGACTAGAAAAAATTCCGGTGTTAGATAATGTAGGTCGTGTCGGGGGTTTCCCCACGGAATTAGAAGGTACTAACGAAACGGGAATTGAGGGTTGAATCTTAGGTGTAGAAGACCTGGGAAGATTAGGGATATACATAACATGAGAGGTGATAGGGGTGGTATCTTGAACTAGTTTGTGGAGTGTCAATGGATGATCTATAATTAGTTCAATGGGTCTCATAGATTTGGCGAGTGAACGAAATACCCTAGGAACAGATGTGGACCTTGGTAGTGTTGGACCTAAGATGTCATCTATCTGCCTATCAATCTCCTTCACACGGAGAATGGCAGAACGATATTTCCTACGTTCTTCTTCAATTTTAGAAGATATTCCATAGGTTCCAAATGAAGCAATGTCTTGACCTACAGGGGCTTCCCAAAATGAAACATTGGGACCAAAATCCAAGCGAGCAACATCATCAACACGTCCTTCCACTACTACATTTCGACCAAAAATCCGACGGCCATATTGTCGGATTTTCGACACTTCCCTGTCGCATGTACGACACTATGATTTTTTTTTAAGCGTCAATGGCTTTTCGTCGGTTATCCGACATCTGTTTAATCTGTCGGTTAAGCGACACCTCAGTTATCGTCGGTTAAATGTACGGCGTCGGTTAAGCGACATGGAGAACTGTCGGTGAAGCGATGGCAATAAAAAACAAGCGCTGGTTAAGCGACGGAGATAACGATTAAGCATCGGTTAAGCGACATGCGAAACCATCGGTTAAGCGATGAAGATAGACATTAAGCATCGGTTAAGCGACATGAAGAACCGTCGGTTAAACGACGCTAGTGATTTTTTTTTTTTAAATACCTGCAAATTGGGTGAGACATATATGTTATAACTTATAGCTGCAAGAGCAATGACATTCAGACAGATATAGAACATGCTTAATACTCATATGGTTAGTATGACCAGGACTCTAAAGGCATATGGTTAGCAAGTAGCGAACAGATCTTTCAGCCATGAAAATCAATGTAATTTCATTTTATATTTTATGAAATCCCTGAGAGCAACCAATAGTATAGGAAAGCAACAAAAAGATTCTTCGGCCTCCCAAATCAATGTAAATTTTCTTTATGGTTTATTGAAGTTATCTAGAGACTTGTCAACAGGGATAAATGAAAACCTGTAGCTTTGCTGCCTCCCAAGTTGGACCACTACCTTTCCCTAAGATGCAAAATTTTGCATGATCTAAGAACTTACTTGTGCCCAACACTCCCTCCTGTTCAGATTTCGAGCGGCTGGTTCTTGGAAAAGATGACTAATACCTTCCACAGTGCATTGCAAATAGGAAGTCACACATTCAATAAATAACCTTAAGATATGGAGGACATTGTTTTTAAGTGCAAAGCAGAAACATCACTAATGATGAATCACTAACAAATAACCATGAGGAATTAAAAATAGGTAAAAGACCGATCCATATGCTGTCTCACAGACACAGAACTTTGAAGAATTATAGATTTACCATTTCTTTCAGATTATCAATAGCATTCAATGATTTTTTAGCATCCTCAGACAACCTCTGTTCACCACTTTTTGACTGCCCTGAAGTACTTGCAATGGGCATGTCATCTTCCTTAGGTGCACCAGCAAACACTATAGAGCTCGAAGTTTCTCTTAAACCTTCATCATCACCCCAAGATTGAAGACTTAAATATGTGAGCCCACACCCAAGTGCCACTGCTACTGTTCCAGGTTGTGACATATATTGGCCTACATAAAAATGGAAGTTGGAACATGATATGTAAATGTAAACTGGTACAACAAAAAAATGAATGGTGAACAGGAGAATTAAAAATGAAACAATTGAAAACTAATATCCACTTACTGTTGAGAGATTTCATGGTCACACATTTCAATAGTCTATGGGCTTCCTTGGGTTAAGACCAAAAATGATTCTTATACTAATTCATAAAATATATTTCGACAGATTATCTCATCACTGTCAAAATATCAGTTGTATGCCCAAGGGTATCTGGTTTAAGTGGCAAGCAGTAAGGTGATATGGACTGTAATAACACAAATAGGTTCAAAACCCCCAAGAGGACTTAGATGAGCACTAGTGCAAAAGTGACAGGTGATTTTGACAACATTGAAACATCACTCGGTCCACTCCTAGTGCACACTTGGCCAAAGGATGGGCTGTAAGTTTCTACAATAAGCAACATTTCCCCCAAGAAAAAAATTACTGTATAGATGATTTAAGAAAATATTAAATAATGCTACTCTACCAAAAATGATTGAAGTGCTCATGCTATATTGATTTGCTTGAAGATATTATAATTGGACTAAATGCAAGATATATACAAAGAACATAGCATACATTCCAACACCGTAAAAGGATAAGATGGGTAGATTTAAGAAAGTACTACAGCTCTAGAAGGAGATGATATTAGTGCTATTATTATGTCGATTTCTTTGAATGTGGGTTATTTATTAAAAACTCCATAAGATGTCCTAACAACATGTTACCCCTCTTTTGGCAAGGGGTAAATGATGATCAGTTGTCGATCTGTGGTTAAACTATAGATCAGTGATCTGAGATTTGTGCAGCAGTATCAGATGGTCCAAAGTCCATGATACGCCTGGCCAGAAACAGAGGATCGTCCCTTGCTGTTTTGGTATCACTAACCTTCATCTTTACTTAGCATGTTTTCAAACATGATGGTATGTAGCATGAAATATCACAGTCGCACTTTCATAATAATTACACACACTTTGATCATTTCCCTGTCTTAGTCTAAACTTGATGTTTCTCTTTTAACTAAAGCGAAGTAGGAAACTGTGATTGTCAAGCTTGAAGGAAAAGTTGAACAAAAGATCAAAGATTTATAAGGCAAAATCAAGAATTTCTTGAATTTTTCCTTAAAAAAATAAATTTGACATCAATGCTTTAAACAATTCAGATCTTTTGCAATTAAGGAAGGCATATAAAAGTGGATCTCTGGACATGAATAGTAAAACATAATATTCTAATGCAAGGGAACTTAAATCCCATATTTCAAGTGGCTCTATCGTCAAATCTCTTCTTACTATAAACAGTAGAGGCAGGCTTACAGCAGGAGAAGGTGACAAAGTAACAATCTTAGATGCGAGGCAACTTATTGGACAGCCAACTGTTGCACCTGTGATAGCAGACAAGTCTAATGTGAAGCCTCTTTCCAGGAATTCAGTTTGATTTGAACTAGTTCATCTTGTTTTCAACTCTGCAAATGAGAACTATTTGGGATCTATTTGAACATAGAAATACCTACTCTGAACTAGCCATTGATCCATGGCATGCAAGTAGTAGAACCCTGTTTGGATCACCTAGAAGAGAATGTTCCTGCAGTCGGTCCTTCAAAGCATTGATATCATCCCATCTTGTCATAAATACCAAGACAACACATGGTCTTCCATTTCTACAAATATGGCATAGGACAGCTTCTATAAGATTAAAACCTATGCAATCGGGATTCCAGCAAGCTATAGATTCTCGTGTCCCATAGCTATACTTGGCAAATTCAGCAGTCACAAGCGCATCTTGAGAAGCAATACCAAATAACACAAGGATTCATTTGAACATGAAATTTTGAATTGTCCATATTTTTAAAAAATGAAGTAATTTAGAACTTAAACTTCAATAGATTGCACCTCAACAAGGTTAGCAAGCTGGCTCTTCTTCTTCCTCATTGCTTGCTTCTATTTTTTCCATATCTTGTTTTGTCCATAATCATCCAATTGGTTAAATGATGTCAATGTGTAGCCTGTTGTCTCTAAAAAAATTTCCAAAAAATGTGCTCTTACTGGGTGTGTAAATCCCTGCAACAGAGAATATTCGCAAATAACAGGAATACATAAGCATCTTACATTCATATGGATATCCTTACATGTGCCATTTCCCTTTCAAACTGAGAATGAGCAAATAAAAAGTTGGGATGCAATAGTTATCATCATATCATGTGATATCATGCAGGACATATATTTACAACTTCATCTATTCTTAACTACTTTTACAATGGCCCTCCCTCTAGACAATCAGAATGTGAATGTGGCCAAGATCAAAGGCAGAGAAAACATTTGTTTGCTATCATACATACTTCAAAACAGAATCCAGAACGATGAAAGGAAAACATTAATGGGCAAAATGTCAGATTGATTGTTGGCTTATGGAAACTGTGAAGAATCTCTTCATTTGCAACATAGTTGTCACCAACAACCCTTTCAAAACAAGATAGAGCATGAAATATATTTACCAATAAAATGTGCATGAGATGCTGTCATACATACTTCAAAATAGAATCCAGAACGATGAAAGGAAGACATTAATGGGCAAAATGTCAGATTGATTGTTGGCTTATGGAAACTGTGAAGAATATCTTCATTTGCAACATAGTTGTCACTAACAACCCTTTCAAAACAAGTTAGAGCATGAAATACATTTACCAATAAAATGTGCATGAGAAGCCGTATGCATTCAGATGGCCCATACATCAGTACACACACAGATATCTATGATCAGAAACATCCAAGAATTTGCTCAAAAAAATGAAAAATATATTTGAAGGAATGAGCCAAATCCAACAGAAACACTGCAGGTAATGCCCATAGCCATAGGGGCAACATAAAACTCCTAAAACACATTATGGAGTAGTAACCAAACGATGTGTTTGTTGGGCCAGAGCTTGATATATATCTCGTTTGTTGATTTCATCAAAAGGCTTTACCATGAAGGAAATATACAGGAAGCAACAACTATATTAATATCACTTGAAAGAGGAACACTGTAAATTATGGATAATTTATTAATATCACTTGGCATTCTTCTATTTACAAAGAAGCCTATCACCAACTTAATGAAGAACATGTCAGTGCTCTTTTACGAATTCTACAGCCACAGCTTTCAGTTGATAAAAGAATGGAGGGGGCTGGTGTTTCAGATATGTCCTATGAAAAACACTTCCTTGAACATTTTCACAAAGCATGCTTTAACCTG
>LPNX011188141.1:0-31018 GCA_001517045.1 Pseudotsuga menziesii
ATTCACGGAGGATTGAAAAAAATTGGGCAGCATTTTGGCTTGCCCGGGACACATTTCAAAATTAAACCAGTAGCATAAACGCTACCGGTTGACATAATTTTTATATATATAACAAATTAATAAAAAAATTCAATTTAACTACAAATTTTCAAAAATACGGCAGCATTTCTGCTTGCCGGTACACATTTTAAACATGAAAATAATAAAAACATACATTTACCATATTTTAAAATAAATTTTATAAATTTATTAATTTTTTTTTTAATTCCATTTAAATTGAAAAACAATTATTTAAACTGAAAAACAATTATTTTAACTGTTACCTCTTGGGTCCGACGCCATCGTGACGAGGTTGGGTTGCTTCGGGGTGTTTGGGTTGCTTCAGGGTGCCAATGGGTGCCAGTGCTCACGTTGCTCTCACTTCGTATCTCGGTCGAGCTTTCACGCTGTCGTTTTGTGAAACAAACGACGGGGGCCCGCGGCCCCTATTTATAATTTTTTCTATACAGGCACCTTGGTCGAGGTAAATACCTCGACCGAGGTATTTATTAACCCTCGGTCGAGGTTTTAATAGCTCGACGAGGGTTATTAAATACCTCGGTCGAGGGATTAAAAAAACCTCGGTCGAGGGCTTGATAAAACCTCGGTCGAGATATGAAAACCTCAGTCGAGGGCTTGTTAAACCCTCGACCGAGGTGCTTTTTTTCATTTTTGCCAAAACGCGCTTGCTAAAAAGTGTTACCCAGGTCCGCGGATTCACCTAGTCGTAAGGCAGATTTCTGCTCTGCAGCTTAAGAGAGCTGTTAGGAAAGGTTGTAATGCTTATGCAGTAACAGTAACCAATGAAGAAAACCTAAACAACATAGATAAATTAAAATTGGAGGATATACCAGTTCTAAAGGAATATTCAGATGTATTTCCGGAAGAAATTTCGGGACTGCCTCCAAAGCGGGAATTAGATTTTACCATTGAGCTGGTACCTGGTGCAGTGCCTAGCTCAAAAGCCCCTTATAGGATGAATATACTCGAATTAAATGAACTTAAGTCACAGTTAAAAGAAATTATTGATAAAAATTACATTAGACCCAGTGTGTCTCCCTAGGGGGCACCTGTCATCTTTGTTAAGAAAAAGGACGAAACTCTACAACTAGGCATAGATTATCGCCAATTGAATAAGATGACTATCAAGAACAGATATCTGTTACCTCACATAGATGATCTGTTTGATCAACTACGTGGAGCCACGATGTTTTCAAAGATTGAATTACGGTCTGGATACCACCAAGTCAGAATTAAAGATGAAGCCATCTTTAAAACAACTTTTAGGACTCGATATGGACATTACGAGTTTGTCGTTATGCCATTCGGGCTTACTAACGCTCAAGCTATTTTTATGTGTCTAATGAATAATGTAATGCACAAATATCTGGATAAATTTGTGGTCATATTTATCGACGACATATTAATTTATTCGAAATCTGAAGAAAAACATAAAGTACACTTAAAAATTGTCTTGCAAGAGTTACGAGAACATCAAATTTTTATGAAATTTAGTAAATGGGACTTCTTTAAAGATAAAATCCAATACTTAGGTCATGTGGTGACTAAAGAAGGAATTTCGGTGGATCCCAAAAGATGTAACTGATGTCCGATCATTCATGGGGATTACCGGTTATTACCAGAGGTTCATCAAGGGGTTTTAGAGAATTGCAAATCCGATAACCTCTTTGCAGAAAAAGGGAAAGAAATTTTATTGGAATCAGAAGTGCGAAGATAGTTTTAAAAAGTTAAAAACTTTGTTAACCAGCGCACCAATTTTAAGAATTTCTGACCCTAATAAAGATTTTATAGTATGTACTGATGCCTGCAATGACGGTTTAGGTGGAGTATTGACTCAGGAAGGACATGTCATTGCTTATGAGTCTAGAAAATTAAAGATTCATGAAAATAATTATGCAGCCTACGACTTAGAATTAGCTGCTGTCATACATGCTTTAAAGATGTGGCATCATCATTTAATTGGAAGAAAGTTTATCTTAATGACGGATAATAAGGGATTGAAATATCTGTTAGATCAACCTAACCTGAATACTAGGCAAGATAGGTGGCTAGCTTTTCTAAGTGAATATGATTTTGAAATTCAACACATCAAAGGAAAGGAGAATAAAATTGTTGATGCATTAAGTAGAAATGCAAAGCTGAATTTTACAGCAGCTATCAACACTTATACAACAGATTTGGAAGAACAGCTTAAAGCGGGAATAAAACAAGATGAAAATTACCTAAAGTTACAAGCAAAAACAAAAGAAAATCTAATAGAAAGTCTAAGTACAGGGTACAACTTGAATGAAAAAAGATTATTACAGTATAAAGACAGAATATATGTACCTAATGTACCTAAGATTAAGTTATTAATTTTAGACGAAATTCATAAAACTCCTTATTCAGGGCATCCGGGTTATCAGAAAACTATAACCATGCTAAGAAAAGATTATTTCTGGCCAAACATGAAGACTGAACTGGCAGAATATATTGCTAGATCCTTTGAATGTCATCAAGTAAAAATTGAACATCAGCATCGAGCTAGGCTACTTCATCCTTTGCCTATCCCTAGCTGGAAATGGGAGATAATTAGCCTTGATTTTGTTACTGGACTGCCTAAAAATCAGAACTTAAATGACTCCATAATGGTAGTGGTTGACAAATTGAGTAAAGCAGCCCATTTTATGCCTATAAAAACTACTTATAAAGCTGCAAATATAGCTGATATTTTCTTAAAACAATTTTTTTTGATTGCATGGAATACCGAAGGTCATAATTTCAGACCGAGACCCTAAATTTACAAGTAACTTTTGGAGATCCTTGTTTAACGGATTAAATACCACGTTAAATTCTAGTACCTCTTTTCATCCTCAAACTGATGGATAGACTGAAAGATTAAATCAGGTACTGGAAGATCTACTTAGAATGTATGTAAAGGAGCAGCCAGGTAAATGGGAAGATTATTTACACCTGGTAGAATTTTCTTCCAATAATCATTATCAAGCTTCAGCTAGGTATAGTCCCTTCGAAATTCTGTATGGAAGGAAATGTAACACTCACATCTCTTGGAGTAATCCAATGGATAGGTTAGTATTAGGACCTGAATTATTGAAATAAATGGAAGTAATTGTAAAGCAGGTACAAGGTAATCTAAAAATTGCGCAAGATTGACACAAAAGTCAAGAAGACCTTAAACGAACTCCAAAGGAGTTCCAGGTAGGTGAACATGTTTTCATTAAGGTGAGACCCAAAAAGAGTTCTCTGAGGTTGGGTAGTTTTGCCAAACTAGCACCTCGATATTGTGGTCCTTTTGAAATATTGTCCAGGATCAGACAGGTAGCCTATCAGTTAGCTTTACCTCCGAATTTAAGAGTTCACAATGTTTTACACATTTCTGTATTAAAAAAATATGTACATGATGCTACTCATGTTATTAATTGGAATGATGTGCAGGTGGAACCCGAAGAATATTTTCTAGTGGAACCGGACTGTATCATCGAGCGGAGGGAGATCTCACTTTGAAACCACACCATTGGTCAAGTGAAGGTGCAATGGAAGCACCTTAGTCTAGAGGAAGCCACCTGGGAATTGGAAAGTCATATGTGGGATGCATATCCAATTCTATTTCAAGGTAACTCTGAGGACAAGGAATAAATAACATCGAGGATGATGTTATAATTTAAGGGGGTGTGTATGTCACATGCCCCAATTTGCAAAAACAATTTAATGATATTTGAGGAACATTGTGTTAAGTTTTATGCTAAGTTGTAATTGATGATCCAGTGGGGTCAAGAATATTTAATGTAAATTCAGAATACTTTATTTATAAATAAATAAATGATGAGACAACAGCTTAGGGAAGCTGTTAAAAGAGTGTTTACTGGTTAATTGGTGGAGGAGACTGGGTGGAGAGCAAACTGACAAGTGGCAACATCCTCAAACCACTTCCAACTGTTGTAGTGGCAACTTCCCTATATTTGTGGTCATGATTCCCCAAGAAAGTGGAATCATAGCAGGTGGCTCATTAAATGAAAACTGACCCAGAAGACCTAGGCATCTCTATAAAATTTCCCATTGAAGAGAGCTCACTTTACAACCTCGACTGTTTTCACAGTCTTCTATTTACTAAGTTCACTATAAAACTGAAGTAACACTAGCCAGAGGTCGATAAGAATCTCTGAGCTCAGAGCTGGGATCTTTTTAAAACATAAACAAAAGCATTTACATTGCTTAAGCCGTAAGGCTGAAAATTCATATCAAAACCATATTTACATCACGGCTTCAAGAGCCTGTGTTACCCAGTACAGAGTATCATGAGGGTTTTTTATTAAAACATGGACATACTTAAAACAAGCTTAAGATTATAACCAATAGAGAACCGAAGCCGTGTATCCACCCACAGGAACCACATCCCACAACCAAAATCGCATGCAGGAAGAACCCTCGATGGGACCGGGGCTTACCAGATGGAAGCCCACGAAAATACTGATGCATGAGCTTGTTTTTCCACCCATAAGTCTGGATCCAGTAGCAGGAGCCTGAAAAACCAATTTAAAACATCATTCAGACTTTGTTTTCTTAAATGGTAAAAACCATAATAAGGTTAATCAATTGTAAAGAGAAATGAGGTAGGAAAAAGTTTACCTGTGAACTGAAAGTTGAAGCCGAGAAGAAATGGCCACACCAACTCAATGGAACCGAACCGAAAAGCAAGAACCCTTGAAGCCAACTCTGCGACAGGGACAACAAGGAAACTGACTCAAGTTCGCAATGCAAAAGCAATGGGTGAGCAGTCACAGGAGTAAGACCTTTACAGGCTTTGAGCTACTTGGAGAAACCAACAACCACTCTTGCAGTGTATTCTTCACTTACAGGAGAACCCAAACCATAAACCACGATACCAAAGTTTCACATTACAACATTGCAGGATAAATGCCCAACGATAAAGGAGGTTGCAGGCCTCTCATGGCCGCAAGCTCACAACTCGACCAGCAAGGAGGAGAACCCTCGGACCAAAAAAATGCAAAGGAGTAGGGTTTGCAACAATATAAGTCAACCAACGAATGGAGGAGGCCCTATCCACGCGCCCTTCCAAAAATCTCAACAAGTGTGGGCCGAATTCTAATATCAGCGTTGAACAAATGTTTTAAAAACTTATCATTTCCAATGCCTTATAACATATGTTTTCCAATAATAAAAATCATGCCATCGATTATAATATACTAGTTCATATGATTGCTAATAATAAAAATCAAGCTGTCGATTATATTATGCCATGGAAACTAGTATAGTATTGGATTAAAAACTTATAAGATTTGCTTGCCATCATTTCAACTACATTATAGTAGTTTATAGGTAGGTAATACTACTTTAGGATATAAATTAACTCAATTGTTATAACTTAAATACTATTAGGTTATAAGTTAAACATAGTATTATAACTTGAAATAATAATTGTATTATGGTTATAATTTGAATACTATGAACACAACTTGGTTACTATTTGATCCAAGAAGATATTCATGCTTGCAAACAAGTCGAACAAGTTTGGTATTGTTTTAGAACTAGTAAAAGAAAATAGGGTACTGATATGATATAGTTTATGACTTTTTGTAAACTGGAAAAGCCTTAAAATTCTCCACACAAAATCTTGATGCTGATAAATGAGGGAGTCTTCAAGAAAACTGAAGACTAACATTATTTGGAGAATTTCTCATAAGAAGCTAATCACTCATTGTAAACTTTACAATCGAAAAATATAGGAACATGTTCATGCATAAAGAGAAGGACACTTGAGTTTTGAATTAAAAATAGCTGCGAGTTCATTAATCAATCGAAGTAAACATGAACCAAAACCACGAGCTCTATGCTCACTATGGGAATTTATAAATGACCATGTACTATAAACTTTTAAAAGATAATCATCATACGACTGAAGGAACCTTGGTAAGAACTTGCTCTTTTAAAAACATTGATTATATTATGATGAAAGGTCAATATGGCTCTAGTTATAAATACTGTCATAGTTCAGAACAACGAAAGAAATTTACTTTACCTCCTCGGAGACTAGCAGTTTAAATAATCTTTTTTTTTATACTAGCATCTTAACATGCTAGGAAAGTACTTTTCTCGACGTAATTTAAAATAAAAACCTACATGATCTTACCCTTACCTGCTAAACCTGTAAGAACTAGCAGTCCATTTGAGTTAGCAGAATGCTAAGTAAGCCCCGATCTCAAGCAAGATTTCTCACCTACTTGACAAAAGTAAATCATCAGTATATCTAGCAGCAATTAAATGCAAGTCCTCTTTCTAACTCAGTTGAAAATTAAATTTGTTAAGTCATTAATAAAATTAACATAGGTGTTTAAGATTACATCCTTTATGTACAGATTTCTTTTATTGAAACAAACCCTCAACTTTTGTTAAACTGTTTAATTTTTCGCTAACTGCTAGCAGTTACTAAGCTGCGACTTAAGACATTTTATGTCACTTTAAAAAATTTAAATTTTTACGAAATTTTGGGTTATTACAAAGGAAGTTTATAGTATAAATGTCAGCTTCAGAGAAGTTGGAGGTACTTCAAAAATTGAAGAGTTTAGCATAGGAAAGGAACCAAAAAAATAAAGTTTGATATGAATGACGAAAACCCTAGTTCATACAAGGTGACTAAATTCGGTGAAGAATTGGAACAATAGTTTCGGTTGTCAGGAGGTCTGGTATGATTTTTCATTATTTTCCATTGAAGATGATCCCGGTATGATAAAGGAAGCGATCAACTTGACAAAGGGTAACCTCTGGAAAAGGTCCATTGAAGAAGATACATAGTCCTGAAGGAAGTTTAAAACATGGTATATGGTCACATTACCATATGGAAGGAAACGCATAGGTAGTAAGTGGGTATTCAAGAAAAACAACAATGCAATAGGACAGGTCAAGAAGTACAAAGCTCAACCTGTAACGTAAGGATATTCCCAAGTCGAGGTAGTTGACTTTGGTGAGATTTTCTCTCATGTTGCTAAATTAGCTTCCATAACGGTACTAATGTCTTTAGTTTTAACATTTGGTATTGAGATGGAACAAATGGATGTAAAGACAACATTTCTTCCTGGTGATATTGAAGAGGAATTTTATATGAAGAAACCTAAGGGTATCACAATGAAAGGAGAGGAGGAGATGGTATCTAAGATCAAGAAGTATCTATGTGGTTTAAATCAATCACCTACGATGTGGTACTAGAAATTTGATATGTATATCCAGTAGTTGGGGTTTGTGAGAAGTCAGGTTGGTCACTATGTGTATGGAAAGAAAGTCAGGGATCACTTTATATATGTAATTTTGTATGTTGATGACATGTTATTGGTTGTAAATGGATCTAATCAAGGAGGTGAAATCACAACTGTTCTCCAAGTTCGACATGAAGGATCTTAGTGCAATTTATTTCATGGAATTGAAATAAAGAGAGATTGAGCAAATAGAAGGCGTTGATTAAGTCATAGTAAATATGTTGAGAAATTTCTAAAATGTATCAACATGCAGGAGTGAAAATGGCCAAGGTACCTAATAATGTAGTAGTTAAGTTATCCGTTGAACAATTTCCTAAGACACATGAAGAAATAGAGTAGATGACACATGTTCCATATTCTAATGTTGTAGGTAGTATGACATATGAAATGGTTTGTACTCAACCCAATACTGTCCATGTAGTGGGAGTATTGAGTAGATACATGTCCACACCTAGAAAGGAGAAGTAGACCACAGTCAAGAGATTTTTTATATATTTGCATGACACAATGAACCATGCAATATGTTGTTAAGGAAAACTTGAAACTGACAAGAAAATATCTATACATGGTTTTGCTGTCTCTGATTGGGATGGATATTTTAACCACAAACGGTCGACTAGTGGATATGTTTTCAAGTTATTCGTACTACAAGAAAATAGGGCTATAGTGACGAGCGAAAAATATCGAATGCGACCAAATGCTGCGTAGCTAAAAAGGTAAGCAGATTTGGATATGGGCTAAGTCCATCCCCAATAAGCATTGTTTGTGACGGCTAGAAATCATCGATTCTAAACGTCAACAATGACATAGGTTTAATGGCCATAACCATAATCTTGTTGGTGATGGTTTAAATGTCTTTTGACATAAACAAAGCCGAATGTCAGCAAAGGAAGCATAGCTAAAAGAAAGGAGATATGGATATGTGTTAAGCCTATCACCAATAAGCATCGATCGTGACATCTAGTGATCCTCACCAATTATTTAGTACAATAGTGACATAGATTTAATGATCGACACCGTAACCTCATTGGAGACTGTTTAAATTGGCTCCGTCACCAAAAACCCGAGCGTCGCCAAAGGAATCATATGGAAAAAGTGTATTCAATCACATTAAGCACATCACCAATAAGCATCAATTGTGATGGTGAGAGATTGTTGCCAATTCCAGAGGACAACAACTACATAGATTCAATGATCGTCACCCTAACCTCATTGGTGACAATGTAAATGGTCTCTGTCACCAAAAAATGAATGTCTCCAAAGGCTACACGGTCAAGAGAAAGGAGACATGGAGACACACAATGTATGTAACCAATTGTGCTTACTAACCACCGCCAATGGAAAAGAGCAACAATGGCATATCTTTAATGATCATCATCATAACATCATTGGCGTCGATGCGAGAGAAAGGACCATCACCATTTCGATTCAAATTTAAAAAAAATGGTTACAGACCTTTAAGGATAGTCACTGAAGTTTTATTAATGGTGACGATCACAAATGAAAATCACCATTAATTTATGCAATGGTGACTTGTAAATAATTAATTATCGCCATTGAAATTTTCAATAGTGGCAGTGACAACTTTAAACATCACCGTCAATTTTTGCAATGGCGAGGCACATAAAATTAAATGTTAGCTCTAATCCATTTTTTTAAAGTGAAACTTTGTTACTCTCAACTTTTCATCTATTTCAGTGTGAGCTTAAAAGTGACTTTGTGGTGCAGCCACGCATAATTCTACAACAAAGTAAACACTACAAGACCACAACAACGCAACGCATGACCTCTTTCAAGAAAAAATTTCAAACACTCTTACAAACACAAAAAAACATTAAAATTTCTCATTCAGTTATTTGCTCAAAAATTGACATATTACATGGTAATTATAGAGTTTGAGAGGAACTCTTGATTCACATAAAACTTAAAAATGCCTCTAGTAGGATTTACAATTTTTATCAACCAAAATTCAAATTTAGAAAAAATATTATAGATATCTCGTATCGGTTGCTCTTCCTGCTCTTCACTTTCTCGTTCTTTCTCTCTTCTCTTATCTACGCTCCATTTTCTCTTCTTCTTCCCTGTAATTTCTCAGCGGTAGTTTCAATAGTTTCCTTCCAAAAATTCGCTCCTTCATGAATTTTGGTCATTAATAGTTTATAAGGTAAATCGTTCCTCACTGAATAATTCTGAATTTGAGCCATGGTGACATTAAAACAATAGGTTGACTAATCTCCAAAAGGGTACCATGCAACCCTCGACATTCAAAAATCTCAAAATCCCGCCTAATGATCTGCGTTAACCATATTTTTTTTATCGACATTAAAATATCAAATCGGAACCGTTGGTGCTTAATCAGTCCAATGATCCAAGCCGTTGACGTGTTGTTTCCTGTATGAGTACCCAAAATACAATATTTCTTCTTTAATGGTCTTGATTATCATGGGATATAATTCTAGCCGTTGGCAGAACCCCATGATCGCGCACATACCCACAACTATCCCTAATCGCAGACAATTGCGATTAACTATAGTCCATCACCAGAGAAATCCTGAACCATCCACGACAGCTGAAGTCATGTCTCGGTGACTGTCCAGATTGGGTCTCACAATAGTTGCAAAGTAAATCATAGCCGTCCATGATCTTGCATGGCAAAAAAATATCCTATACAAGTTTGTGCTGTCAACGATCTAGATTAAAAGAGAAACAAACACAAAATATATCTCAACCACCGATGATAGCTAGATAAAAAGTAAAGTACATACGAGATCTAGTACTCCAATGACTTAATTGATATTTTAAAGAAGATCTACACCATTCACTCGATATTAGACCCTCACCGAAAAGGTAATATTTATGGGTACAACTCAACACCAACTTAAATCTCCATAAAAAAAAGCAAGTCAAAAATTTGATCGAGGTATGTCCTTACTGTAGTCTACAATGATTGTCATGATATATACCACCATCTAGACCATTTGCATGAACTATCCAGCCAAATTTCCATCTAATTACTCCTAGTCCGGAAAAGGTGTCAATCACGACCCGAACATCACTTAAATGGTCATAGGTGAAGAATTTAAGAAGCTAAAAAGCTTAAAATTTAAAAAACAACAAAAATCAAAACTCATAGTTTAGCTCTCTAAACTAGGAAGAGCATTAGAACTGAGCAATTACCAGTTTATGTTTCTAAGTATAGGGGAGTAGGATATCAGAAAATACATTCAAGGATCTAGTTTAGACAATTGCAACGTATCAAATTAAGTAAATTTTTTCATCTGTTGAGTTTGATAATTACCTACAATGGATGTGTAGTTCCTCAAAAGACCAGTTCTGGATTTCTTGATATCCTTTGTGTATGCTATCCTCATATCTTTCCCCCCTTTTAACACTTAAAATCAAGGCTGATTCTATGGTGCCACAAAAACCTTAAAATGGGTAGAAAAAAGTTGTTCTGTCTCAGTTGACCTCTTCCGCATCCTTCTCAAACCATTCAGACCCTTCTGACACCTCTTCAAATATTTTACCATATTTTTTATACTGGTGAGTCAAGGTTGGTCCTCCTCGTACCAAAATATCAGCGAAAAAGTTGATAGGAATAGCCATCGGGAAACTTCAAAATGATCAAGGAAAATCACCCAAAATGGGTATATTTTGGGAGTCTCGACTCACCCAACATTTGGTCCCTAAGGTTTTCCTGTTTCATGAATTCATTCAATTATGTGCCGATAATTATGATAGTGCAAAGGTAGTCATCAATACCGATGATGGAAGAATCCTCTTTGAGATTTTTGCTAAATCCATCACAAACATGTTGGGAAGTACAAATGATGGGAGTCAATTTTCCCTGGAAACACTAGATGCATATTATGAAAAGAAAGATACCTCAGAGAGAGAGAGAGAGAGAGAGAGAGAGAGAGAGAGAGAGAGCATGTACGAAAACAATAGACAGATCATCTCAAGCCTTGGATACATGCGAACTTGTCAGCATGGAACCAACAAACTCGCTTTGACTTTACCATCACAATGGGTATAGATTCTGATGAGAAGGTTTACGAAGGAACGGAAACTTTGATTGCTATTCCAAAATTCCTAGAAGTAGGGATCATAAACTAGTTAGTTGTGTTTGAAGAAACTGGGGTTTTCAGATATTATTCCTACCTTGTTTACTTGTTGATTTTCTATGAATATCACCATTTTGAGAACCTTAAGCTATGCAAAGTTGAGAATGGAAGACCAAATAGAGTGTATGATTGGATTCCCAGGATAAAACAAGGATAAGGAAATATTTGTTCCCGGATACTATTTGTGTCCAGATTATGTATCATGCATTTGCATTAATTCAAGGGAAATAAATTAGGTCATATATGCAGCTTGGAGAAGAGTACCTGCAAGAAGAGTACATAGTGATCAGGTTGAATGGCACTACTCCTCACAAATTACCCAAATTCCTTACGCACGTTACTTTTTTCCTTGAATATGTAAGTCAGATGATAAAGGTAGATAACTTCATTATTTGCAATCTAAGAATAAGGCCAAAACTGTATTCCTAGTATCAACGGGATCATGATATGATATTAATCATAACATAGGTATTACGATAGTTGTACAAATAATTAAAAATCTTGCTATGCCTTTGGATTCAACATGGAAATATGACCCACATTTCATTATTGGTAAATAAAAGAATAGAAAAATGGTGAAGCAAGGAGATCATGAGCCTAGACCTAAAGTATAAAAGCTAGCAAGTAAAGACTATTTTACAGAAGCACACAAAATTATTCAAGAAGGAAAAAATCTTGCTAAAGTGATCAGGAAAGCATTTCCTGATCTTGTTCCTCAACACATTGAAGTTCCACCTTATTACACCTTCTACAGACCTGAAGGGGAACCAATCTCTGGAGGAATTGAAATTTGTTGCTCCTTTACAAAAGAGGAATCATGAGTACACTAGAGTACATGATATAAAATATCGGAATAGGAGGGGGGCTTGGTGGAGGATGCAAACATATTTAAATAAAACAAATATCCCTTTACCAACATAATCAACATTTTGATGAATTATATGAGGCATGTCATGCAGGTGATGCAAGTAAAGAAGTACCTCGGCTAACAGGATAGTTTGACAAAGAAGAAGAACAATCAAGATCTCTTTTGAAAGATGAATGTGGCAGTAAAGGCAAATAGATAACAACGACTAACGATACTTTTCCTCCAACCCCCAGAAAGTTGAATAAATATATGAAAGTCATGCCAATGATGTTATCCATGGGTTTCACTCTAGGATAGGGATTAGGGAAGGGATGCTCAAGAATTACATAATTCATTCAACTCGATAACAAGCCTAAAAGAGTTGGTATAGGGGATTAAGTACATGAAACACATCAAGGCTCTCAAATTCCCTAGTTGATAGTTGAAATAGAGATCCCTAGGGAAGGGTTATACATACTTTGTATAGAGAAAGATGAATATCCTAAGATCCTAGCAGGGTGGGAGAATGATCAATCAGAAAAGGAATAACAAGAGACAAACTTTCAATCATCGCTTCTGCTAGATATTGGTCAATCAGAACAAACTGAAGGTGTTTCAAAAGTAGGAGAAACCCCAAAATCAAAAGAATCTCTTGTCACGATTTTTCAACATACAGTTCAATCCACGAGTGAGACAGTAAAAGAGCAGGAAGCAGGAACTTCTAAGTATCGAAGATCTATTCTACATTTACCCATGAAAGAAGCAATTCAGATATTAGATGCTAGGACTCAAGAGGTAGAATGCGAGGAGACAAGATATTCCATATAAGCTCCTAAAACGAGATCAAAAGAACTATTTTTCCTAGAATAACCTCAGAAGAAAAAGACTAAGACAAAAGTAGAGAAAATGGGTCTTGGTTAGAAACAAAGCAATGAAACTAGCATACTTTTCTCTTCATAAGAGATTAATCCCATTGAAGAAAGATCACAAAAACAAGGTGCAAACCTTACTAACCTTGATCTTCTTACTATTGATTCTAATGAATTATTGTCTGCAGAAAATGTAAAAGATCCATGGGATCCTCTCCTCGATACCACACTCCCAAAAATACTACAACAAATAAATGAGTGTAGAGAGCTTGAGTCATTCAAAATTACTAATCCTTTTATGTTCTTGGAGTAAGAGCAAGAGAGAATATATAAGGATCTAGAAATATTTCTTATCACAATATCATTGGACTCTCAGGATACGAACATGTTGACAAAAAGTTTCATCCCATTACATATGACTTCAAAATAATTAGAATGGAACCCCTGGCGTAAAAAGAATACAGAGATATGCTACCTAGAGAATGTAAGACATCTCAATTCACTACAGGCTCATTAGAGGTTATACCCCCTGAAGATCATATATCCTTGGGTCAAGGGACCAATAGTGCGGTGTACCATAAATATGCCAAAACTTATGCATATATGTATATACAAAGCAAAATATGAATCCTTGATGACTACCAATCAGTTTCTAAGAGCCATAGTAAAAATTTTAGAAGGGGAAACTAAGATATTAGAGAACTACATAGCCAATAGAACACATATAACATAAGACTCGATAGAGGCAATGAATATTCTAGATTTAAAAGATCAAAAAATCAAAGCATTGGAAAATATCCAGATGAGACAAGCATTTCCAGCTACCCTTTAGGTAGTGTCTCAAAACTAGCAATCACAAGGTGAACTAGAAGTTCTCAGGGTAGAACATGCTTCTATACTAGCAGAAAAAGAAGTCAATGAAAGGAGAATTAAAGAGCTAAAAAAATTGAAAGGAAAATGTCAATAACTTCAAAATAAGCTAGCTGATGCAATAGATCAGATCACAGCTTATGAAGGAAGGAAGTTTGTTGGAGGAGCAAGTCGGTAAGCCGACTAGAACGAAAGTTGACTAGAACGACAACCGACTAATTAGAGATTAGGTCGGCCATATAAGGTCATGTCGGTTGACCGAACCGACAGTTAGTTATTTGTAACTATTTGTAATTCATATATATTAGGATGCTGAGCTAGATGAGAACTCGGTTCAGTTCTATGTATTGTATGGACCCTTTCACTATAGTATAATCTGTTATTCTACCTACGTGTTCTTATCTCTTGTCTTTGTTATGTATGTATGCTTTTAATGTGTATTATTGGTAGCCCTATGTGATCTGTGAGATTACAACATTGGTTCCGTTTCCAGTAGTACATGTCTAAGATGTATACAAGCAGATGATATCAGAACAGGAGATTGAGGACTGGTGGGAGCGTAAAATAGCAAACTACTTGTAGAATTACACACGAAGAAACAGATTAACAACTGCTCAAGAAAAAGAAATATTCTTTACCGAGACTCATGAGAAGTTTATAGAATCGGTACCCCAGCTTTTGAAGAAACTTTTGGATGAAAAAGCCGGAAGCGACTAAAGACCAACAGCTGCTATAAAAACTGATTCGAGGGGGAAGGACAAACCTGTTGGAGTGGTTTGAAAAGATCACTGATGAATTCTGTGAGGAACAAGCTATAGAAGAAAGAACTTTGATGGAAACCATTCAGAAGAAATTCTATACAACCCTTACCGAGCAATTCCTGTGTTCCCTACTAACCTTGTTGTTCAAGTTCTTGATAGAAAAAGGAGTGGGTCATATTGTCGAATCTCGTCCATTACTACGTGAACCGCCACAAAATACTAACTGGGCGGAGAAACAAAAGAAGTGGGAGAAATTAATTGTCGAAAGGGAGTGGGAATACTTCCTAAGCAAGTAAATAGAACTATCTAGGCTTTCTAAAGCATTGGGTAGGCTATGGGGGGTAGCTGGTCATATGTCGGGGTAAAGTGGAGAGGATTCTGGTCGACTAAAGAGATACCATTCACCAACGATGAAATGTCAGCCTAAAAAGGAAATCGAACAGACAATGTCACACAAAGGTACGACAGATTTACAGAAAATAGAGAGGGAGAAGAGGCTGCAAAGAAGGGAAGAAAGAAGAGAAAGAGCTTTAGCACTGCAATGAGGAATGAATACTAGGGTGGTAGACCAAGAGAGAAATCCGATAGAGTCGGGTGATGACCGACAAGAAGAAGGCGTGGAAGAAGAAGCGTCACCTATGGAAGAAGATTTGTGGATAGAGAAGCGAGAAGACCTCCAAATAGAAATTCCCTAGGAGGTAAGACCTCTATCTCCAACGAATATGAGTACCAGGATACAAGCCATTGTTGAAGAGGATCTCAGACTAAGAGCTGGTGAGTTTGGTATATGGAGCCGATTAGACGACGAGATAAACGATGATAATCACCTACTTATCCATCGACTAGAAGAAGGAAATTGGGTCACGCTTCAATCGTACCCCTCCAACCGAAGTATCCACTTACTTTACCCGACACATGAAGGAGCACCCCCCTTGCCAAATACAACTTTGGAGAATACAGAAAAATCGGACCTGTAGACAAACAATTGCAGTTGGACATCGACAGGAGAAGTCGACCCCGACCGACTGCTTGTCGAAGAAGAAACGACAAACAAAACAACTGACGGAAACGAGAGTTCTATCGACAACAACTCTGCACAAAACGATAAACAAAACATCCCACTACCCCCACCACCGCCACCTCCTGAAGAAGACAGTGACAATGATTCCGAAATGGGTCACGGATCAGTGCATATCCCTCTATATGAGGGTGATGAGGACCCTAGATGACATTGGTTTGTCTGTGAGTCGACATGGGAGGCAAACCAAGTCATAGATGAAGATAGACAGATGGCGCAGCTTGCTGATGCCTTAAGGAAAAGAGCATTAACATGGTATATGACCTTTTCTGAAAGAACCCCCCGAGCAACTAAAGCAGAAGTCAAAGCATAATTTTTGTCATTCTTTAAAACTCCATATTCAAAACATCTAGTAACTAAGAAACTAAAGACAACATCACAAAAGTCAAGAGAAACTGTCTGCGACTACGACAAATGCTGGAAATACCTTCTCATGTAATTGGATTATGTAATCGATGAGCAACTATTAATCCAGTGGTTTCTTGTAGGTCTGTCACAGAAAATTTGTCAGCACATAAGTATGGAGATGTTCAAAACCTATGAATATGCGCTTACTAAAGCTCTACAAGTAGAGATGGATGAAGATATTCCAGCATACCCCACGGATCATAGACTGGAGGAACAACTCGAGCTCATGCAGAAATCGTTAAAAGAGCTAAACCTTACGAGTCAAGATATCTGGTGCATGAAATGCTCAATGATCAGACATTCAAAAGACAACTGTCGACAGGATATTAGCCGACAAGACGTTCTATTTGTGCAAACAAAGTGTTTTTGTGACATTTGCCAAGACCACGGAGATCACATGACGAAAGATTGCCCGTTTAACTTGAAAAACGGTAAGGCATCTTGGTGTGCTATCTGTGAAATGAAGAATCACGCCACGGTTGACTGCCATATAAACCTAAAAAATCGACAAAACTATCACGCAGTCTACCAGACTAACGTAGTCGCACAAAACAATGAGCAATGAAGCGATGTGCAAAATGATCAGAATAATCAAAGATACGAAGGTTGTCGATATGAGCATCGGTTCGAAAATCAACATGGAGGATATGGAGGTTGAGGTCGATTCTCAGGGGATCGCGACAACTGACCACATCGGCCCATCCAATGTTTCAAATGTTACAAAGAAGGACACCGTTATGCAGACTGTCCATACAAGGACAAAGCTGACTTAAAATTCTGTACTAGTTGTGGAGTAGGGGATCACTCATTAGAGGACTGCCCTACTATGCTTGATAAAATAAATAATAATAAAAATGTTAATGTCTTGTCATGTGTGCAAAAACATGATATAATCAATACAAAGAATCTGCATATAGTAACCTGACAAGGGACAAAAATTGGGAATGATAACCCATGAATAAGCAAAATAAAATAAAAGAATGATTACCTTGATCTGGTTAAACAAAAACAACTATATAAAGATGCAACAAATGTATTTATAGAATTCGCTCGATAGGAAGGAGAGGACGATAACCGACATAACACATTAAAAGAGTTAATACACTTAGTACAAAAAGATAAATCAGTATCTCAATTCATCGACTTATTGTATAAAATAAAACACAACAATAACACCAAAAAACAAACAAAGAATATTTGCATCCTAAACCAAAAAGATAAAAGTGATGCCGACCCACTGGTCGACCTAGAAATTGAAGGATACCATTTCCGACAAGTTGTACTCGATTTCGGGTCATAGGTAAATATTATGACTCGAGACACTTGGAAACAATTGGGTAGACCTCGACTATACGAATAAGGAATATACCTGAAATTAGCCGACTAAGGCCTAATTGAACCTATCGGAGTATGGAGAAATGTCGACACAACAATAAAAGGAATATCGACCAAAGTCGACTTTGAAATTATTGACCCTAAGGAAGGATCCAACTCCTTCCCAGCGTTAGTAGGTCGACCTTGTGGAAGAAAAATGAAAGCATCGATATCCTTAGACAAAGAAAGAATAAAACTAAAAGGAAATGGCCAACAAGTCATAGTAGCCATTCATCCATCACAAGGAGAACCTTGGACAGAACCTATTGATGAAGAAGTTGACATCCGACAACTATATAAGATACAGAATAATGAAGATTACACAGAATCTAATGTCTATGGTGAACTTCACTTAGGAAACCAAGACTCAGTAGGATATAATTCATACGGATAATTATATGACTGGGAAGTTGAGAATTACGAAACACAAGCAAGAGGCTGCTGGACTGTTCAAAAAGTGCAGAAAAAACCAGCCCGACAGTGCTTCTTGGTGTCCATCATACCAAAAATGTTTGAAAAGAAAACTAGGGAATATCCTAACTTAAAACCAGTATATATAAATAGTACACAAATACCAAGGTACAAAGAAAGAGAATCACCAGTCATGCATATAGAACAAGTATCCAGAAACATTGGTGAACATGGCCGACTACAAATCTTAGAGGAAACTTTTATAGGACAAGCTGCTAGATGGTGGGATACCCATCAATCAAGACTACAGACATGGACAACAACTTCAACTTTCTTCATAGAAAGATTTGGAGGAAAAAAGTTAACCAATCAAGCCCAAATACCTATGTTCATCCAAGGATAGGATCCAAAAGACCACATAAGGACATGTGAAAAAGAATGGAAAAGATTGGGGTATAAATATGAACGTACATGGCCACACTTCTTTCCATCAACACTCTCTGACTTACCAATAAAATGGTATAAAATGGAAGAAGCTCGAGGCGAAACATTCCTATGGCATGAACTCAAAGAGAATTTTATCAAAGATTTCAACTTTGTACCACAAAATGAGAATTTGGTCGAAACAACAAAACAAATCAAAGCATTTATACAACCGACAGAAAACAAAACCCTAAAAGACAATTGACTGACAATAAACTGTAACAATATACAAACCAAGACAATACTACAGTCAACAAGACTACAGATGGAAAATGAAAATCCAGAAGGGAAAAGCTTTAGATGGAAGTCAAACCATGACGAAACAACAAAACCAATTCGCACAATACTCAAAGTGGGGACAACCGATAAGGAGGATACCGACCGAATGACTGCAGCAGATTTCCCTGCCATATTTTCACAGTTTAAAGAAGGGAACCGACCAATCAATGAAGCCAAATCACTGGAATGGCTAGATGCTAAAGTCAAAACTAGAGAATTCGACATCTCAAGTGATGACCGACCAAAAATGGAAAAAATTGGAGACTACTGGAGTGAAGAGAAAACAACAGAAATAGTGAACTTATTAAAAGAGTTTCAAGATGTATTTTCCAGAGATTATAAAGATCTCAAAGGTTTAGTCCATGAAATGGGTGAAATGAAAATAGACATTAAACCTGATGTTCGACCAGTGAAGAAAAGACCATATAAGTTAGCTCATAAATACAAAGAGATAGTCAAGAAGGATATTGATAACATGCTGGCAGCAGGTATTATCTACCCTATTGACCAATCAGAATGGGCAAGTCCAATGGTTGTTCAACCAAAGAAAGATGATCCAACTAAGCTAAGAATTTGTGTCGACTTCAGAGAGCTAAATAAAGTTACATTAACAGACCCATTTCCAACTCCTTATGTAGATGAAATCTTAAATGAGGTCGCAGGACATGAATGCTACTCATTTATAGATGGATTCTCAGGTTATAACCAAGTACCAATAGCCAAAGAAGATAATAAAAAAAGACAACATTTGTATCTGAATTTGGCTCATTTGCTTACAGGGTTATGCCTTTTGGACTAAAAAATGCACCTGCAGTATTTTCCAGAATTGTGGTAAAAAAATTTCCAGAATATATTTACAAAACAATGGTAGTATACTTTGATGATTGGACAATATACTCTATGTTAAAAGATCATTGCAAATGGATAAGGCTTATGTTGAAACGATGTCGACAAATCCAAATATCTTTGAACATCAAGAAGTGCATATTTCTGACCCCCATAGGGATATTGTTAGGACACATTGTCTGTAAAGAAGGTATTAAGGTCGACTTTGCAAAAAAAAAATTTATCCTCGACTTAAAACCACCAGTGAACCCAAAACAAGTTAGGGTATTACTTGGTCATACAGGATATTACAGAAAATTCATAAGATACTACTCAGACATGACTTACCCACTGGAAGAACTATTAAGAGAAGATAAGGAGTTCAACTGGACAGAGGAATGCAAGATATCATTTGAAAAACTAAAAAGAAATCTAGTCGAAGCACCCATCCTAAGGTTTCCAAACTGGTCAACTAAATTCCATGTACACATCGACGCATCAGGCCTAGCAATAGGAGCAATTCTAACTCAACCAGGAGATGATGGAATGGACTAACCTATAGTTTACAGTAGCAGAAAACTAAACAAAGCTGAAAGAAACTATTCGACAACAGAAAGAGAAGCATTAGGAATGGTCTTCGCACTACAAAAATATCGACACTGCCTACTAGCTAATCCATTTATCTTTTATACTGACCACCAAGCACTGGAATATCTCGTAAATAGACCTCTACACCATGGGAGAATTTGTTTATGGCTACTTCTATTCCAAGAATTTGAATTCGAAGTCGTAGTCAGACCAGGTAAGTTAAATGTCGGTACCGACCACTTATCCTAAATCGATACAGGAGAGGAACTGACAGGAGTCGAAGTCGACTTACCGGATGCACATTTATTTCGAATAGAAGCAGTCCCAGCAGAATTGGAGGAAATAGCTCAGTTCTTAGAAGATGGACAAGCACCAGAAGGTATGAGTACGAAGAAGAACCAAATTTTAGCCATGAAAGCTACACCATATAGTCTCATAAATGGATTTTTATATAAAATGGGCTTGGACGAAATCCTCAGAAGGTATGTACTGGAACACGAAAGAAATAATATTATGTATGAAGCACATTACGGACCTGCAGGAGGACATTTCCAAGCAGACACAACTACAAAGAAAATCCAACAATCAGGGTTGTGGTGGCCGACACTTCATAGAGACTGTAAAATTTTTGTAGGCCAATGTGACAGATGTCAACTGTTGGGTCGACCATTGCCTAGTACAGAAATTCCCTTGATATCAGTAAACCCAAGCTTGACATTTGAAATCTGGGCCATCGACTTCATGGGACCATTTCCCATACCAACAAAAAGAACAGGTGCAAGGTACATAATAACTGCAGTCGAGTACGTAACCAAATGGGTAGAGGCATAACCAGACGATACATGTTCCAGTGAGATAGCCGCCAAATTTATCTATGAAAATATCATTACCCAATTTGGATGCCCACTAACCCTAATCAGTGGCCAGGGAACACACTTTATTAATAAAACTATTAAAACACTAACAGATTAGTTCCAAATCGACCACCGTCGGAGTACAACCTACCACCCTCAGTCGAATGGAGCAATTGAAGCATTTAACAAAACATTAACAAAAGGGATAACAAAAATATGTAACACCGACAAAGACGACTGAGATGAAAATATACCTGCAGTACTATGGGCATACCGAACAACATAAAAACGTTCAATTGACCAAACACCATTTTGACTAGTTTATGGACAAGGCGGCAGTAGTTCCAATACACTTTCGACAACAGACACCTATTATCGCAGAGATTTTATACGTCGATGTCGAACAAGGAAAAAAGGATCAACTGCTGCAACTAAGTAAACTTGAAGAACACCGACTAATCGTGTTACAACACCAGGAAATCCAGAAATAACAACAAAAGGCATGGCACGATCGCAACATCAAAAACAAAAATCTGTCGGTAGGAGACCTCGCTTTACTATACAACAGTCGGGTAAAAGGAAAACCCAAAAGGCTACATATAGAATGGATGGGACCCTATGTTGTCGAAGAGATACATGCCAATGGATCAATGCAACTAAGGACGTTACAAGGAATATTATTTCGGAAACTTGTTAATGGTGCCCGACTAAAACGGTACAGAAACTAAACAATTCGAAAAAGAAAAAAAACCGACCATAATAGTTAAACAAAAGCTATAAAAATATGAAAATCCAAAAAGAAAAATAGAACCAATATACATAAAAGAATGACAGGAAATCACCACTTCGACAACTGACATCACGCCCATCGACCACTCACATGATCGACATCGACCAACGACCTCGAAAGTCACATCACGCCTTCATGACTACGAGCGCAAAACCAAATCACCACTAATGCAAACTCAAGTGTTCGTGCTGGACCATCACGTTTGCCATTAATACACCCATCGATAGAAACGTCAAACACATCAACTATAAATACTGAACTGCCAAAGGATTATTTACAACATTTCAAACAGAGAGAGCAACTTAGCAACTAGAAAACCAAAAGGCAAGAATATCGAAGTAAAGTCGACCAGCAAACCGATAAGATGGCACCAAAACAAACCAGAGCTGCAGTCAAGGCTAAAGAAATACAGACTACGAAGACACCATTAATAAGGCGACTAAAAAACATCAAGAACGCTAAGGTTCAAGAGAGCTCATGGGTGAAACTATGGGCCAAGATTAAAGAATGGGCCTATGTCGACAAAAAGCCTACACAAGCTATAGAGAAAATAAATCACAGTACTATTGTGAATTACATAAATGCATCGCTCATGGCCAGTTTTGGAGGCACAAAGGAAACAACGGTGAAATTCATCATAAGCCGATACCACAACGACAGATTTTACTTCGACATACCAGTTGAGAGCTTCAATGAAGTAATCTACAAATTGACTGGTTTATCAAACCAAGGTGACCTTGTACCAATCGACATAAAATAATGACTGGTAGAGGAACTAACGGGATCAACATCAGGCAAGAACTCCAAAGGGCTAATGATTAGCTAAATACAATCTCGAATGCCACAAATTGTGGCTAAAACCATAGCCACTGGGCTTACACCGATAGGTCGAGGAAACAACCTCAAACTAGATATGTTGGAGGCAGTGGATACCATTGCCGACACAGGAAAAATATATAGATGGGTTGAGTACATCGTCGACATGCTCAAAGGCATATGTGAAAAATGCCAGGAGTCGGGAGGGATTATAAGGTTCCCATCCCTTATGATATGGATAGTCATGTACTCCTTGTGCCCTGTCGGGGACAAGCAGTTCCAAGAACCCACGAAATTCCATATGTGGTGATTCAAACCATTTTCCCAAAATGGAACAATGAAGGAACTAGCAAAAGGTAAAGTGTTGTTAGAAAATTGGTTCCAACAGCTGAAAGTCCAAATGACCAGATGGAGAGTGCACTAGAACATCCAACGAAGTCTGCCCAAAACTGCCCACATCCAATTAGAACTCGACCATACCACGATATGGTATATGCAGGGCGCCAAGGCAAAGGCAAAAACTCTTGACTACTACCCGACAGTCGAAGAAATTTTCTGGGAGCTAGCTCGACAGTCAGGTACAAAATTTTCGATACCAGCAAGGGCCAAAGAGATAGACCTATCAATAGAATAGCCACTGACAGACTAAGAAAAAGAAGAAGATTATGAGCTCAGCTTATACATCAGCACATTTGTGTCAAAGGAGACACCGGTAGAAGACACCGGTCGACTGCAAATTATAATCAAACCACCAACAACACAAAGGGAAGAGACACAAATAGAACAACAGGTAACCAATCCAGCTGAAGAAAGCCTCATCTCGACTCAAGATCAAGGGGGAGAGATAGATACTGAAAAACCCGAGTATGCTATCACCAAAGAAAACATATGCAAATTGTCGAAGGAGATAGTAGCCTCAAGAAAAAGAAAAAGAACTAAGGAACAGGAGCAGGGGAAGGGTAAGCGCAAGCTTATCATTGCAGAGTCCTCGGAAGATGAGGAAGAACTAGTAGCTACGGCATGCGACATTATAGAAGATGCCACAGCAAACAAAGTTCTGGTTGAAACCCAGTTCCAAAGATTCGTCGAAGCAGGGGCACAACAAGGTCGACCGAAGAAAGTGAAAAGCACAAACACCTCGATGATCGAAAATGTTGTCAATCTCGTATCTACACCTCCACCCCCATCTCCAACCAAAATCATACAAGAAGCACTGCCAACACATCCTTCCATAAGCCCAATCGACATATGCAAGAATGCTATGTTGAAAACCTTGAAGGAGAGGTTTGACCGAGACAGAGACTTCCAAGCATATATTGAAAAACTGCGTGAGCTACTCACCTCGGTAGAAAATATCACTACCAAATGCCCCTTGTTTGAAGTTGGTAGATCGAGACTACCCATTCCTCAACCCAGCCAAGTACCCCAGAGGCCAAGGACTGTGGCAGTCATAAGTTCGACATTTCAAAGAAACCCTGACAACCAAGCTGAAGTTGTCGCAAGTCAGACTACATCCCTCATTCTGACCGACCCCGAACCCAACCCACCAGCCAATGAACCAACATGAGATGAGGAAGGAGAGAACATGGATGAGATAAATCGAGAAATCAATGAACTGTTCTCTGACCTTCAACAAAGTTCACCTCCACATATCCATGACCCGACATCTGACCACATCTCCACGAACCCAATCACACCCGACCATTCAACAATGCCAACACCACCACCCCCCAACCCGGAAACTATAATCAAACCAGCTGCACCTGAGCCAACTTTGCCGCAACCATTAGTGCCAACAACATCTGCATCTGGACCCTCAGTGCAAAACCAACCAAATGCATAACCAGCTGCAGCACTCATCCAACTGACCCAACCAAAAATACCCTCAACCACTACTAGCCAGCAACCAGACAACCCAATTCTGACTCTTACAGGTACACATATGCCAGAGCAAGCGGAGCAACAAAAGCACAAAAGAAATAAAAATAAAAAGAAGAAGGACCATCAAAGCCAGACGACAATGGTCCACATCAGTCAACTTGGGTCAACCACTGCAGTCGATGCAACTAAGATGAGGGATGGAGAGTTAGGGCAACTCTTGGAAACACTAGCGATCAAAGCAAAAACAAGGAGCCAGAACAGATGCAAGGAGCTCGACGACAATGAAAAAGAACAAGTCGAGTTCCTTAACAAATGAAGAAACCTTGTGCAATCTTTGATACCAGAACCAACAAACGTCGACACCGACAAACCACTAGAAAAATCTTATCAGTTGTTTGAGAGCGTGGTGTCAGCACTACAGGCATAGATGCAGAACACAATAGAGGAGCAAAAAGAAGAAACAACTTGACTGTTGATGTAGTAGCACACAACTTTTTCAGAAGCGTACAAGGTACTGCAAGATCACATGGAGGAGTCGGTTATTACAGAAGGAGTTCTAAGAGACTGGCCTACTTATTATGGGCAAGTCTTTCAGCAAACTCGACAGACTCGACAATAAATCCAAGCGCTTGAGAAGAGAAAAAGCACAGAGGAAGCACTCAGAAGCACAATTGAAAATCAAATAGTGCTCGAAACAACCAAGCTGCAGAAGCTCGAGCGACAAGCACACCAGTGGGTGCAGCAAACAATCCCAAGTTTTGACAAATTAGACATCATCTGCCCGCAAATGAAATGACTTTTTAAGACAACAGAGGAAAAGGACCAGTTTATGGGTCCCGACATGGAAAGGATAGCAAAACTTTCCATCCAAGAGAAAATTTCGATACTCTCAAGCCTTACTACATTAACCATCGACATCCAAAAAATACTGCAAAGTTGGATGGAATTTCAACATCAGCTGGCAGTGACAGCTGAAGCAATTGTCAAAGTCTGTGTACAGAAAAGACCAACCATCAGAATTCACGGCCCATGAAGGTCGAACACAGAAATAACTACTTAGGGCAGGTAATTTTGGTACCTCCTTATTTCTTCGGGAAGAAGAAACATTTTTTTTTGTGGGGGAGATGTTGGAGGAGCAAGTCAGTAAGCCGACTAGAACGACAACCGACTAATTAGAGATTAGGTCAGCCATATAAGGTCGTGTCGGTTGACCGAACCGACAGGTAGTTATTTGTAACTATTTGTAATTCATATATATTAGGTTGTTGAGCCAGATGAGAACTCAGTTCAGTTCTCTGTATTGTATGGACCCTTTGACTATAATATAATATGTTATTCTACCTACGTGTTCTTATCTCTTGTCTCTGTTATGTATGTATGCTTTTAATGTGTATTATTGGTAACCCTATGTGATCTGTGAGATTACAACCAAGTTAAAAGATAAAAATAAGTCAGAGTCAACTATCATCATACTCCAGGACACAAGTCCCATGGAATATGTAATATCCCTTTTTGGAATTTTCGTAAATGACCTATTTTTTCACTTTTTCCCCATATTTCAACCTTAACTAGTTTTGATGTCTAGACCTCCAAATTGACCCAAATGCTCCCAAATTTTCTCAGAAGGTACATGAATAGTAATATAACTTAAATATGATGTTCATGGATGTTTTATGACCATAAAATTAATTCTAAAAACTTTTTTAATTTTCTATTTAAAGTAGGAGTCTTCATTAGCAAATTGGGGCTCCAATTCCCCCTAGGTAATTGCCGAAAAGGGATTCTGAAATGGTCCCAAAGTCACTCAAATTTCTGAAAAGTGGCAGGGGATGTGTAAGGGAAACTTTTAAATTCTCATATGCATCATGGTTCATTTTATACATGCTGTTATGACTCTTTCCAAAACAACTCCCAAATCACAATTTCGACCATTGGGGAAACTGCAGCAAATCTTCTCCCAATGCGATAAAAATGAGTAAAATGGATTCCAATGCTTAAGTAATAAACATAAAACTTGTAATACACATTAATTGAATTCCATACATCATACATTTATCAGAGATACATTCCTCCATTCAAAATAATCAACATCACCATGGCATATATCAAAATAGAGTGGAAATGGTCATTGTTTGCTCATTAGAAATCAATTTGACATACAACTCTTTCGACTTGAAATTTTTTAAGAATTAATAAGAGAATATTTAACTGATTACAATCATAAATGAACAATTAAAGTCTCTCCCAATTCGAAATCATCAGCATTACAATGGTTCACAACAAGATAGTGGGGAAATGACACTATTTCTTCATTGTTCAACATTTTTACATGAATTATTTTGGGTATTTCGACTTGAAATTATTATGAATGTGAAATAAAGAGAATATAAATAATAACATAAGATAATGGGCATTATAATATTCCCCAAAGAGATCAATAGATCACCGAAAGCGTAATCCCTCCATGAGCAAGAATATGTAATAAAAACTGGAAATGATTGAGAGAAAGTGCTGCAATAGAAGGAACCATGAGCTTCCCTGTAGCTTACACCTACAAATAAAACTCCATCAAATCTCCATGAAATACCTGAGTGGCCTCTCCAAACACCAACTTGGATGGGAATCTTTCACCCTCGAAATTGGCCAAGGCAAGAAAACTAGTCATCCACTAGCTCTCACAATTCACAAATGACAATTTCCCAAATGAAAAAAATCCATTCTCTTGGTTGATTCATGCATTTTATAATCATACTTAGCCTTCTAACATTACAAATACATCCTAAAACTCAAGCCAATTCTAATTTGGGTGTGGGATTAAGATTTTCCATGTGTCCTCCCTTTCCTAGCCTTCCATCTTCCCCTAATTTGAGTAGGAATCCATTGAGCTTCCCCAAATCACATGAACGCCCTCTTGGATGCTATATTTTGACCTAACATGTTATATATGTTATATTTCAGCCTTCATATCTTATTTGTGTCATAGGTGTCATAGCATCTTCATCATTGTTGTCATAAAGCTAGGGAATCTAGTCCAAGTGTCTCACTAGCTCCAAAATGACTCTTCCTCTCCCATGTAAGTTACATTTACTTCCAAATTCGACCTATGATATGTATTTCCAAGTGTATTATCCTTATAACTCATCCAATAACATTTATTCTTCCCATGGATTCGAAATTGCAGGAGGAGGATGCCATGTGGCACATAAATTCTAGCTTGTGTGGGGCCCATAGTTTTCATGTGTCTCCATGCTCCATTGCCACTTCAAATTTCTCTTGTATTTATTTATTTAGATCCTTTATTAAATATTTATTCCATTCTAATGTTCAAACATCATTCATTGTCCCCCTTATTCCAAATCCCAAAGCTTCCACCCCCAACCTAGGAAACTAGTAATTTTCCTCCTTGGCAATTATTTGACCCTTAGCAACAATTTGACAAACTCTAATGAATATGGAAAATGTGATTAGGCGATTGTGACCCAATGAAAATTTTGGGAAATGAAAAATCCTCCCTTCCCAATATTGCTTGTCCTCAAGCAATTTCAAACATGGGTGTTGAAGAACCTGCCTTCTGTATGATTCTTTGAAGTTGCCACTGAGTTTCCCAACTTTGAGTCTTTGAGATTCCATGAATATTTGAGAGAGGAAACACCATGCTTGCTGTTGCAATAATCTGATTAAAATCACTTTATTAAGTGGGTAATCCATCTCCCATACTGCTTGTTTCCCAAAAAAATTGAAATCAATGGTACTAAAAACTATCCCAGGGTCCCTTTGCTTGTATTGCTATCCAACAATTAAGAGTGCTCTCCAACCCATACCATTAGGAAATAGAATTACGTGATCCCATTTTATTGTATGAATTATTACAAACATCATGAGTACATAATATATATCATCAAAGTACATAACAACATAATAAAAATCCATCAAGAAGGTGCCTCATCAAAAAACCATGAAAGTACTTATATCTCCAATTAAGTAGACCACCATTTACAATTGCATACAAGCTTCAAGTGACCAATCAAATATGCTCCAATGACATAGGTGAGGATCCCATGTCCTATAATTCTTCTCCAAAATGATGTGATATGCATTAAAATATTCAGCGATGTATTCTTTCATCCAAGAAGTGGATGAACTCCACTAAAATATGAACCAAATAACGAGCAAGAGAAACAAGGAGAATTCAAATGACTCAAATAAGTCTCACCCATATATCCACGAAAGAGAGAATCATAAAGATATAACAAAGTATGTGGCTGGAAAAAAAATGTTCTCCAATCATAAATCTATTCACCTCTGTGTTGGATGAAGTCCCCCCAACATCAAATGAACCAAGTGTTGAGCAAGGAAAACCACAAGTCTTCAAGTCACTCAAATTCATTAAATAGGTGCATCCATGTAAATGTGCATCATCATAAAATAACAAAGGATGCTGTTTCAAATGTGAATAATAATGTGCTCCATCCATGTCATCATAAAAATTAAATCTAGGAGTTCCATACTCCTCATGTGACACCATAAAAAAGAACCCTTTCACCCATACTTCATTGAGACTAACGTTGCAAAACATGGAATTATAGGATGTAGGAGAATGAACTAACTCACCCAAATGATAAAAAAGTGCAGAAGTTTTATCATGGGAAGGATCCATGTGGGTAGTATCATGCAGCTCCTTCAAAAGTGTGAAACCTTTGTCATAGATGGGTTCCAATGTAGAGGAATCATGCTCTTCTTTAAAGATTGTGTAACCTTCTTCAAGAGACAATTCAAGTTCCTCTTCCACCACATCAAGTGTTTGGATCTCTTCAAGTTCATCTTCAAACACATCAATCACATCCAAATTTCCACATTGATCATGATACACCATGTCATGAGAATCCTCCAAACAATCTACCATTTGACAATCTGAAACATAGGAGAAAAAAAAGTATCCTGTAACTTTTCAAGAAGTTGCTCATTTTGAATTGTGAGCTTATGATTATCCTCATTATTCTTCAAGTATGCATCATGTAGCAATTCATTAAGCTCAACCAAATTTTTTCTATCAAAAATAAAATACATGAAATTACCTTTGAGGTGGCACATTGCTCTTTGAATCTTCTCCATGTCTTCAAGGAAGGATGTTTCCTCCAATGAAGTATCTCTCCAACAATAATTTGAAACTAATGCTTGAGTGTCATGGAGTATGATAAGGGACTCTTGGATCTTATTTTCATTCATATTTAAGGACCCTTTAGGAAAATTAGGCTCTTGCAAATGAGCCTCCTCATCTTCTTCCTTCTCACTTGGACCAACTTCATGAAGCTCAAGTGGTGACGGGGAAGTTGATCTTTTTTCTTCTTCAACTGCTACAAGGTATTCATTTTCATGTTTAATGGAAGTTTGAATTGCATAAACACTTTCAAAAGTGATATCTATGTCACCAACCTAGAGGTTTGATCACCCATCAGTAGGTACTCCTTCATAGTTCAAGCATCCATCATTAGATTCTCTTTGTTTCATTTTCAAGGTAGAATGTGTCTCAAAATTATCTTCAGTATTTTCAATAGAAACTTCTTCATACTCATGTGATGTCTCTTCATATTTTTTAGAGTCACTTGTGAGTGAATTTTGATCCTCTTCATGTACTACTTGTTAGCTCTCCAAGAAACTACTCAGTGGTTATGGCTGAGTATGCTTGGTAACTTAGAAATTCATTTACCTTCAATAAGTGGATCGAGGGGATACAAGAATGGCACAAATGAAAGACTGCTAATCCAAACAATTTAATGAGCCAGTGCTCTTAGAAACCGCACATCAGATGATCAATAATAGAACAGACATATAGAATAATGCTCAGACAACCAAATACATCTAATCTGCAGGGTTTATACAACCAAGTACATACATCATGCAGGGCTATACTAAGCATCAAGAAGTTCCTCCATCAAATAATGAGCATGAGCTAAAATAATCCAACAGAGTGCAGAATAACAATGGGTAACAAAATCTGAGTACAACAACAAGAGAAAACTGTGATTTTTATTAGACTAGCAATCGGACATAGGCCAAAGTCTCCAAGCTCGATCCCTTTTTTCCTTAGAAAAGTTGGGCATTTATAGCCTTTTACAAAAGTTTCTAGATCCTAAAAGCATGGATCTGTAGAATTCAATTAAAACATTAACTGATAGTTTAAAGCAAAAAGATAGGGACTGATCCCTAAAATGAAGGTAATTCTGATATGGAGATCCTCTTTAATCAGTTCGATGGTTGGTGAAGTGAAGCAGCCTTCCAAGGCTCGGTGGACAGAATTTGGTGCACCACCGATCTGATTTTCATGATGTGGTAGTTGACTGATAGAGATGCTCCTCCTGTTGGACCACTAGACTGAAAAAGTGGATCGAATCCTTAGCTGGCTGCACAAAATCTGGAGTATTTGCTGCCTTC